>LVTN01000238.1:273698-321296 GCA_001649415.1 Musa itinerans
TCTGTAAGAGGGTGAACCGCTTGTAAAAAGTTGTAAGAGGGGTATTTACCCTTCCCCTTCAAGAGATTTGCTAGTGGAAGGTGGGAGCCTCATCGAAGAGGGGCCTCGCAAGTGGATATAGGTTATTTGACCGAACCACTTTAAAATCGGCGTGATCTTTGGTTTGCATTTCATTATTGCCATTTACATTACTGTAAACTTTCTTACGTGCCTTATTTCCTCATTACCTTTGCTGCACAACTATACAAATACGCTTTCAAGTTAAACACTTCCGAGTTCAATTTTTATCGTACGAAAGATTTGTCAAAACCGACGTTTTAATCCGCTGCACTAATTCACCCCCTCTTAGTGCCGCTCCGATCCTAACATCATCATCATCAAAATTGCCATTGCTATCACCGATAACACCATTACTATTGCCACTAGACCTCAACTTGATGAACTATAAGATTGTACTTAGCAAATTAAGTTTCTAATATACAAAATCCACTATAAGTGATGAGTGTATAGCATACTTCTTAATTTTCTAACCACAAACTTACTATGCTAAGACAAAGAGTATGGCTTCGATACCAACCGACGCAGAATGAAAATAAAATTAAGAAAATACTACTAGAAAGTATTCTAGTAAATTGACCTTATAAGAGAGTAGGAGAGAAATTAACTCTATGGAAAAACACTTACAATACTTAAAGATATTATTTCTTGATGATTTGATAGGCATAGAGGGAGCTTTTATTTATATTAATTTTAGCCCTTGAAAACTAGTTAAATAAGACGTGGGATAAAAGAAATATAAAAATGATAAGTGAAAAACTAAAGTTATTTGAAAATAGTCTTCTTCTGTTTATTCTATATTAACTCGTCTGCATAATTGATGTTAAAATATATCAAAATTTTCTATAAATGACCCTAAAATCACATAAATATATAAAAAAACTCATGGTTTCATAATGTACATTTTTATTCCATTATATTTTTAAAGTTTGAGGTAAATTAAACACCTTAGCTCATAAATGACATTTGTTACATTATATTCAACCTAAAAAATATGAATGAAGATAATCACATTTATATATCAATATAATTTTGTAGTATTTATATTGTATCTCAAATTTTCACCATGGACAGCAACATTTTAGTGATGAGTCCATAGATTTTTCCATTTGTTGGTTATTTTAAGGATTTTTTTAATAAAATTCATCATGTTTAATATGTGAATGAGTGTAAAAATCTTCATTTATCAATGTAACATTTCAAATGTGTCCATTGAATTTCAGATTTTCACCATAAACAACAATATCTTAATAATGAATCCAATTTTTTTTTATCTTTTGATATTTTTAGGGACTTTTTAACGGTGATTTGGCACGTCTTCAGATTGATTCTATCAACAAGTATAACTATGTTCATCTATCAATGTAACTCCGGGACATTTTGTTTAGTTGCACCTCAAACTTTCATCACAGATGAGAAACAACATTTCAATAGTAAATCTATAGTTTTTATTTTAGGAACCTTTTAAGCGTATGTTTTCAAGTTGACTTTGTGAACAAATATAGACATGTTCATTTATCAGTATAAACTTTAAAATGTTTAGCTATTGCACCTCAAACTCTTACCATAAATCGACAACAACTCTAATTATTTAATCCATAATTTTTTATACTTCATATCTTTAAATATAATTTGGCAACGAGCTTGGAGGAAGACAGAGAGGGTAAGGAGGAGGAGTAGAAGCAAAGATCATGACTGAAAAGTAGAGTGAGAAGAGAGGAGCACAAGAAAAGGACTCAGGAGAGTGTAAAGAAGGTGATATGATGAGGTATGAAGACATTTTAATGAACTATTGTCTCGAACCAGCTTGTGAATTTTTGCAAAGCTCTATTCAGTGGAAGAATGAGGGCAAAATTATCAATTACAAACTAAAGGACTATTAGGAAATCTTAAAAAAAAATTATTATTACATATATATACTGGAATTCGTTTGTGTAATAATACATTAATTAATTCGGATGTCTAAACAAAGATAATTTTTTTAAAGAAGGGTGTTGATGGATTACGACATATTAGGCTAATTTATTAAAAAAAACTCTTCATAATTATTTTTTATTCGAAAGGTGGCTCTCATTTTTTTCTGAATTTTAATAGTTTACGGAAAAAGCTCCTCATAATTACTTTTTATTAGAAAGATGGCTCTCCCTTTTTTTTTCCTGAATTTTAATTTTGTCCCTAATCTTAATAATATTTATTCAAAATTTATAAATTGATTCCGATCAAATAACCAGTTTAGAATTTCCTAAATCCTCATCTTGTGCCTCCTCCTAATCTGTCTTTTTCATTTCTCTTCTTACTCTCCTCCTTCCCCTCCACCTCATTGATGTCATAATTTACCTAAAAAAAACTCACATTATATTCAAAAATAGATTGAAATACATTCATTCATAAAATTTATAAAAAACTAATTTTAATGAAAAGAATCTTAGATTCATCGGAAAAACCAATATAATTCATATTAGAATCATATTCTAATAGAATTATAAAATTTTGAAATGTTTTGATCAAAGTTATATTGTTATAATCGATAATGAACTAAAATACACTCGTGCATAATATCATAAAAAAATTAAATCTTGGTAATTAATTATCTTATCTTCATAAAAAAGAAAACTCTATCAAAATTATCCAACTAATTTAGTGGATGATATTTACTATCCCTATAATTTAAATTAATAATTTATTTTATCAAACGTAATTTTTTTTATTAAACAAATCGATTTGGATCAAAATTTCTATACTCTCAACTCGACTTTCATTCTCCTATGCCTCCGTCTCTTCCTCCTTTATCGTCTCCTATTCTATATTACTGAAATACTTAGATTAAGGTATGCCCGAATCGATTTTTTGATCTTAAAAAAATTATAAATGTTATTCTATAATAACCTAATCATGTCATTAACTAGAATGACAATTAAACAAGGATATATCTGTTCATTATTGAAAAAAAAAATCATTATCAAATTTTTCAATAGAGGGATGCTTTTGATTAAAGAGTAATTACGAGGGATTTTTCCGGCAAATTGCCCAACATATTATGACCGGCAAGTCATCGTGATGCCAACGCCCTTCGCTGTCATTGCCGGTGCTGTAGCACCCACTTTAAATCTTTACATCCCAATCGCTGCCAATAATACAAAGTTTCCATTTTTACATCCACGAAAGGCAATATTATGGTTCGCGGCTTCATGTCTGCTGAGGTTTTTGTTAGCGTGGCGACCGGGGGACGACATGGCCTTCGACCTGGGAACGATGACGACCAATCCGGGCGACTCGACCTTCGACTACGCGTCGGTTGTGTCGATCAACATCTTCGTGGCCCTCCTCTGTGCCTGCATCGTGATTGGCCACCTGCTCGAGGAGAACCGGTGGCTGAACGAATCCACCACTGCTTTAATCATCGTAAGTTCCTACATTCTTTTTGGCTGAACGAATGAATCCATCGCTGCTCTAATCATCGTGAGTCCTACAATTTTTTTGATATTTTGTGACAAAGAGCGTGTTCTTTTTCCATTTCTACTCGAAGAAATAGTTGAATGATTGAGTCCATCATTGCTTTAATCATCGTGAGTTCCTACGTTCTTTTTGCGTTCTTTGGGATTAAGATGGGGTCTTTTTCGTTTCTGCTCGTAGAAATGATTTGAATTCCGGGGGTTTGATCGCAGGGGCTGTGCACCGGAGCGGTGATTCTTTTCGCCCCAGGAGGGAGGAACTATGTTATCATGATGTTCAGTGAAGATCTATTCTTTATCTATGTGCTGCCACCAATAATTTTCAATGCCGGGTAGGTTTTCTTGTGAAATGAAGTGATTTACTTTGACTCCAACTCCGTCCAAGTTGAATTTTTCTAATTGGTATCGGATTGGTTCCTCTGATAACACTTAACAAATTGAGAAATCAGCCTACGAATACTTTAATGGATTTCGTGATGGAATTTGTTAGGTAGTTATGCTGGACATACTTTTTATGCTTCAGACTTGCTTCGAACGCTAAAAGTTTGTTCTTTAAACTGGTTTTTGCTAAAAGTTTGTTCTCCACGCTGATTTTTGATAAAAAATTGTTCTCTACACTGGTTTTCTCAAATAATTAGAACTTAATTATTATATCTAGGCTTTTATACTTGTAAATTACTCTATGCCATCTCAAATTATAATGTTTATCACCTTACCTTGGTGTAAGCCACTAAGTTTGCATCTGTCTTGTTGCTTCACCATTTGCATCTTATATCTTGAATTTTCTGCATGTATAGATTATTTTGAGTTTTCAATCCCCAAAATAAATGGCTATTCTAAAAAAGCTTGTTGACTTGTGCACCAGGTTCCAAGTAAAGAAGAAACAATTCTTCCGCAATTTCATGACAATTATGCTGTTTGGTGTAGTAGGAACAGTGATTTCGTTCATCATAATCTCTTTTGGTAAGTTCTAAGCCACTTTATTGCAGAGAGATCTGGACATCGATTAACATCCTAAGCTGCAATACCATGAAAATTATAATTGGAAAGATAAATAGTCATTGATAAGTGCATTAAATGGATATAAACAATAAATCACCCATCTCCTTTTTTGTCAATAGCACATCAGCTTCTCCAAACAGTTGCATTCTATAAGTTGTGGACCAGATTGTTATGCCTTGCTGCTAAAAATATTTCTTGATGGCTCATCGAGCTCATATTTGCTAAAAGGATGGAGAACAAGTCTCTTGTATGCTCCCTGATGATTTTTTTACATTGTTGGGATGTAGGAGAAATTCACCCAACAGACTATCTTTTCAGATCCAAAATATGGGTGCTGTTGATAACAGTCATCATAAAACCAACATAAATTGGCACCACCATAGATATGACATTGTTAAATATTTTTAGCTGATCCTGTCCCTGAAAAAATATCTTATAGTGATGTGAGGCTATGAGCAATGTCATTGAGAAATATGGCAGATATTAAAGTTCTGACTTGTGACTTAGGGAGTAGTTGCTATATGTTCAGTAGGCATTGTCCTGAGTAGCTTCCAGGTGATTCATGCCCACAAACAAAATATATTAGCTAAAGCAATAATTTTACATGATTCTATAAGAAATTCATATTCATATCGTTTATCGTCCTTCACTTATTTGTCAATCATCTTCATTCTTTGAATTTCAGTACCTCTTTCTAGTTTGACTTGATTGGCATTATCTGGATCATTCATTTCTCTTCTTTCTTTATGAGCATCTAACAAGATATATACGATGTGGATCACTCATTTGTGACTTGGTATTGATCCAGGTGCTTCACAAGTTTTCAGAATAATGGATTTAGGTGCATTGGAAATTAGAGATTATTTTGGTAACTATATGCTCTTACATTGCACTCTTTAGTTAATACTTTGCATGTTAGCATCAATTCCTGTGTTTTTTTTCTTGACTTCTAGTCAGCTCTTTGATCTCATTTCTTGTTTATACAGCAATTGGGGCAATCTTTTCTGCAACAGATTCTGTTTGCACTTTGCAGGTTCTCAAATATAGCAGATTTCCTTTACAGTTGTTCTTTATTTGATAACAGCTCATTGATTTCAGAAATTCACTACTTGAAAATCAGGTGCTTAATCAGGATGACACACCTTTGCTTTATAGCCTGGTCTTCGGTGAAGGTGTTGTAAATGATGCTACATCCGTGGTGCTTTTTCATGCAATCCAGAAATTTGATCTGGTTCATTTCGACATCAAAGTTGTAATGAAGCTTGTTGTAAACTTCTTTTATCTATTTTCTACTAGCACCTTTCTTGGAGCATTTGTAAGTTTTGATTAGTTCTACTCACCAAGATATGCTCTACTTTTTTTATCATGTAATGTTTTGGCTGAGTTTTGTCTATCTTGTTGCAGACAGGATTGCTCAGTGCTTATATTATTAAAAAGTTGTATTTTGGAAGGTTTGTGAAAAGAAAGCCAACCTTGTCTTAGCTATGTTTCCTGGCACAGTGTTTACCAGAGGAAAACAAATTTCTATATAACTTAGCAGCACCATAGGGGCTCAATTGAACTGCTGCTTTGTTTTTTTCACTTTGATGTAAATGATTGAAAGCATAATCTTATAAATTGATTTTTTCTGAATCTCTCATTGCTTATTTTTCGCTTCTGATATCTTTCAAGGCATTCAACTGACCGAGAAGTTGCTCTTATGATACTTATGGCTTACCTTTCTTATATGCTGGCTGAAGTGAGTATCTTATCTTAAATCAACAAGAAAACACAAAATTTTCTTACCTCCAATATGCTGGATTTAGTGAGTTTAGACTGAGATTGTTTCCCCTAAACTTTAATTTTCTTGCAGTTGTTAGACTTAAGCGGTATTCTTACAGTATTCTTTTGTGGAATAGTAATGTCACACTATACATGGCATAATGTGACAGAGAATTCCAGGGTCACCACAAAGTAAATTATTTTCTATTGTTTTCAGCAGCACTAAATGCTGCTTCTCATATTTAAATTATCTCTATTTCAGGCTTATACAAATTAGTTTACATTTATTAATCCTTTTCTTTCTTGTCATTTCAGGCATGCCTTTGCAACATTGTCATTTATCGCTGAAGTTTTTCTCTTTCTTTATGTTGGAATGGATGCATTAGACATTGAGAAGTGGAGATCTGTCAGTGGCAGGTTTGTTACGTTTCGGATTGCTATTTGTTCTTGTATGGGTTGTATAGCTCGTTTGTAAAGTGGAACAAGATATAATTTATGTTTACTCCAGCCTTTTCTTCTGCTAACTAGCATATGCCAATATTATCTGAGGTCTCAATGCATAATTGTTATACATTGGCACCAGATATATTTTTATTAATTTACTACTTTTATCATGTTGTGGATATCTTGAGCCAGACTTCATTTGGACATTCTAGACAAAGTTAAACCAGAACATAAAATCCACATTCAACAGAGGCGTTGCCTTATTATGATATCTAACTTTTTGTGCATAATCCATGTTATTACATATACTGAGATTAGGAAGATCATATGAGTCTTGAAATGGTTATAATCCATTACTATCAAAAGCGCTCCAAACTTGTATACTGAAGGGTTCTTTTACAGTGAATACCTAACAATTTCTCTTTTTATGACATCTCTTTCGAAAGTTTCTTGGCTAAAAACATATACCATCTGCATTTTTCTTCACTTAGCAGTTTACTACTGCTATGAGATTGTTTGCGTTGGTAGCTTACTATGTCTCCTGTTCCACAGCCCTGAAAAATCAATTCGTGTGAGCTTAGTTCTTCTAGGGTTGGTATTGGTTGGCAGAGCTGCTTTTGTTTTTCCACTCTCTCTCATCTCCAACATAAGCAGAAATTCTCAGAATGATAAACTTACGTTGAAGCAGCAAGTATCTTCCATCCTTATTTACTTGGTCTTGGCTTATTGTTTGTAAATTCACATATCATTTCTACTTATGTGTGTTCAAATATCAACAGGTCATAATCTGGTGGGCAGGTCTTATGAGAGGTGCGGTATCAATTGCACTTGCTTACACTCAGGTCAGCTTGATCTTTCATTGACAAAATGCAAAGCTTGTGCTTTCCAGGGCCAGAAGCTTTCGTTTTAGATTAACAATTATACTGACAATAACATCAGTGCTCACTACTTTTCTGTTTCCCATCATTCTAAATTCATGAAAGAGAGAATTTATTTATGTTATGTAAAAGCAAAAAACATTTATATGATAACAGTGACAGAAATTCTTTTGTCATGGGAAAAGGCAATCAAGACAACACAATTTACAAGTCCAGTTCATGAGTGTGTCATCACATTTTCTTAATTTCTTTTAAATAATTTGGTAGCAGAGATATTTGCTTAATAAAAAATTTTAACGATGATGGAAAAAATTTAGATGAAAATTAACGTTGCCAGCTCGAAACAAAAGGAAGGGAATACAGTCATCCAAATGGATCCTTTAGTCCCAAATATGTACTTGTTTTTTTTTTCTGTTCTTGTGGAATATGGTGCATCAGGCCTTGTCTAAATGCACACATCCATGTCTCTTCCTTCTTGCTAGATGATTATTAATGCAGTCTTTAGAAAAATTTAAGCTAATGTTACTGAAAAGTGAAAAGCACTGTCTTATACATCGTACCAAGTACTGTGCATAATCAGCAAGTCTATCATATTAGATTTATCGATGACAAACAATTTGCAAGTTTGTTATATTGATAAAGTGATGACATAAATGATACTCCTGCAGTTTAGCAGATCTGGCCAAACTCATCAGCAAGGAAATGCATTTATGATCACCAGTACCATTTCAGTTGTTCTTTTCACTACAGTGGTAAGACATATTCTATCTCCCAGCCACATAGTGCTATGAGAGTGTAATCCAGCTCAATTTACTCATTTGCAGCTAAGGGTTTGCGTTAAACAGTTTAAACATCAAAAAATAAATGTTCGTTTGATATATCAAAACATCTATTACAATCTCGTCTTGGACAGGAATCTTGATCAAACGATAAATGTTTTAACAAATCATCATCGAGTTGGATAATAATCATGTGGTACATTGAGTATTCTGCAGTGTTCATCAAAAGTGACAATTTTGCTGTACTGATGTTATTGTAACGTACGGAGTTGGCTATTGTTTTCTAGACCATCTTATACATTCATCTTAAAGCCGAAAGCAAGGCCTGAATATGATAGGTTTACATACATTTTGGTGCTCATAGATAGCCTTGCTGATCTTATATCCATTTAACTTTCTTTATATTGTCCACGAAGAATGAAAACGAGAATACATTGAAATTTTCTTTTCTAGTATTACTCCCAAATTTGGTAGCACTGTAAATTTTTATTTGCTTGAATGTGCTGCTGATATTTATTCATTTGCTTAGGCATTAGGTTTGATGACCAAGCCTCTTCTTCACTTCTTCCTGCCTCCAAGCACGAGACATCTCACCATGAGCTTGTCGATAGATCCTTCGAGTCCAGAGTCTTTTCTTTCTCTACTACTCAGCAATGGACAGACAATAGAAGTTGAAGCAGAGAACAGTGTGCCTCGCCCAACGAGTCTCCGAATGCTTCTTACGACACCGTCGCGCTCTGTTCATCATTATTGGCGCATGTTCGATGATGCTTTCATGCGCCCGGTGTTTGGCGGGCGGGGATTTGTTCCACTTGTTCCTGGTTCACCGACCGAACGCGATGAACCCGATTGAGTGCAATGTCCATGGATGGCAATAAGCCAGAAGAACAACAGGGGAGAAACAAGAAATGTATATTCGACCTTGGTGAATTCCAGGATTCATTGTATTGCCGATTTGCATCATGAACGATTCATACTATTTGTGAGATTAGTAGTGGCAGATTCCTTGTGAGCCACAGCATTGGCAGATTCCTTAATATCTTTTGTTACAAATCTGTATTAGTTTTATATCAGATGCACTGTAGTACTAATATTTGTACTCTCAGTCGAACCGAATTTTATATATTTCAAGTTTATTTGCTGCATTTCATCTTTTTCACTAGACTCTTATCTCCTTCTAGTCTCTGTGAGCAGGCAGAGATGTCATGAAAGAGAGTGTGTTTTTGGGGATAAAGCTGTCAGAGATTTGAAGAAAAGTTTTCTCTTTTATTTGGAAGTAAAATCATTTATTTATTTTGATATAAACTTCCTGCAAGCTCTACTTTTATGGGTTAAATTTCTTGCAATATTTGCATAAAAAATGTCATCTTGTGAGGATATATCAGTATGGTGGGCCCGGCTAATGGTCTAATGACACCCCAACAACAAGGAGTGTTTATAATTTTGAATTAATTATTATTGAATATATTGTTCAATATTTTTCAGGGGATTCAATTCTTTGAATTACCTTCGAATTATGTTAAAAATTAATCCTTTAATATGTTTGACCAGCTTTGACTCATGACATAATTTTAAAAATGGCATCGTTAATATCATTTTATACAAATAATATATGGTATAAATGCTTATAATTTAATTTGTCGGATTAAAAATGATATTATATTTCTTAATCGGAGTCACAGTTGAGGTAGGAACAGTTCGCGCGACACCCGACCCGCTCTGGTTCACCCTGTTGCCATTCAAAATCCGAACCGTTGGCTCTCAAACTGCCCACGTTCTGAGGCTCAACAAACCTGGAACGCGGTACCTGTAAATGTACCCGACCACCAGCCCTCTCCAACTGTTCGAACCCCGAGTGGGGCCCTCCAATCGAAGGAAAATACTGTAGAGAGACGAGCACGACGTCTCGTGTTCTGACGGAGTCGAGTCTCTTTCGCTTTGCTCCTTTTAGTGGTCTCAAGAAACGAACCCCCCTAACCGTTGCGTTGGCCATCACGAACTCCGCTACATTCCTCTACTTCTTCGGAAGAAGAGTTCAATCGTCGAGAGAGAGAGAGAGAGAGAGAGAGAGAGAGAGAGAGAGAGGTGGATCGGCGCGAAAACCTGATAAGGAAAACCTAGAGGTTTCGGTCGGCGGAGAGGGAGTTGGCGGAGGGAGGATAGATGGAGCGGCTGAGGGCGGGGAGCCCGGTGTATACGCGTCAGAAGAGCATATCGAGCTCCACGGGGGTGCCGTCGTCGCCGACGACCATGTCCCCAGCCCACCCCCTCCACCACCACCAGAACCGCCACCTCCGCTCCGGGTCGGCCGGCGTCGGCACATTCCGCCGCGCCCAGAACACCGCCGCCCGCGCTGCCGCCCAGCGCCTCGCCCGCGTCATGGCCCACCAGCACGCCGACGACGATGATGACAACGAAGACGATGACGAACTTTCCTCCGGTCCCCCAATCGACCTGCTCTCCACGCCGCGCCGCTCTGCTCGCTCTCCATCGCCCGCGGTATATCGTTTATGATCTCTCCACTCTTTCTTCCCTGATTTCTTTATCTGTTTTGCTGCATTACCTGTAAAATCTCTCTGTCAAATATTCAATTAAAAATAAACTTGTTTTGTTTTGTAAAATAGCTGCCAGGAAATTCTTTCTGGGTTCAAAGCCGGGATGTGCATGCTCAAGATTTACTGTTTAACATGTCAAACATTTTAGTGATTTTATGGCATCTTTCCAGTGCCTCTAATAATAAATTTACTAGTTATAATTTAAGTATAATGCAGAATTTTTTTTAGGGTTTGGCATATTGAATACTTTTCCTCTTTTTCCCTATTAGATAAATCGCTACCTTGCTGAGCAAACACCTGTTCGTCCAACATCTACCGGTCGATCATCTGTGGCTGCAAAGCCAGCTACAATGATACCACCAATTAAACCATCGTCAAAACCACTTGGCACCACAGTGCCATCAGACCCTCTTATCAGCAGTCAAAGAACAGAGACTCCCAAACAACTCGTTACTACAGCACCATCAGACCCTCTCATTAGCAGTCAAAGATCAGAGACTCCCGTTTCCAGCCGAAGAGAGAAAATGTAATTTTTGAACTCTATACTCATAATTCTTGATCATTACACTTTAAATTTGTGATTTTATGATACTGTTTGCCATACCCATGGACTTTGTTCATCATAGTTGATAATGGATCGAGACAACACAAAGTTTAATATCAGTATTGTCGATACCCATTTTCTAACTCAACACTGGAATTTGGAGAAGTTTGCACAATTACTTGTTATCTACATGTTCAAACATTTCATTTCAATTTGCTAAACTGTTCTACATAACATTTGATGTATGTCTTAGATGCAACAAGCATGTCTTCTTCACATTTATATAACGTCAACACAGTTTTTGATTCACATATTCTTTTGGTAGACTTGTTTCCTGATGATGTTTGGCTATCATCTGTTTAGATTAACATCAAATGGAAATTTTTTTCTAATCTGGATTTGGCTCTTTCAGTTATTATTGTTGTAAGGGAAAAAGAATAATATAAAGAACTATGTTGAATTTAGAAAACCCATGTATGTGTACTTATATGAAATCAAACATTAAAGAATGAGAATCTAGTGGACTGGTGGGGTATGTATAGGAGGAGACTGTTTAAGGAGGAAAGAAAAATAGAGATATTCACAGTTTCCTATTAAAATTATGATTGCAATACTAAAGTACCCAAGGTTTGGATCATGGTTCTTCTAGTGTATTTACAGGGCCACTAAGAGCTCAAATGCTAACTGCAATCTAACCCTGCTTTTCTCTATGATTATTTCTTGATTGCAAGTAATTTGTTGAAATACAATTAAAATATGTTATATAGTAATTGGAGACATCTCAACCCACTCCTTTTTTGGTTAGGAAAAATTGAGGGCTAATCAAGCCATGAGACAAAGTCAGAGTGGTAACAATTTTGATTTTTCTTATTTTCCTAGCTTTTTCAGATGTGTTTCACCATTTTTTACCAGCTAATTTATGTTGTCTATAGAATCATGTGTTGAATTTATTCAGGACATCAGAGTTCTAGCATAGTTATAGAATAAGTTGGACAAGTTGTTTAGCTGTAAGGATTTTTATTCAGAGTCCTAGGATCTCCTTTGGTTATTTTGAAGGTCGACAAGATTGCTATAAAAGAAAAGTCTTTCCACAGGACCTTGGCTTCATATATGAGATGACATAAGCTTGGCATAAACTAATACATATTCATCTTAACATCAACTTCTCCTTTTCATGGTAAATATCTTAATTTCACTTCTAGAGTTTTGTTAAAATGCAACTTGTCGTTATCAAAGATAAAATCTCTTGCATGATTTGCCATGCTTCTTAAGTTCGAGCAATTTATCTTACTATAAGTAGCCTTTACATTTCCAAGTATATGGCAAGGCATATATTAAGCAAAATTTGTTGTGTGCTTTAACTGCTGTTCACTGACATTGTGCAACACCCAGCAGTTAGTGTTGACAAACATGATACACATGGTACATGTGTGATGCCTTTGTATTGTACTGGCAATTGTTTGGTAAGTTATACACTACATGCTCATGTCCATTTATACTAGTGTGTTCAAATGCTCTAGTGAAATGATGTTCCTTTCTTTTCTATAACTTTCCAGCTCAGCTAGATTCATGACCTATGTTTGCATATAGGATGTCTGTTGACTTGGGTAATTTGACTGTGAGAGAACCCAGCAATGCACGATTATCTTCTGCTCTTCAAGATGAGGTAATTAGTCCTCAGATTGCAGATGCATATGCAAAATTTGGAGTCCAAGAAAATAATGTATCATTCTTATTCAGGTCATCCATTGTATCTATACGTATGAAATAGATTCATATTCAGAAGTTGTATAATGAACTGTCCTCTGTTCTTCATTTTCAGATTGATGTACTACAAGAAGAGAATGAAAATATTCGGGAAAAGGTGAGAGAACAACACAATCAAAGGCACTTTATAAAGATGCTCCTATCTGTTGGTTTAGCTTGTATTGCCATTCAGTGGCCTTCTTTTGTGTTTCATCTTCATTTTCTTCATGCTGATTTATCTCTTCTCAGCTTCGGCTTGCAGAAGAAAAATGTGAAGAAGCAGAAGCAAGAGCTAGACAACATGAGAAACAGGTTCTTTTTTAATTAGCACATGTTACAACCGATATTTTAGCAATGTGTGTGGCTTGGCTATTATTTGTTAGATTAGACATGCTTTATGTTGTTTTTGTTGGATTCAGAGTAAATAGATTCATTCTTATGCAGAAAACACAAATATGACTGCTTCTAGTTGAATGGATCAGTAGATAACAAGTTTAATTAATTCATACTGTTCAACATCATAAACTGGAATTTTGTATGACTAAGAGTGTCAACAGAGCTTCCATGCTATCTTACTGAGAGGTTCATGAAATTGAATATGTTTGTACTTGTTGAGAAATTACTTTTTATTGGTTTCTCACACTAATGCTTTTGTGTACATGCTTTTATCAATCAATAAAGATCCTTGTGCCTTGAAGTTATTCAGATCTCCAATGTGAGGCCTTCATGGCACATCCTGCTTATGAACATTAGCAAGACCCCTGTTTCCTTAGCCCATAAGGGGTAAGAAAATCAACAAGTTTATAAGTAAATGTGCATTTGTGGCCAAATGATGTCAGAAATCATAAGCATTGGGTACTCGGTAGGATTATAACCCTTGTTATTGTAAGAAGCACTTAAACTGTAGCAGATGTGGAAAGTAAATTTTTTAATAACAATGTGACACATTTTAATGGTTCTATGGGAGTACAAGTTCAATTTCTCAAATTTATTTGATCTTTGTTTATGACTAAGGTTTATTTCCTTCTAAAGCAAGGTTCACAAGATTGGGATTGAGTTCAGGAAGGTCATATGATTTGCCATCGGGATTGATTATTTGGACACAAGTAAATCATGCATTCAGATCTTTTCCTTAATGATTGTAAATTTACTAGAATTGCTAGCAAATTGGTTTCTGTTGGTTGAAAACAGCAGTATTGACAGCATTTCCTAAAATTCACTTGACTTGCTGGTATTGGCCAAATTGCTAGAATTAGCAGGATTTTGTTGGAATCGGCCTAATATCAATTTGCTTGTCCCAAGACCAGTCAGAATTTTGCGATCCCTCAAGTTTTGAGATTTTTAAATCAAACTTTACAAATTCCAGTTCTTACTCAGCTGATTGGAATGGTATTAGCAATTCATTGTTGAAGTCAATATCCTATGGTTTTCTTTACTATGATAATTACTAGTTTAATAAAAATTATTGCTTTAGATGTAGCACACCTTGTGTTTACACAATACATTTTACTAGTAGGGTATGTGGGAAATCATATCAACTTAGTTTTGATAACTAAAAAGAGGGATAGAGGAAAAGAAAGAATGAGAAATTAGAAGACCAGAGCAAAAAAAGGGGAAATATACACTTTATTGGTTCTCCCTTGTGTTAGCTCTTCTATTGGGACTCTTCTCTAACACAAGTGTATAAAAAGTGGAACCCATGTTAGAGAAGACTCCCAATAGAAAAGCCAATATTGTGTTCTTTGAACAGGTATGTGTTTCTTTTATTCTCCTTATCTTCTAATTTCTTGTTCTTTCTTTTTCTCTATCTTTGTTTTTATACTCATTAAATCTAGGAGGTGGAGGAATGAGACTATGCAGTAATAAGAGTTAGCTTAAACCAAAACCCTAAGACTTCTATCAAGGCCTTTAGAAATTGAGATCAATTGACTAATTTAAGTTTGAACTGTTTGAACCTCACAACCAAAGAAGGGATCCTTTGGGAGCCTTTAGTAAAAAGGTCAGTCAGTTTGAAAAGTTGCATCTATTAAAGTGCGTTTGGGAATACATTTGAACTATGCATTGAGGGCCTAATACACATTTCAAATATGAATTGATCATTGGTAATTTTTTTCAAATCATATTTGGCATGAATGTTACATTGAAAATGCACAAAACCTAATACTACCTGAAGGTAGTATCAACATTTCAACATTTGTAGGAAACTAAAGAAAATTTATAAATTTTCTGAAGTACCATATGACATTCAGAAACACAATGGGAAAGAGGGACTCTGCATTAGGGCACAGCTCACGCGTGGTTTATAGCTTTCTGCAATAGAAAACTGGTTCAATCAAACTGGATAGGACTAGTTGGTTTGACTCAAGCTCAATAGATAACTAGTTCAATCAAACCAGATAGGAATGTTTGGTTCGATTCAAGCTCGACCTGGCCTTAGTTGAACCAAACGAGTGCCTACGTAACACCCAAGTGAAGACACCTGCCTGGGCCACTTTGTTTATGATAAACAAAAGGAGAATTGAAATGGAACTAACTGAATATTAGACAAATCAAACTAACAGTTATGAATATGATAGAGTTTTTATTTGAAACCAAGGATTTTAATTTGAATAATATGCCCGTACCAAGCAGTACGTATCGGTCCGCCAGTAGATCGATATGCAGACCACCCACTACCGGGCGGTACAGTCGATTGGGGTTGTTTCCACCCTGTTATCACCTTAAATCGGTCGTCACCACTTGCTCTCAGGTGGTATTAGCCGAGGGAGAAGAAAGAAGAGGGAGAAGAAGAGGAGAACCTGGAGATTCAGCCCGCTCTCCCTTATCGTCTGAGGCGACAAGGCCTCGGTGTCGGTGACTTCTCCTCATTCGCGTGGGGAGAAGAAACTGAGCATCGTCGAGGCGGCGACGTTGCCTCGTCGCCCTTTTTTGCGTGGGGAGAAGGAAACGGTTTCTTCTCCCCACCTTTTTTTTTACTTATATATATATGAATACATATATAAGTAAAAAGGCGACGTTGCCTCATTTTTCTGCTCGCGTGGGGAAGAAGAAATCTTCCCATGCACCAAAAAGGGTGACGAGGCAATCGCCCTTTTTTTTACTTATATATATATATATATACATATATATACCGAGTGGTATATCGAAATGTACCGCTTGGTATATACCACCATACCATATTGAGCGAATCTTGAAACTCTGATACGATACGAAATTTCAATCTTTGTTTGAAACAACCATGAATCAGCTTATCAAATTATCTTTTGAATTAATGAAGAATTTCCAGTATATGGCCACTTCTGTTAGACCTTTTCCGACCATGAATGGTAAATATAGTATGTCCACTGTATAACAAAATTGGCAATCTTGATTCAAAGGTACAAGTAAAATTCACAATTCTTATTTTAGACGAACATGACTCTCATAATAACTTTTAATATTATAGATGCCAAATCTTTTTCCAAATTGCAATTAGCCTGACTTTCTTTCTTTCTTTTTCTGTTTTTTTAATCATTACTAGTTTGACATACTTGTGGAGGCATGACGTGTGGAGGAATAGTTATGCAACATATCTTTATTAGTTGGGCTTATTAATATTTTTCATCTACGCCTTACCATTCAGTATTTAAACTATATATATATATACATATATATACCGAGTGGTATATCGAAATGTACCGCTTGGTATATACCACCATACCATATTGAGCGAATCTTGAAACTCTGATACGATACGAAATTTCAATCTTTGTTTGAAACAACCATGAATCAGCTTATCAAATTATCTTTTGAATTAATGAAGAATTTCCAGTATATGGCCACTTCTGTTAGACCTTTTCCGACCATGAATGGTAAATATAGTATGTCCACTGTATAACAAAATTGGCAATCTTGATTCAAAGGTACAAGTAAAATTCACAATTCTTATTTTAGACGAACATGACTCTCATAATAACTTTTAATATTATAGATGCCAAATCTTTTTCCAAATTGCAATTAGCCTGACTTTCTTTCTTTCTTTTTCTGTTTTTTTAATCATTACTAGTTTGACATACTTGTGGAGGCATGACGTGTGGAGGAATAGTTATGCAACATATCTTTATTAGTTGGGCTTATTAATATTTTTCATCTACGCCTTACCATTCAGTATTTAAACCATTTTTTAGGTCATTTATGTGTCAGTCACATGCTTGTAATAAAAATTCGGGGTTAGTGTGCATGGTTACCAAGGAAACTTTAACTCTTTAATATGCATCTAAGATATTCTTATTCTTCCCAGTGCTTTGATGCAAGAGAATTCTATTTTCTTATAATAGATAGGTGTACTTTTTAGAAAAATTTTGGAAGCACAAGTACATTTAAGTTTTAAGCTCATTTTTAGGTAGCTTCTCTTGGTGATGGTGTGTCAACAGAAGCTCATCTCTTGAGCAGGCAAGCAATAGACAGATGCATATCTTTCAAAACTCTTCTGGACTTTATTACTGGTTTTTGATGTATCTTACTTTTCAGGAAAGAGGCAGCCTTGCAACAAAGAGAGGTATGTTAACAGTTAACAGGCTACTCCATTTTTTCTAACTAGTATATCTGAGTGTTTTATTGCCTTCGACAGAAATATATATTTATATACACATACACATATACATATATAATGTAATTTTCTATTAGATATATATACGGAGATATCTTTCCACTCCAATACATGCCTAAATGAATGCATGACCATTTGATGATACTTTTAGAAAAATAAAGGTTTCTTTACATAGCTTGAAAAGTTTTCTGTTATCATACATCTTATCTCTCCAAATACCTAGGTGAAGGAAAATTTGATCCAAGGTCTCTTGGGTCTCAACCGGTTCACTGTTGTATTTCTAGTTGGTGTATCCATGTTCATGATTAAACATTAACTTTGTCAATGTTGTTTAATCTTTACAACTGCTGTCAATTATTATTAGATTATTGCAAGACAAAAGCTAACAAAATCAACATTTTATCTGAAGGAAGCTTTCTGATGTTTGTCAGCAAATTATATGATATATGCTGAACCCTGGTTTGGCATGGGTCTGGCACAAGCTTTCTGCCATCAGCAAATGTTCGTGTACCTAGCATTATACAGAATATGGATCTTGTGCTGTATGGAGCATTGACAAGATGAAAACTCAAATCCATGTTTTGGATTTTTGCAGCATTAGGAAAAGTTTTTTCAGAAAAAATTCAGAATAAAATGGCATGATAGAGAAAATAAAATTTATAGGAGAGAGCTAGTTGTGCTTCCTGGAAATTGGTAACATGATGAGCAGTAATTTGCATTTTATTTCAAATGAAGCAATTACTTGTATGCAAATGAAGTATGCATTTTCTGTGATAGTTTAGGATTTCTCTCATATAAAAACAATCATTACAAGTACTTACAAGCATGGTATGTAATTTCAAATGGTACCGCCCGGTATGGGCAGTATGTACCGGTCCGATGGTATACCAGTACGCTGACCGCTAACGTGCTACATAACTACAGTGTTACACTGTAGCAGTGCGACAGTGCTACAGTAGAGAGAAAGAAATATTTAAAATTAGGTGTACCGCTCATACGCCCTGGTGTACTGTTCGGTATGCCTTGGTGTACCGCTCGATATATGGTACCGTACTGTACCGAGCCAACCTCGAAACACCGGTACGGTACGGTATTGCATACCTTGCTTACAAGTATCAACATATAGAATGTACAGCATATTGACTAGTGATGGAGTACAATAAAGGTGCCTATAATTTAATTGATTGATTTAGCAATAAAATAATTGTGACTTTACCTCGATCTAATTCATTAAAGTTAATTTCTTAGCAGACAGACTTGCTAACTTTGGTAGGAGATCTCAAGATATCTCCTTATGGGGAGCTGAAGCTCCCAATTTTGTGTCTCTTGCTAATTTTGAGCCCTCTGTAATGGGTAACTAATGAAATGAAATGGTTTTTCTTTAAAAGATATTGATGAGAGTAGAGCCATATATGTAACGATTCTATTTTTCAGAAGTACATGATACTCTGTCATAAATTGTACTGGATCATTGAGTATTGAGATCTAGATAACTTTGCAGGCTGCTCTGAAAGCTGCTGCACAAACTAGCTATGCCAAAAGAGAGATTTCATCTTTAAGAGAGGAAGCAAAGGTATAACTTACTGTTTCATGAGTATTACCTGATCTTTTATAAGTTTGATTCAACGGAGCTTTCTTTTGCTGCATTTTTTTCATGCTAGATTTACTATATTCATCTTAGATTGCTAGGGATGAGGCAGCCTCAGTATCTGAACAACTTCAGGAAGCAGAAATTGAAATTAGATCTCTTAGAACAATGGCACAGAAAATGATATTGTCGCAAGAACAAATGGTTTGTTTGTAATATTTGTTATATTTCCAAATTTTTCTGGATTTTGTTCATTAATAACATTTTTGTTTCTCGGAATACCTTTTTCATAGGAGGAAGTTGTCCTTAAGCGGTGTTGGCTTGCTCGATACTGGAAACTATGCATTTATTATGGTAATAGAATTTCTATATTACATTTTTTCTTACGGAAAGATCTAACAGTTCAATATTTTCATAAAAATATTGTTTAATGTTTACTATTCTTTGAAGCATTCTTTTAAGGATGTCAAATGTTAATGACCTAAAGTCTCTATTATATTTTGAAATGAGACAACATTAAATAGCTATAAACCATGAGATTGAGACCATAAAGTCTCCAACAAAAATCATGTTAAAGATATTTTCATCCTAATGTATGTATGACTTTGTTGATATTAATCTACACCATGAATTGCTGCTCCAACCCCCATTTCTTGGTATGTAGTGGAAGTATTGGCCTGATTAAATATCAAAACAGATTTCTATTCTAGGTGGTTTACCTAGACCAAAGTGGACCATGATAACCTACCAGTACAAATTGGTACAAGCCCGGTATGGATTAGTGCGAATTTGTTACTAGTTGAATCAAGTATTTGAGTAATGACTATTCAGAAAAGAATAGAAGCAAACACACTATTAGGGCTCCAAATGAAACTATTAAGGTTTTGCTGTCATGAAATGTTCAATACATATTGAAAGTTCGAAACATATAGTTTCTGCCAATAAGTACACGATGGTCTGTACATGAAATCAGGAGGAACATCTAGTCTCGCATCAGAGAAAAGGCATGTTATGTTATGTAAATAAGAAAAAATAATTTAATAGTAAGGTAGGGTTCTTTGAGAAGCTGAGACAATGTGGAGACTCTATTAAGCCATTTCACATGAGCTAGTTCCAGCTATTAAGATCAATTTTTTACATGTGATTCAATACCCTAAACTTTTGACTTTAAAGCCATGGAAGCAAACCCTGATGTGTGGTTCCTTGTGATGTGGTTGAGAAAGAGAACCTATAGTATAGAACATATATTTAAAATATATTGAATCAGCATATGCAGCAAATGTATTATGTGAAAATTCTTTGTTTTCTACTGGGCTTGAGTGTGCTAATTTGGTTGTTGGACTTCAAGAGCTGTAGTAATTCCAAGCTGGCCTATTATCTATTGGCTTAATGGTTGACAATATCTTCTAGGCATATATGCTGATATTGCTGAACCGAAGTATGAATTTTGGTCGTCCTTCTCTCCACTTCCACTTGAAGTTGTCTTATCTGCTGGACAGAAGGCTAGGGATGGGAACTCCTCAGGTTAGATTTCTTTGGTGCTATGCTACTATTCTTAACTCATTGCCACTAAGGAATCTTGTATCAAGTTCTCCTTCCACAATTCTTTTACTTCATATTTTAAATTCAATAGATAAATCCGATCTAGAAGAGAAAGAGAAGGTGTCATGGAATGCAAGCGATCTAGCTGGAGAAGGAAATATTGAGGGCATGCTCTTGGTTGAAAAAGGCCTGCGTGAATTAAGTTCACTGAAGGTTTATTCCAATCTCATTTCTTCATTTTTATCTGGCCATTCTCGACTAACAATTCTAAATGGTTTCATTTACATTATCTAATATATAACTATAGTTTCTTTTATAATTAAATAACTTGATCATCTAAATATCATGTTATGACAAGGAAGAAATTGTGAAGCTTGGTACTGACATTTTGCTCATTTTGTGAAACTTGGTCCTTTGTGTGTATATTTTGTCTGCTACACCATCGTAAGCCATCCCATCAATTGTTTCAATTAATTGGAACTTGCACCTTTGCCTAAAGTAGAACAGAGCATCATGCTTGGGCAGGAATAGTGTATGCTTCCCCTTTGGATCACTTTTATGAGCTAATTTAGTCTGGCTTTAGATATTCCACTTTATAGTCTGAGAAAAAGAATAGTTGCAATATTAGTACATTTAACATATATTTGTTTACATCTGTGCAAAGGTTTACAAGTATGTACAGGAATAGTTAGTTTATTTTCATAAATTTGTTTTCCAGCTAAATTTTAGATTATCATTGAATTGTTCATTGGGAATTTGGTTCATAGCCTATTCTTTGACTCTTTTAAGCTAATATAAGCTCTGTTAACTAATGCTGCACTTGAAACTGGTGTCTGATAATAAGGTACTACAGAAAATAAAACATGCGAGGATATTTTATGGTCAGAATTTGCTTGATCGTGCAGTTTAAGTCAACTCAGACAGCTGAATACTTTTCAATCTAGGATCTCAGTGCCATTGGATTTTTCTGTGATCGTGCTGTGCCAATTGAATCATTGTGTTGGACGCAACTTTCTCAATAAAGAAGATTGAACAGTATATTTTTTTTCTGCCAGGCCCAAGTACGAAATTAGTTTATTCAATAGTAAAAAGATGAAAATATCAAATATTGTATTGTGAAGAAACCAAGGATTGAAATATCGTACCGTACCGAAGTTTCGACATTCGCTCGGTACGGTACGATACTATATACTGGGTGGTATACCATTCGGTATACCGCTCGGTATATATATATATATAAAATTCGGCGACGTCGCCTCTCTCTTCTCCCAGGCCGGCGATGTCGCCTCGGTTATATATATATATAAATTAATAAATATATATTTATATATAAAAGATTATATGTATATTTATATATTTCTTTTAATAAAAGGCGACGTCACATCGCAATAAAAGGCGATGTCGCGTCGCCTTTTCCTTCTCCCACACAGGGCGACGTCGTTGAGGCGAAGCAATGTTGCCGAATTTATATATATATATATATATTTATAATATATATATATATATATATATATATATATATAATATTCCGTTCCGTCCGGTAATAGGCGGTCCGAGTACCGGTCAGTTGATGGACCGGTATGTACCACTTGTACCGGACGGTATTATTCGAAATTACATACCTTAGAAGAAACCATACATTTAAAGACCCCATGGGAAGTGTGTATTGACTCCGGAGGTTGTCACGCATTGAGATTTTGAGGCAACTTGGTTTGGTTCACTATATTCTTGTTAATGAAGCCAGCTAACAATTTTAAATACAGCTCCTTTAATTCACATATCATAAGATCCTGTCGAATAGGTTTGTTTCAAACCCTTTTTCTTACATCTGCTTCTTTTTGTAAGTTTTGATTAGTCAGTCTATCGTAGACATTCTACATGCATCAACCAAATAGTCACCACTTGATTGTTGACCTGAGACAAAGTCAGGGCTTTCCAAATGTAAGGCTATTCTTCTCAGGGAAAAAAAAATAAAAAGCAGACTTAAATCAAAACTGTTTTTCATATGTTTTCTGTTTAGATGTATACGTGTGTATCTGTCTGCTAATATGAACTAGGAAAATAGAGAAACTGCTGAAGACAGTTAAGCTGCAATCTATATTTTGGGCTTCTCAGATTTTTTGTTGCTTTGAAGGTAGAGGAAGCTGTCCTTCTTTCAATGGCTCAGCATCGACGTGCAAGCACCAAATCTGGTTATACACTTATATTCTGAAACTTCTCTTTTTTCAGATTTGACATTGTTTGTGTTAATTGATGAACACATATGAATGATCCCAAAAGAAACTTAACTGCTGCAGCATGATATTGGAAATCATAATTATGTTATAATTACTTTCACTTGGCAACATATCTTGAGTGCACGAAAAATAAAAAATTCCTTTATTTTATAACTGCTTTCTGCAATTATAATCAGGGCTTTACACATTCTTAGTTTCTCCTGCTTTAAAAATAAAGTATCCGCATCTTGGAATTTTTTTTCTATATGAATAACACATAGTTCTAATCAAAGTTTTATTTCGATGTAATAGCCTTTTCTCATCTGATTATGCATTCCTATTCATGATTTATGAAACCTAAATGTTTCTCTAGAAGATTTACTCATGTTGCTTATGTATGAAGAAGATTCATCTTTCACTTTCTTCCCTTTCAGAAACATCTACTTATACTGTTAGGTTTCTGTATTAATATGTCTAGGCCAGCAAGATGTTGTCTCACATGCTGAAATTCTTAGTAGTGTTATTGGTTCATGCAAACTAGTTCCAAGACCATTATATGAATTGAATTAGAGCATATTAGTTTTCATTGTTGTCCAGAGAAGCATCAATGTTTAAATCATTTTGTAAGTGATTCTGTTTTCTGGGAGATATAACTTTTGGTTGATAAGAAACTTTTTTTACAGCTCCATCACTTTCAGGGGAAGGTCAAAATCCTGCAGAAGCATTTGGTTAGTTTTTTGCTTTTTTTAGGTATACTTTTGGCTGCTCAAAAGCAAAGAACATTAATGAAAGTGCATAGTAAAAGTTAAACATTGGTCCTCATTATAATTGTGTTTCTCTTCTGTGTAATGCTTCCCAATTATTACTCAAACAACTTTTTGTTATTTCACCATGCTATTGTCATTGATTGTGCACTCTTTATTCTCTTCCTTTCAGAACTGAGTCAAGAGGAATCTGAAGATGTGCTCTTTAAGCAGGTATAATGGAGTTCTTCTTGTAAGATTATGCATCAGTGAGTTCATTTTCACTTGTTTCCATATTATTTTAGATATCTAAGCTTAATTGATCAATCATTTCCCAGTATAATTGGTCTGTGTCTTGCAGAAATACTTAACATTGTTGCAGCAGTATCAGATCAGCTTTTTACTATCTTAAACAATTCAATGTTCTTTTTTTCTAGAAAGACCAGGCTGATTTGAAAAACAGTCCTTGTTTTGGGGCTCATATATTCCTTATTTTACTATACATATATGCAAATCTAGTTCCCTATCATATGCATTCTTCTTAATGGCAATTGGCAACCAGTACTGACTATGCAAGTTTATTCCAACATGTTTAAGCCAACTTAGAAGCCTCATTTGGAGAATGAGACCATTGCATTTGGTCATGTGGTCTCTATCCTCAATGGACAACAGGATATCAATCTTAATCTAGTGATTTGAGTTGACCAGGGGCTAGCATAAGAGTGTGCTAAGCATATAATTGGTTATGTAATACGAGGAATCTCAAGGAGCTTTCTGTTGGAATGATTTTGGCTTGTCTTTATGTTCTTTTTACAATCTATTATACAGAAATAGTTTTAAAGCCTTGAGTATTCTTCTTTTACTCTGTTTTAAGTCCAACCCTTCCCTACAAAGAAATAGTTTAAAGCCTTGGGTACCTTCTTTTGCTCTGATCCAAGTCAAGCTTTTTTAAAACATACTACGAAGAAATAGTTTTAAAGCCTTGAGCACCTTTTTCTCTTAGATTTTGTTTTGATATAAGTAAAGCTTTTTGAAAGATATATGTGCATAAATATTTTTGTAGGCATCCTTTTTTCATCATATATGTTCAGAATCATTGGCATTGATTCGGGTGCAAGTTTCTTTCCATCCAAAATTTGGACATGGAAGTGGAGTACTTTGATCATCTGCTGCTCTGTTTGTCATGTTGTGAGCAGAATAATAGTCATATGACATGATATTATTTTAGTTCTTGAACTAGGTTATAAATTGATTTTTGGAGTGATCCTTTTAGCAGATAGTTTTTCTTTTTTTTTTTCTAATATATCATAGAGGTCACTTCCATAAGTAGGAAAACCTACCTTGTGTTGCTGCCAACTCTACAACTTGTTTGCTTGACGATATGGGTTAATGCTTCATATTATTTAATGACATCAATTAGTTCATTTATTCTTGACAATATTACATGGTGAAAATGGCAGGCTTGGTTGGCATATTTCTGGAGAAGGGTAAAAGATCATGATCTGGAAGAAGATATTGCAGATGAAAGGCTGCAATTTTGGATTGAGCAAAGCAATCACTCTCCTACATCACACGATGCAGTAGAAGGTAATTTATGATGTATAATTAATGAGCAAAGATATTGTGTTTTTGTGTGAGCAATTCTTGTGTTCTAAAGAAAATACTTTACCAGTGTTTTGATGCATCATTTCCTTAATTCTATTTGATAGCCACCATGATGATCAATCATTTTACATAAGTTGGATTCAAGCATCTGCATTAACATGCAGTTTTCTACTTGCCATTTCTATCCACTCTCTCATTGATGTGTACGAGTGGATTAAGGTTTACTACATACAATAGAGACCAGAATTAGATTCACTTGCTGTGTCATAGTTGACTTAATGTAACATAAGGCAAATTTGTTATTACACCAAAGGTAAGGAACATCTTTCATTTCATGCTATTCTGAGCTAAGGCATGCATTAAGATTTATTCATGTTCAGGCAACATAAGCACTCTAACCTGCTTTTGTTGACATGAAAACATAGAAATAAACTGGTCGAATAAATTTGTGATTGGTTCTTCGTTCTTTTGGGCATAAATAATGTGTCTTTGTTCTTACCACTGTAGTATTGTTAGTTGTTGCTGTGCTGCAACTTTTCTTTCATGTGAAAGCTCAGAGGTCCTTTGATTTCATGTGAAATCTACTCTGTAGAATAGAACTCATTTAGTATGATTGCAATGGGCTCAAAAATACTAGGCGAAGGCACCGATAATACACTAAGTAGAGATAAATAGCATGACCTTTGATTGATTTCTCTGAACAAACTGGAAATACCATATAAATCTACATGTTTATTGAGTTCCATAGCTTCATTGACATCACTATTGCAGTTGAGCGTGGGCTTTTTGAGCTGAAGAAGTTGGGAATTGAATTGCAATTGTGGGAAGCCTGTCATCACAGAAGTGAAGCTCCTTCAGATACTTGAGTTTGTTTAGTAAGATCTTTCTCTCTGAATGTTCTGCCATAGCTTTGGACTTGATCAAATATAAGTTATATTTGATCGATAATTATTATTTCTTCTTCAGTTATGACTGAAGATTTTCCTTGTTGCACAATTTATTTCTTCCTAGGTATATTCTCATTCATCAATGCCCTACACTTTGTTCTTGTCTCAACACAATGTTTTTAACACCTGTTCCCTGTCAGTTTGGTCATGGGAATCAAAAATTGGAAGTATATTTTCAGTAGCCACCCTCTTGGTTTTTTTCTATGGGGAGGACAATTCTAAATCAATTTGTGAAATCTTAAAGTTCAGGGTATGTAAATTGACATGAGGGAATTTTTAAAGAAAATGATTGAGAACCTCTTGTGGATTTGGTGATTCTCAGTCTGAAGCCGTTAGTTTTCCACAACATGGTACACCAGTTTTGCTATTTCATCATCGACATGTTCACATACACGACTACCGTCCGCTGCTTGATCATCATTTTTTGTTTTGCGATTGATTTGCTGCTATATTTTTCTTTTTGGACTATTTGCTGCTATCGTCGAAGTCTCTGTGTTATTTCAAATAGGAAGGTATTATTTGCTGCTGTTGTCAAGTGAACGTCTTTAACATCTAGCAAAAATATTTGAAGTATATTGCTGGATTTAGGTTACGTGCAAATGCTAATATACGCCCCATGTCAAAGTTGTATACATCCTTCCTTAAAGCCTCCAAAATTAGTTATATTCGTTTCATATTGAGTTTAACATGTTACGAAGACTATTAACACAATTTCAAATCTCTTTTATGAATGAAAAAATTAATATATGATAAATTTTATTTTTAATTTGAATAGTAAGCTTCCAACCTTTGTTATAGTTTCTTGAGAGGAGTTTTAGTATCTGGGAAGACTCGTGCGTTCCACTTGCTAATTCGAAGCTTCACAAGGATGGATATGAATAATCACCCTTTTTCATATAATGACAAGCGCTCCACCGGGCGTTAAAATACCCGTGTTCAAAATCCTAAAGCTATTCTGTGCATTGGATCTCCCATCCGACGGTGCAAAATGCCCACAGCAGTATAATGAGGTACGATCAGGCTTCTCCTTGCGTCTCTGCACATCCCAGGACAAGCACTATCGAGCTCTGTTTTCCGATCTCCGAGATCGCGTCTTCGTTTTCGCTCTCGCGTCCCACTTTAGGGTTTCGGCTGCGGGCGACTGCGCCCCCATCCATTGGCGAAGTCGACCCATCGGACATAGGCAAGAGCCCGCGCCAGTCCCCGGTGAGGGTTTTCTCGAACCCTCCACCTCCTCCCGCCTCTCCTTTTCAGTCTCCATCCCTAGGCCATCGGTAGGCTGCTAAGTTGGGGCAGCTAATGAAGTCAAGTTTGATTGGGTAGATGTTGCTGATCTCTAGGCCATCGGTAGACTACGTAGTTGGGGCAGCTAATGAGGTAAGGTTTGAGTGGATAGATGTTGCTGAAGTTCGCCAAAGAGAGCAGGATGCTAAGCTGGCAATATCCAGAACTTTTTAATCCAAAATTTTCTTGACTTTGTTTCAGGATTATAAGACATCAAGTTCTTCCCTATGTATGCGTAGCAGGAACTCTTCTGTTTTTCTTCAGAGTTTGCAGAACTCGATACTCACTTTGCGACATTTCAGGGTGAAACTTTGACGGATGTTGTGCCATGCCCTAGTGTTGGAGGTTCGTATCATGGGGATGCTTATCATGTTAGTGCTGTCTCAGCACCTAATCTACGGCGGCTGGCAATTTTG
This sequence comes from Musa itinerans, assembly GCA_001649415.1. Taxonomy (NCBI): domain Eukaryota; kingdom Viridiplantae; phylum Streptophyta; class Magnoliopsida; order Zingiberales; family Musaceae; genus Musa; species Musa itinerans. The sequence goes on from LVTN01000238.1 coordinate 301,846, forward strand.
GCATGTTAAAACTTCGTTCAGGTTGGTAACTTCTCACTCTTTCAATAGGATATAAAAAACTCCTCTTACTAATTTTCATTTGTCTGCACTCTATTGTGATAAAGTGTTTTTCTTCCTTTCTGCTAAAAGTCTAAATCTTGCTATCCCAAAGAGTTTATCCATGGATTTGTTTCTTTTAACTTTATCCAATAAAACAATTTATGTTAGGAGGTATGCCTTGAAAGTCCTGAGATGAAAATCACAAATATTACTTTTAAATAGTATAAACTATTATAATATCACAGGCCATATCTCACACCGTCACAACTGAATTGGCTATGACAACCATTGATATTGCAAGAAATGATAATAATAAACTTGCAAACAGAAACAAATCTATCAATTGATAAATGATAAAAAGAACCAATATAAGATCTCTTTAAAAGACAAAGAAAGGAGAACACTCAGAAAACAACAAACGTAAGACATCTGTTATTTGTCTTTCTATGCAGGTAACTTTTGAAGCCTTACAAAGTTTTATGCCTATGGTCTGATCACAGCAAGGACTATAACCACGATGATTATGAGGAGGATGATTGTTGCTATACACATACATTTGCGGGAGTTCTTCTGTAATATCTTTGCCTTGCTTAGAGCATTAACTCCAGAGCTAACAAAGACACCAGCACGGTTAACCTGCACAAAAGACATTGTAATTGTACTGTTATAATTTCATAATCACTTGTAGAGAAGACGTCGGACTCTTACCTGGTCCTCAATGTTATCAAGCATTTCACCTTGTGCCTCAATCAACACTGCCATGTCCAGGAATATCTGATGATGAAATTAGAAAATGAAATAATGAATTCTGATACACTCCATCAGTTGCAAGGATGAGCAAAGCAAAGGAAGTCGGAAGATCATGGCCTTCTTGAAAGATGCAACATATGCCCCTTAGTTTATGTGAAAGTTTATCATTTAGTCCTCACAAAGTTGCTAAATTTCATCCAGAAATTTCTTTCATGTTTACCAAGCAGATTTTAGAAGGAAGGAAGTTGTATTTTGTGCAAAAGAGAATGAAAATCATCTCTGTTGTGTGAACTGGACTTAGCCACATTGACCAAGAATGCCAATTCTTTGGATATTAAGCAACAAGTCTTTACTCTGATGCTACAATGATGCAGTTTGTTGAACTCTCACACACACATCACTGCTGTTTGTTGTGCAAATTGCATTCCTTTTATCTTCAAAATATATGCTTTCGGAATTCTGTTCTTTCTCCATCTCCATGCACCAGATTCTCCTCTCTCTGACTTGATGTAAAGCAAGTGATGCTGGACACAGTATGTCCATGGAGCATACAGCGGGATAATCATTGTGGAAGCATACAGCGGGAATTATCAGAGTTGTGAAAGTGATGCTGCACACAGGTATCCATGTACTATAATACCATTGACTAATTTCATTTTGAGTACAGTTTATAAAGGAACAAATAGAAAGTTATGTTCTGATGCTTCAGAGACACATTTGAACTTTCATGCAGTGTGTTGCTGTTGAAAAATATTCATGAGAGAAAAGCTAGAGATGGATTGAAGAATTAATCTTACACAATTACAGGAGTAAAGAGTCAGCTTACTCAGCATCATTATGGTATTAAATTATAAACTATTTTTAGATTTCTGCAAGTGAAAGTACCTGCTGCAACTCAAGAAGCTTCTTTTCTATGTCTCTCACTGCATCATGGCGCTCTTGGATTTCCGCGAGTGTGTCCAGTACCTGCAAATGAAAGACAAAGTAGAGTTCATTCCAAGCCTCTTCTAATATTTGCAATGTTCATGATAAATGGGTGCACAGCAAAATAAAGCCAAGGAGTAGAACCTGTCCACGTCCCTGCTCCTGAATAGCTTTTGCAAATATTTGATCCCCGTTTCCAGTTTCTATCAGTCGATCAATTGTCTGCAGGAATCAAGAAGGACCACATATGAACACAGCTGCTAGGGCCAAATCAACTTTGAAATATGATCTTCTTACCTCTTCATTAGCATGAGTGCCTGTTACTGTTCATATGGAATTTAGGAACAAAATAAGAGAAAATAAATCAGACAAATGACCATAACAACTGAGAATAACATCCAATAAAGCATTGGAGATAAGCTGTGAGAGTAATGAATGGTTTCATGGAGTTAGAAGGGAACCTGTGAAGACTCTTCTCTCGATGACCTCACGGTATTCTTTCTGTATCGTTTCTCTTAGAGTCTGCATTACACATTTGAAAATAAGAAAAAGAGATTATCATTTACCAATTAAAGTGAAGATATTATATATTTTTGCAGGAAAAAGATGATCATCATGTGCTTTAACCGAAGTGAGAATGGGAATATCATTTGTGAGTATGCATATTTTCCTTTAGTATTCATAGGCTCAATGGTTGATGAGGTTAAATGCGTGGAAAAAAACCCTAGTTTTGGCTGCAAAGAGGGAAAATAACTTCTTACATTTTTTTGTTTTGTTATTCATCTTACACCTCATTAGGCATATTCTTATGATGAAATCTTGTTATGACTATTGTCTATGATGAAATGAAACAGATTTTTTATGCCAGTGATTCTGAAGTTAATTTACCAAATAGACAAATCAAATGAAAATATACATATATTGGGAAATTGCAAAATCATCAAGCATGTTTCTGTACCTGGAACTGGCTCATCTTTTCTTTCAGCTTCTTTTTCAATGCTCTGTGCATATTCAGAATGTAAGACATGCTTTCAGATAAAAATACTTATCAATTAAAAGACAAAACTAGAATCAACTTAGACCAAAATATTACACAGTAGTTGCAGTTCTAGATCGATCAGTGCTCGATCCCTTTCCGCATCCAGGCTTCTGCCTATTGGCCAAGTTCTAAGAAAATAGGTAATTAAAGGTCATGATCAGCTAATAAAGAATGTAAATGTGGAATTTTTGTTTTCCTACCCTGATATATTATTAGGAACAAGCACAAGGATTAAAGAGGATCCAACAAGAGAATTCACATGAGATTTAGCTATAAGATCTTGTGACAATAAAGTTCAGAAAAGTTTTCCCTTCCTCCATAGACAATATTAGATTAATGGCCTCTACTATGGGTTGAGTGTGCCTAGCTAATCTAGAGAAGAATATAAAATGCAATTTATGGGTACATTCAAATAATGCAAGTACAAACAGAAGAGTTTATTTAGGAGCTGGAAATTTGAATGGAAATATGTCTTGTTGGTGTTAACAGAAGAGATAGCAAGGTTGTCTAGAAAATTTTGGTGGAAAGTAGATGAATTATTATAAAAATAATAATCTAAAGGTTAAAAAAAATCTCAAAGTTTGTTTCAGCGTTTGATTCAAATCGAGGGGAAATCAATAATTGGAGAATTAGGGAAGATGAAGGTAGCTGATAAAAGAAATTAATATGAAAGTTTTTCTTCTCAAAAAAAAAAAAAAAAAAAAAAAAAAAAAAAAAAAAAAAAAAAAAAAAAAAAGAGTTGGATGGTTGAAGTAAGAATATTTTTGTGTAAATAAAGGATAAGTTTGTTGGTTGAAATAGGACAATGAAAGTCTTGAATATATTTGTGGAAGTAAGGGATGACAAAAGAACCTAAGCTTAGTTGACTACAAGTTCTTAAGCTCCTACAAGTTTGGCAATAGTGGACTTCTTCTTTTGCTTGCTCTTAAAACAAAGTTCTTCAAGTTTTGATCATGAAGGCAAGACAGTCGAGTCACTAGACTGGCTCGACTTCCCAAGTGTGAGAGACCAGAGTGATGGAAAATGAAAGCAGCATACATCTCTGTCTAGTTCTTCAAGTTTTGTTTTTGTGGTGCGGGCAACTCGCAAAACTTCATCAATGTCATTCTCCATCCTGTGCTTGATTTCTGCACCCATGATGTACTTAGTTATGCTCCAAGTGACAGATAATAGAAGCTAAACAAGTAGAACATCAGGTTTCAGTGCATAGATTCGTGATAAGACGAAAATCTGATGAAGCATCTGTAGTACCTTTCATAGCAGCTGCTTTTATGACAGTTTTTGACTCTTCATTAGCATCCTGCTCATGCAACATGAAATTGATTACAGGATACATGGGCAAAAAGTGACAAGGCTAATGTGCCTAATCTGATAGTAATTTAGATTGGGAGAAAGCTTTCATTAGATTCGAATTCAGTTTCAGCAAAGATGGTTCTGCAATATCCTTACCTGAAGGTTCTGCAATAGCTTTGAGAGCTTCTCAATTTGCTTCTCAATATCTTGGACCTACACAGTGTACAGAACATTAGAGTCCGGCTCTCGATTGGGGTGAAGAATGTAAATATTACTGTGTCTTGGACATTTATAAGATACACCCAAGGAATCCTGTGAAGAAATTACCTGTGTGAAGAAACCTTCGAAGCCCATTTCAGCTAAGTTTGTTGAAATTTGCCTTCCCATTTCAATGTCTCCATACCCTGAAGCCTCACCACGAGGGAGCTCAAAGGAATCCTATAAAAAATAAGGAACAAATGATTCAAAGGCTACAAATAAAGGTAAAGGAATAGAATAAATATGAGAAGATAACGAAAAGGTCTTTAATATCAACTATGAGAATAACCCGAATCTGGACCAACTAATACTGAAGAAACTTATAATCTACTTACCATCACATTAAGAACTGGCATAGTGTTTAGTTATATTAGCTAACATATCAGGCAAATGACAAAAAGAAACCCTTGGTATAAGTCAAACAAAAATTAATCTGACACTGAATTTACTCCTCGAAGTTTTTTGATCATGCAGTTAAACATTGCTTTTGCATTTGACGCAAATTGAGTGAGTGAATTATGTGATGTATGAGACCATCTAGTCTCTAATTTTCATGAGTAGCAGCTAATTAGTACTTTGCAGAATGTAGGATTGAAGCTCTGAAAGCCTCAGGCACACCCCACCCCACCCCACTCCCTTTGTTTCAATGTTCCCCAAATTCTGACTCTTATTGATCTATATCTATCGATAATGATTGGATTTTGATCAATCATCGATCAACGGTTGAGATTGTCCTATTTTAAATAGTCAAATCGATCATTTGAACGATAGGAAAGGGTTTTTAAACTCTATCCTCACCCCTCTTTTACTTATTTCACTCTCTCATTCTCTTCAACCTTCTCGATCACATTCAACATCCCGCTTAGTCCAAAGACATGGCAACAACGTAGATAGCAATGCCTCGACTGATGATGGCGACGACGTCAGAGAGTCGATGGTACCATCTACATAATTTGAGGGTGGTGCATAGATCAAGAAGCAATATTTTACACATGTCATCCAAAATTCATAGCACAAAACTTAATTAGGTACTGGTCAAGTTGATACATAAAAGGAGAAGAGGAAGGAAATTGATGATTTTGAGTAGATGCAATAGAGATTGCAAGACGTATATGTAGAGTGAAGCTCATCGTATTTACAACCATTGTATCATAGAGAATCTTATGGCCAATAACAGTACGATGATAGTTGGTCATACTTCTCCGAGCAACAATATGGTTATTGATCTTATGATACGAAATAGTAGAATAGTGGCGAAAATAGAAGTTTTGACATTATTCTTTATGTTCTACATCGATACATGTCACAATCGTACTTGCCTCAAGAGTCACCTCCGAAACGTGTGATTCATGACGATTAGACTACGACCATCACTATATTGATATACTAATAACATATGGTGTATCAGTATGTTATGTCATGGGATCAATTTCACAACTGGGTTCGATAAACATATCAAATTGATATACAGATACATAGGATCGAAGATCTTGATCTTGTGGAGTCCTGTCGTTCTTTTTTTAGTAGAAGTAGATATATTTATCGATTGATTACTTTACTCATTTAAATATTAAAGTTTAAGTTTTTTAAAAATTTTTAACAATTTAAATTATTTTTTTATAAATAATTTATTATTAATGGAAGGATGGTTCGGAATGTACCACAAAGCTGCTCCTTAAAGCCCCAAAAAAAATGTCATTATTCTTTCCTAATTTAGATTATTTTTATTAAAATTATATTATTTTTAACTTAAAAATCTTAATCTATTTTTTTTATTTTTAGATATTTTTAAAATTATTTTCGATGATTTTGGGCATCGATACATCTTGGTATTCCGACATACAGTATATCGATACATATTATACTGCTCGATATATTGATAAACTTTTTCTAAGTTGAACTACTGAACCAGGTAACTTACAGTTCTTTTCCGACTAATGCCGAAGAAACTATGTTCTGCTTTGGAGATTCCTCTTGGCATAATGAAGAAAGCATGCTCCTTGATAGCTTTTCAATTTCAAGTTTAAACTACTTAGCCAGCAGGTAACTTTCAGTTTCTTTTCAACCCATCTCTAAAGAAAGTTTCGGTGACGTACTCAAGAAAGCATGTTGTGCAATTTTTTTCCTACAGATGAAGAAGCACTGAATTCATTCATCAGATAGTTTGGCAAGTCCTAAGATGGTTCCCTAAATAACCAGCAATCTTCTGAGCATTTTAATTGGGCCCTTTTGAGTCAGTTGGAACTATTGGAATTTAAACACGAATGGAAAGGCCAGGTTTTGAAGATAGACAGACCCTGCCTCGGACAGACAGGTATTGCATCTGAGCTCAACTATATCTTATTTTTAGCTTTAGTTTTTTTCAATCTTAGCAAATAGCTTATACAAATTGGGTCGCAAACATTAGATATCATACAATAGTTTTTGAAGTTGGTTCTTTATTTACCTGAGCAACTGTGACTGGAACTATCTAAAGAGAGGGAAAGAAAGAAGGAATCCATCAGAAGAACTTAATGGATTATTTGATTTCACAAGGCAAATTTGCTCGTAGTTGAAACCAAAGCAACCTTTTTAATTGGAGAATAAATCCCCAAAGAAATTACATAAAATTGAAGTTTCAGTTGTTTAGTTACTTACCGAAGAAACAAAATTTATAATTCATATGCTGCAAATTTCCAGTTACGAAAGGAACTGTGATTGCAACTATTTATATTCACATCCGATCGAGAAAGAAAAAGGAACAGACTCATCAAATCTTCTGGGAAACACTTGATTGTTCTTTGATAATCTGATTTGGCAAACGAATTTGGTCATAGATGAAGCTAAAACGATCTTTTTGATGAGAAAAAAGAAAGAGAACACAGAGATGAGAATGAAGTAGCCAAGAAGAAACAAAATAGTTAGTTCATGCACTGTAAAGACTAGTTGATTCTGATCAATATGCTTGCCCGGTAGCTCCAAATGTAAACCGGAAGGGGAATCAAACGAGTCGAAGTGATTTAAATCGAAGGGAAGGAAGAATACCGTGAGAAGATTGTTCATCTTGCGAGAGGTAAATCGATGACGGCGAACCCCTCGAGACAGGGAAGCGCCTCAGGCGATTCTCCAATAGAGAGCCAGGAGTGGCCCGGGAGAACAAGTATCCTCCTCCGAGCGCACGGAATTGACCAGGTTTTGGAAGACCAGGGAGGAGGAGGTGGAGGAAGCTTCCAATTCGGCAGAAGGAGGGACGGGGGAGGTGGAGAAGACGATTCGAGATCGGATGTCTCCTTCGACACAGGAAATAGCGTCTTCTTAGACCAATAGATTTTGGCGGCGCTGGGAAGACCAGTGGAAACGGTCAAAGCCAAAGAAAGATATTGACTTTTAAATATTTCCACATGTTTTTTCGAATAGAATGACAATACTTAATTCTATAAAAACAGGCCAACAACATCTTATTTTGTTGGTGTATTTCCAACTTCTTCCTCGTCACGAATGGGAACGCATCACAAAATTATTAGGCTTTTTCTACGGACTCGACCCATTCTAGAAGTCATGCTTTCCTCTCTCTCTCTCTCTCTCTCTCTCTCTCTCTCTCTCTCAGGGGGTAAAAAGGCAGGCAAATGGTCTACGTGAGCAATCCATCGACTTAAGCAAGAGGAAGAGAAGGATGAATCATGACCGCAGCCGGGGAGAACGACCCATCACCGGTCCGGTCATCGGCTGCTTACCAACCGAAACGTGTCCATCCGCGAAGCATGTCTACTTTACCCCATAAAATGAAGCATATCTCCACTTTTCTTTGCTTAAACACACTTAACCTTCCACCAAATAGCATAAAACTTATGAGTTAACCGCCGGTTGACGACGACTACGTTCAATTCCTTCACTATGTATTAAATTATATCGTGACGTAACCCCAAGTAAATTAAATAAAATAGATATTTTATGGGAAAAAAAAGCCCATATTATTAATTTTTTTATCGAATGATGCCTCTTCTATTCGTTCTTACCTGAGGATATGCTTTTTTTATAAATTAAAAAATATATATATATGAACTAAACTCGATTGTATAACTAACTTTTGAACCATTCCAATTTCAATTTATTTTCAATCATTTCAATTAAACCTCCTTCTCTCCTATGCCGCCTCCTCCCTGCCTCCCCTACTCTACTTCTTCTCTTTTCTTTTCCTCCTCCTCCTCCTCCTCCTCCATTTTTTTCTCTCCATTCCACTTCCTCCTCCACCACTACCACCATCTCCTCTCCCTGTGGCTCTTTCTCTGTAACATTATTTGACATTCAAACATTATCATCAGTCTTATATATGAATACCTTGTTTCATTTGTATTTGGTGTGTATATATTGAACTGATGTGAATGCATATTTGTATCGTTGTTACCAAGTATCGTGCATCATTGTTGTGAATACGTTATCAATGTTGTAAATACTTTCTGTGATGTGATTGAGTGTCGTGAATATTATTTGTATCGTGCATCGGTGTTGTGAGAGTTGAATGATTTGTCTTTGGTGTGTTCCTATAATGTGTACTAATATGTACATATGTAATGATGTGTACTAATAGTGAACTATGATATGTATACGTCCATTTCATATCCATTTGTGTGTTACTGATATGAAAGTTGAATAATATGTCATTGTCATGTTGTTACCATGATGCTTAATATGGATGTCTTTGTTGTGTCGCTTAATGTAATCTCTTAAAAAACTAAAATTCAGATTAATTCTAAAATTAATTAAGAACTAAGAAATATTATATCCTAAGTAAAATATTTAATTTATTTTTGAAGTATATTTGATCATATGTTCATAGAGTTTTAAACCTAAATCAACTACTTTAAGTTAGAAAATAGATAATATTTAATTAATTAAAAATATTTTTAAAATTATTATTTGTTAGAGTTGCAAACCTATCTAAACTCTTCCCCCTCGGATGGGCACAGCCCTCCCTATTCATCACGTTATAGCAAGGCTTCAATCTGAGCGGAGAGATACGAAGCATATGTCTAATAGATAGATTCTTGACCCTTCATAATTATTATATATAAATTCATATTTTCACAGTTAAAAGTTTGTATAATCTGATTTATAATTTTTAGAAAGCGTTCTATAAATTTTGGAATTATTTATTGTGATTTTCAGATTTAAGGCATAAAAAATTAGATTAATTTAATTATAATTTCAATTCTAATGATTATTTAATTTTATTATGATCTTCCTATCTTTTATGTATTCCACAGATTTTTATCTGAATTTTTTATGTATTACAGGAATTTTTATATGAATTAATTGACTTAATTCATAGAAATATTTTTAAAATCCTTATTGGTTGTTTTTTATTTTAAGTAATGAGTTCTGCATGATTAGAACCGAATCTGGCAACTCTGTGAGGTTTTATATGAAATTATTGGTTTTATATATGAATTTTAATTTGTGAAAATAGATTTTGAATATTTTTTTTAATTATGTTTCCGTACAGACTATTCTGCATTTCCAGAATTTTATTTGTTTATTTCGAATTTTTCGAGTAATTAATTTATTAATTTTGAATAACAGTTTTAATTCATAAAAAATATGTTTTGATTTTTTTAATGATGTTTCTATTTCTAATAAATTATTCTAATATTATTTGTTTATTAAAAAAAATTCAAGTAGTTTTAGGTATTAATTTGGAAGTATTGACTTGAATAATATTTTTAATTAATGAAAAATAGTTTTAAATCTTATTGATTATATATCTATTCTGAATAATTCATGATTTATTTTTTTCTCTCACTGGAATATGTTTACATGATTTTATCTGAATTATTCATGAATTACTTAATTTCTAAATTTGGAAATACTAGTTATTGATATTTAATCCATGGAAAACCGTTTTGAAATATTATAAATTATGTTTCTGTTTTCAATTAAATTATTTTAAACTTTTGGAATTCTTGTTTGATTATTATGAAAATTTTAAGCTATTATATTATATGTTTTGAAAATTTAATGTTTTGTGAAAAAAAGAGAATTAATCTGATTAGCTTAGCGGTCCATATCAAGTCAAATTCACAGACCCAACCAAGCCGATGGCCTACAACGCTTGACTTAGTCGAGTTCAAACCCGACTCATGCCTACAGCTCGGATGCGGCGTGATTTGACCGGTTTGACGGAGGTTGGGTGCAGGTTCAACGCTTGACCTGACACAGGCTCGATGGCGGTGTATCGGCGGTGAGGGCTCGACTCGGTCCAACCCAACGGGCCAGAGGAGAGCCGATGGCATAACCCAATTAGGTGTCACCCATCGAGGCCTGCTGACTATGGGTCGATATAAGCCGACTAGGTGGGCCAGATCAGAGCCTCACCCTGCACATGGGCTAAGCCCAAATCCAAGCTTCTAAGGCCCCTTTTCAACCTCTGTTTCAGTATAAATTTGGTCGAGAGGTAGCCCACAGCATCAATAGATATTGTTTGAGCAAACGTAAGTATTATTAGTTCCTGTTTTAGTGTATTCGAGCTTGAGTTAGCCCAGTAATTCTATCGTGACATGTTTTATGACTATGAGCCCAACTAATCCCTAAATTGAATTTGAATCGAACTAATTTGACTGATTTTACCTAATTTAAGGTGATTCCGAAATGATTTAGACTAGCTTAAACTAGTTTGACTCAAATTAGACCTAATCAAGTCTAAGTTAGATTGATTTATGATGATTCCAAAGTAGTCTTATGAGAATTGTAGGCTGATTAATTTAGATACTGATTGAATTGAGTCTGACTCGAATTAATTGGATCGATTCAACTAGATTTCATACTAATCAAAGGTTAATTATGATATAGTTCCTGATGTTGATGGTATTGACAAATCATTGATGAGTTTTAAGTTATCGAACTTGATTTACGAGTTCGATTTTGAATGCTCAATAAATGTGTGATTCATTGAGATTAGCGTGATTTTCATATGTAACGAGTAGTATCCATTGGATTATGATTTGTAATCATGAGAATGCTTGATTGATGGATGCGCATGATAGTACTCGCCTTAAGATTACTAAAAATTGATATTATAAAAGGACCCAAATGATCTATGTCAACTGTACAAGTGTTAATATATTGGAGGATGATTTCATTCTAGGATTGATTGACTGCAGACATGACAAATTTAACTCATTTGTCATAAAGAGAAAATCCATCCCAAAAGGTAAAATACCTTCATATATTATTGGGAGTGTAATGAATATTATAAGATCTAATATGAGACTTGATACAAATATGCTACCGAGATTGATTTTTGAGATTTATGTTTATGTTTTTTGTATTGATTATTACTGATTGATGTTTGAACATAAAATATTGATGATTTTATTACATGTTTTGAGAGAATTTTGCTAAATTTCAAGAGCAGTTTTGCTAAATTTCATTGCCTGCGCTTTTTTAGAGCAGTTTCATGATCAAGTGACCGACTCTAGTACACCGAGAAGCATCATCCATTGCTAGATAGAGTTGCAAGGAAATAATTAGCTTGATTCCTTATTCACGTGAGAGTCTTCGTGGACTAGACCAAGTCTGACCCAGTGCTTGCATATAGGTTGAGCCTGAATCTGAGCCTCAAGACCCTTTTTCAACCCCTGTTTTAGTGCAGATTTGGGCTCGAGCTGGCCCAATGAATCCGAGCAACCCAAATTTTCTTTCGGTGTATTCGAACCTGGGTTGGCTCAGTAGCTTTATTTTGACCCATTTTATGAGTTTAGGCCAATTAAATTTGAATCAAACTAGTTTGGTCAATTTAGATTGATTTATGATGATTCTAAATTAATCTAGACCACTTCAAACTTGTTTGATCAAAGTGGATCTAATTAAGTCCAAGTTAGTTTCAAATAAAGTTTTGATTTGAAAAATGATCGAAAAATATGTATCGAAAATACGTTTAACTTAGAATATGAGTAAAGATAGTGAGCAACTAAATCAGTTAGTAATAGTAAGGAAAAGTATAAAGAAAAATGCAAACCAAATTTATAGTGGTTCGGTCATCCCAACCTACGTCCACTCTTGATTCCTCTTCCCTAGAGGCCATTGGTTTTCACTAACGATTTTCTTTTGAATGAGCGAAGATTAACTAACTTTGTTACAACTCTTTCTCTTTTTCATAAGCTTAGGAGAGAACCTTCATACATCTCTTTTACAAGAAGACCTCACACCTCCCTTAGAATAACTTCTAAACTTAAGGAGGAAGAGACTCAACACTTTTCAAGAGAGTTTATACACTTAAAATTATAAGGTTTTCGTGTTTTCACCAAGCAAGCATGAGTGAGGTATTTATAAGCTCCAAATGATTTCATAAATAGAGCCAAAAATTTAAATCTTCGGATTTTCTGGGTATTGGCGGTACTATCGCCTACGTTGAGCGATACTACCGCTTGACAGAGCCTGGGAACCAGGGCTCTGACGGTACTACCGTCTGCTTGGGCAATACTACCTGGACAGTACCATCGCTTGCCTAGGTGGTATCATACAGCTTGAGAACTCGAGCTCTAGTGGTACTATAGTTTGCCTGGGCGGGTTGGTCACCGATTGATGTAATGTTGGACTGTAGAGAAATCTTCATCTTTATAATATTCTAAGGTGTTTGTGCAGCCCAAATATTATATTGTTCATTTGGAGAACTATTTCTTTGGTCATTATTGGTGAATTGGCAAATATTTACGGCTCAATCGTACATGTTTTTTTTAAGGTCATTAGAAGATTGAATACTCATGATCGATAATTTATTTCACTATAGTTATGCTCATTGTATTATGTGTTACATTGGTCACACAACATGCACATGTTTCAGATATGCTCATATCAATTATGTAAAATAAGTAAATATATGGTGACTTTGACAGTACGATCTTGTTTAATCTTACCAAAAGGTTTAAGAGTTGCAAAGTCAGCAGGTCATCGAGACTGCATATGTGAGATTTTATTTTTGTTTTGCAAAGGCAAAGAAACTATTTGTAAAGGGAAACATCCGAACGATGTGGGACAAAATCCCCATTCCAAGTAAATCAGATTTGATTAGTAGCTAGCAATAATTACGGCAGGAAATCCATCACAGGTAGTCTTCTTTATCTCATCAAATAAGGTGAGAACTTTTTGCCAATATGGAAACAAGGAAGGAATAGTAGTTGCTATGCAATATTTTATTTATGTTCTTTCTGAGCATCCAAAGAGAGGTGGTAAAAAAACATCTTAATTTGCTGAAGGAATTTTTCTCAAGACCTTCTCCCTCTTTTAGCCAAGGACTCAAGGGCTAACTATTGAAGTATTGGAATTGATGTTTCAGTGGGTTTGGGCAAGATCCAAGTAATGCAAAGCAAAATGACATTTGTAAAAAATGTGTTCAACGGAGTCAAAATTAGAACAATATTTGAAAGCTAATGGAAAGTGGAAAGATAGCTCCAAAAGAGTTTTCAAAGAAATGTTATATGATGCTCGAACATTGAGTTTCACATAGTTATCCAACTATCCCAGATCTCATTTAAGTCATAATGCCCGTAAAAAAGTTGTAAAGGCTTTTTGAGGTAGCAATTCCAGATAGATTTTTGATTTTTTTGGCTAGGGGGGTGAGGATATGGTCAAAAATATGAGTAAGGCATTCAAAAATGTTAAGAAAGATATATTTGGAAAGAGAGATATCGATAATCCATGAGTCATTTTAGAGTATTGATATTAAGGAAGATAAACCATTTGGAGAGAGGGATATTGATAATTTAGGAGCCATTTTGGATGTTAGTGAAGGTATTAGAACTGATAAATTTTTTAAGATTATATTTGACATTTTGCATAATTGAACATATATTTTTTCAAGTATAGGATGCGTTTTTTAGAGAGATATGGTGGACATGATCTTAACTCATAAAGTGTGATCAATGCTAGCACTACTAACATTGAGGATGGAAAGGATAGACACCAATAGAATTTTTTATTAGAAAAAAGTCTCTAAGGGAAGGTGACATTGTTCTAGATGATAAGCCTTAACTTTTTGGATGCACTAGAGTCTCCCCAAAAGAAACTCTTAGAAATATTAGAGATTTTATGGATAGTTTTGTTAGGGAGCTAAGTGTTAATCGTAAGTGAAGAGGAAGGAATTGAGACCAAAATTGATGAGTATTGTTTTACCCATCTCGAAAATCATATTCATCTACGAACCTTGAATTTTGGATATGATTTTATCAGTTAATCTATCTTCAAAGGGCTGAAGGAGGTGATCATAAGAGATAAAGTCCTCAAATAATAAATGAGCCAATTCTCCTCCCTAATGCCAAGAAGGTTATTATATTGAATCTCAATATTTTGATAAGAGGGAGAGGCAAGATATTCTGAGTGCTCCTAAGAGTGATCTCTAGGGTTTCTAAAAAGCATTAATAGAAAAATTCTTTAGGTTTATACAAGAAAAATTCTTATGTGGGGATAACTCAAGAGCTTTATAATTAATCTTATATATTAAAGAATTTATTTTTCTCAACATATATAGGCAGAATTTGCTGAATCACGTCAATTTTATGCTAACTTGCTATTATGTTGTTTGATAGTTGATCTCTGTAATTTATTTATTTGATTTTTAGAATATTTTCTCCATCCTCAACCAGTGGTATCCGAGTCTAATAGCTTTTGGGGATGATAGAGAAGATCTCAATGCAAGTAAAATCCTTCGTAAGGGAGTCCCATTTATTAAGAGATATGAGGGAGATGGGGGTAGCAAAATCAATTAGAAGACGTAAGGAAGATACAAGCAACCTAAAGCTTAGTGTACTAGGAGGCAAAATGTTGACATATATGGTTAACATTTTCTAAGATTTAACCATTTTCAAGTTGGATGATGTTGATGGAGTTAATATGGTTTCTTATATGAGCAGTTATGAAAGAATTTTGTGTTCTTGTCGCCTTGTTCGATCTATTTGGATTTGGATCGAGTCCAATAAAATAATTATAAAGGGTATAAAGCTTCAAAAAATCAACATGGTTAAGGGGATCATAATTTTGTTTTAGCTCAAGGGAAGAAATCTTATCAATAGTGGATTGAAGGTTTTGTTCAAGAGTTGTTCCAGGATCTCCTAATTAGACGAAGACAGACATTTAGGTATTAAATCCATAATAGTTTAAATTTAAAAGGACAAGTCTTTTGATGGGGTTTTAGGCCAAGATCAAAAGAGATAAAAATGTGGGATAATTATAAGCAATAGGGGGAAATGTTGATAGTAACATGTTTAAAAAGAGCGAGCCGAGAATTATTCACAAGAGCCTTGTCAAGATGAGTCGAGATACGAGAATTGCCAAAACTGTTGTTACATCATGTAAAACAAGATCCAAAAAACTTTGTCCCCGTGAGACTAGAATGTGATAGAAAGTTTTGGTACCAAAAAATAAAAGAACTTAGTTGAAAAGCATGCCCATCAAGCTTGTCTTTAGGACAAACAATACAATCTAGATCACACAAAGAATCCAAGAAGATCGAGAATTACAAAATATATTCATAAATCATTCCAAATGAAACCCATGATGCTTGTATAAACCACAGATAGAAGCCATGGGGACTTAGTTGTTAGGCAATAAATTGAAGCAATTGAGAATTCTTACTCATGGTAGCCATTTTGAAGAGGTCTACCCTCCATGCCACTAAAAGGCCTTTCGATATATGTTGGGCTGGATAAAAATCTGAAGAGGTCTACCCTCCATGCCATTAAAAGGCCTTTCGATCTATGTTAGGCTGGATAAAAATCACCTTTCCGTTATAGTTTGAAACTTTTTATCTTATATACGAGTTTCCAAAATGGAAATAATATGAAAATTTTGTGAATAAATAATCTGATCTAAATGGTTAATGTAAAACTTTTTATTAGCCCATGACAATTTTAGAAAATGATGTTCATAGCTAAAATAGTGAGCGAGTGAAAGAAAAGCTAATAAAATGAGGCAACTTCCATATCAAAGCTAGAACCTGAAGCCATATCTTTTTTCTTTTGTATTTGAGATAAAAAGTAAGGGATTAGGGCTTACCTCTCTTTAGGAAATAAGTATTCATGTTCTAAGAATGCAACATCTACCACAACTCAAAAAGGCTTAGTAACATTTTTGATAAGGGTGTCAAAGTTGTCTTAGGAAGGGAGAACTAAAGAATGATAATAGTTGAGACATGAGCACTTTGTGCCACCAATTCAGTAGAGAACTCAAATGAGATATTTGTTGTAGAGCTAGGATTTGTGCCAAGAGCAGGGGGTATGTTGTTGGTGGAGGTTGTCTCCTTGGGGAGTAGCATAAAGGGAAGAAGAGAGGAATGCCCCAATTTTGTTAAGGCATCCGGCCCTATATCAGTTATAACAAAGAGAAAGAGAGAGAGAGAGAGAGAGAGAGAGAGAGAGAGAGGGTGACAATGATAGGATGAGGAAAGAGTATAGAGGTAGTGAAGACCATAGATTAATGGGTGAGGAGGCCTCACCAACGGCTATGTCAGGGGGTGTAATAAAGATGGATTGTGAGATAATTTTGGGAATCTAGAACGATGCCCAATTATCACTATTAAGGATTTGAAGAGAAGGCAATTACAGAAATGGAGCAAGCCATTTTTATGTTGACTAAGGATAAGCCATTCAAGGGATTTAAATTGATTTAAGAGGATTTTTTAGGACATAAAACCTATAGAGATTAATTGGACATAAGATGTCCTCCTAGGCACCTAAAAGATCTATGGATTTGATCCAATGGTTGAGTAGGATCAACTCAAAAAAGGGCAAAGTGGGGATCAGACTAGAACCATCTTGGACATTAGGGACAATATGTGTATTATGGCTTAGTCTAGAGCCCAACCTGATTAGTTCAATCACATTGCTTTTGGGTTTGGTCCAACTGTGCCATTGGACCTTGATCCATGGTCTATACAAGGCATTGTCTTTCTTAGGGGTTTGTGTGGATGATATTGAGGTTGGAAGGCTAGTGGTTGGAGCTTGTACTATCAATAGAAGAGAGGACAAAATCTTCTCTACGCATATAAGCATATCCACCTCTTATAAACAAAAGTAAGAAAAGCTTCCTATAAAATTAGTTGATTGGAAACCCATAAAAGTTTTTAAAAGCTTTGGGAGAGCAGCCTTGACTGTCTCAAGGGGAGGTTCTATCGAAGAACTTTCTATAAAGGCTATGCTTCTAAGGGGATCTAGCGTTATTGAGTTCTTTAACATCCAGAGCGATAAAGAGTTTTAAACTATTTTGTAATATTAAGTTTGGCTTCCAATATAGGGTTTTGACCCTATGAGGAAACACCATATGCTCGTCGAAGGATAATAACCCAGGAAAGAGAGGTTGGAGTTTTGGAAACAAATTGAGGTTGCTATGTGAAGGTTATTTAGAAAGCGATCGAGACAACCCTTGTTTGGGAAGTAAGGATTTTGGAAGTAGACTAAGACTATGGTTTGAGGGTCGACTTGAAAGGGTTCGAGGTAACCTTAAGCAAGGAAGTAGAGGTTGGTGTCAAGACAGGGGTGATGGGCATTGTCGTGCAAGAGGTCAGGGCGAATATGGCGAAAGAGGGTGAGGATCCAAAGCCAGATGTAGAAAGGTGATGGGAAGGGGAGAACTCATGGGAAGCCACCTTTCTACCGAGTTCTTGTTACTTGTTGCTTTTACATTTGATTTCATGCCTTTTAACATTCCTACACAATTTTATAGTTTGATTTAAATCTTTAAAAATTTTAGTTTCATCAAATAGATATAATATTAAATTATTTTTTGATTATAGTAAATTTTATTTTAAATTAAGTGATCATGGACGATCTCAATAACACTCAACCAAATTGGCCAACCTCCATTGACTTGAAGACTTGAAGTTTTGTTTGGCCAAGTAAAGCCCAAAATATAACAGCCCACTAACCTCAATCCTAGTCCTAGTTAGTCTTAGATTAGGATAACTCTCACTTAAATAGAAGCAATCATAAGAAGTGAGTAGTGCTAAGTCTTAATAGGAGTAGGACTTCCATGCGCCAACCCTAAGTAAGTCCTAACAATATTAGGACATCCAAAATCATAAATACATTATGACCCTCTAAGTCCTAACCGAGCTAGGACTCTATTCATTTCTCAACTATAATTGGAGGAGAAGAGACCCATCCAAGGCATCCTAAAGCTATCCAAGTTATGCCCTCTCTTGAGAAATCAATCGGCCTTAGGCTAAGATGAGAGGGGGGATAGAGAGGAAGTGGTTTGCAAGTTCTATAGCCTTTCCTATTTGCAACCACCTTACTACAAAAATCATTTTCAACTTGTTGCCAGCCTTAATAGCATTGAAAGAGGTATTTGGTAATAGCAAAAAGAAGAAGAGGAAGCCAAGAAGTCTCATAGATGGTCCTAGTTCTTGCTTGTGCTAAGAGCCGAAAGAAGAAGAGTTCAAAAAAAGGTTCTGCCCTTCAGTCACATCCCCTTCTTCCTCAAGTTTGTAGTCCAAAGTCCACATCAAAACTTCATCTAACTATTGTGAGAAGTCCCTAATGTCTACCACTGCTCGCTGCTGTACAAACTTTAAGAGAAGGTTCTAATAGCAAGAGCGAAGACTGAAACCAAAAACAATGCGTAATTTGTTGAGAGCACCTACTTACTGTTTATAGACAACCTCTATTCTTACGCACCCATAAGCTTTTTATTGTGCTTATATTATATTATTTTTTTAAAATCTTGTAGTTGTTGAATCTCAGATTTTGATGATGAAACTAATTGATTGTGTTTAGATGTGTAACTGCATTTTGAGTGATGTAGGTCTACTCGATCAGGATTAGACAGTTGACGTAGGAGAAATTAACGTTGTCGCCGGAGGAGATCATGTCAGGATATTGGATGGCAGAAGGCTTCGGACATCAGGCATTGGGCTAAGGAGAGCGGAATTGCACCAAGGATATCGGGGTTGCGGAGGTCAACCACTGATTGGGCAACAAGCCGCAAGAGAGGATGATGCGCTGAAGAATCGGACGAAGCGCCAACCAATGACGTGCCGAGCAACAGAATGTCAATTCGCGTTATAATAATTATCTAGATCGGAGTAGAGTTTTGGTTTGTGTGCAGGATTAACTATGATAACGATGAAGACATAAAGTGAAACAAAGTGCCAGAGTCAAGCGCGAAGGATTCGTTGGGAGTT
>LVTN01000238.1:321823-361690 GCA_001649415.1 Musa itinerans
AAATACCCCTCAATTCTCAGCAGAGAACACAACCTTTTGAGAAGTTAGAAATTGAGATAAAGTCTTAGCAAAGTCTTTAGCAAGTCTTGTTTTCAATTGCTTGAGTGTTCACCTCCTTCTTTCTCCTTGAAACTTTGTAAGAGAGTGAACCACTTGTAAAAGGTTGTAAGAGGGGTATTTGTCCTTCCCTTTCAAAGTAATTTGCTAGTGGAAGTTGGGAGCCTCATCGAGGAAGGCTTCGCAAGTGGATGTAGGTCATTTGACCGAACTACTTTAAAATCGATTTGCGTTTATGTTTATGCATTTATCTTTCTGCCAACCTTTACTTTGCTAAGTTCACTGCCCTCATCTTATTACATATGCTTTCAACGCAATCGAAACAGTTTCAAACGAAACGTTGCTTTTATTGTACGAACTTTTCGAAAGTGTTTAAATCGTCGAAAGTTTATCGTTCTTTACCGCTGCACTAATTCACCCCCCCCTCTTAGTGCCGCTCTGGTCCTAACAGTAGTTAGTACTTTAACTTTACAAATAATAGAGTTTGTTATTTCTTACGGTTTTACACTTTGTCTTTCTGGCGATGGTTCTCTCCTCCACTAAAATTTTATTTGAAAGATGATATTGAGTTAATGAATCGTTAAGCTTGAATCGCACTCAGATTCTTAAGGAGGGAGAGAAATATTGAATTCCCTTGTAAGGGTTCCATCATATGCATAATAATAGGTTCACTAGTAGTTCCCTTGTGTTTCAACATCACCAAAGGCTATAACATAATGTAAAAATATTATAATTAAAATTTTTAAGATGAATCTTATTTTTACATTGTTTTTATATTATGTTATAGTATTTTCAATCATATTAGTAAAATATTATAATGTAGTACAACAATAATATGATTGTAGAATTTTATGTCAATTTCTAGTATTTTTCTACAACAACTACGAATTATATGTTTGTGAAAATATCAGGTATAGGATTCAACTTCAAAAAACTCATTTATAATATTTTTATATCATGTTACAATATTTTTAATAATACTAGAAAAACATCACAGTAAAGTACAAAAACATTATCAATGTGAATCGTTCCATAGGAATAATAAAAACTGGTCTATATGAATCCTAAGAATCGGTCCATATGAAAAGAGAGGAAAAGGGTGAGAAATGAGGTAGGTTTCAACTTCAAAACACTTATTTATAATATTTTTGTACTATGTTACAACGTTTCATCAATACTATGAAAACACTATAATGAAGTACAAAAACACTATAAGTGAGAACTAGCCCATAGAAACAATAAGAACTTGTCCATAGAAACCCTAAGAATCGGTTCATAAGGGAGGGAAAGAGAGGGAAAAGGGGGTAGGTGGTTTATTATCAAGTTAAGGGTATTCCATGTATAGGCAAAGAAAGGGCATTGCTCAAAAATTCTAAAAATGGGGGGGAAAGCCAAAAAAATGAGGTTTTTTTGAGAATTTATCTAATTTTATTATAAATTAAGGATAAAGAGAAATATTAAATCTCCTTACGAGAGTTTCATTATATGCTCAATAACAGATTTGCTAGTAATTCCTTTACGTTTGAAGAAGTAGAAATTATGGGTTTTGACATCACAAAGATCTTGCTAAGGAATGCCATCAATGAAATAAAGGCATGCATGTTGCTAAGGAATGCCATCAATGAAATAAAGGCATGCATGTCATCTAACCACCACAATCACAACATTATCTTTTCTCTCACAGACTTGTTGATCGCAATAGAGGGTCCTACTATAGTATCTACATTAATATGGGATTCTATATTTTTACATTATGTCGGACCCAACGTTACGATGTCGTCCTTCCAAGTCTTCTCCTAGTCCAAACTATGTTAGGCGTTGTGATTTAGACAATTAACTGACCTCAGACTCTCATCATTTTATGCTTGACCTCTTGTATCATCTTCTCCCTCATAGATAGACTTTTTAGCAATGATAGAAGTCTATACTAAGTGATCACCACTCTAAAGGCTTTATAGGTCTTCAACTTCATTTGCACAAATGAGGACATGATTGAGTTGTTGAGAGGCATGAGCATATATTATTTGTGAGATCAAATGACATGCATCCCTTAATTTGAAATTATTATTTTATCATATTATGCTCACTCATTAAAATATAGAGATATATTGGTATTTATAATAATAAATCCTAATTCATTAAAGAATTATCTTACTGCTTGAATTCATAATCCTAATACTCCATGTAATTTGAACACTTTGAAACACTTGCCAACCTCAATATTGAACTATATTTCTTACGCCATAATATTCATTATTTCAAATCATAATTGACTCTTATTATAGGGTTACATATTTATGATTATGCATAAATATCTTAATTTTTTTAATGAGAATTTCTAAGGATTACCGAAATTATAGTTGCAACCATTTATATATACTCTCACCTATAATGGCCCATACTAGGAATATGTATAGAGTTATATCTTATATAAGATACTACTTTCGATTGCTTTTAAGGTAATGCTCTTTTTATCTCTTTATATAAGAGTACTATTCACTATAGGGATGAGCTCAGAGTTATGCTTCATATATTATGTACTTTAAAAGAGTTCACAAATGTGCTTATTGATGAACCAATTAAATATACTCCATCAAATAGGGATATTAATAGGTTAGGGCAAGGGTGGTGAGTGCTTCCCCCATCCCCACCCGATTCCCCATTTCCCATTTCCCATTTAGACGGGATAGGGGAGGGGATGGAGAATCCCTACTAGGGGTGAGAAACATATGGATTCTTCATATTCTTCTAATTAATTTATTTTATTTTTTTAAAAATAAAATTATTATCAAAACTAATTAATTATACTAAAATTTATAAATAATAAAAAATAATATTTATAAAATTTACATATTTTAAGAATATTCAAATAAAAATATATCCAAATATAATAATCACAACCAAATAAATACAAATATGTCCAAATAAATCAATAAATTAATAAATTTCTTCATTAATTTCATATTTTTAATGTCTATGCTCACATATCTATGTAAGATGAATCCTACATAAATAAGAAAATATATAAAGTGTCTAGCAAAAAAATTAAAAATATATAATATTATTAAAAAATATAGATCAATTACCTCACAATCATCTTTATCCTCTTCAAATGTTATGCAACATTTCAAATAAGCTATTAAATATTAATTTATTACATAAGAAATAATATTTAAGAATTAATACTAAAAATATAAATTAAAGTATTTTCATTCAAACTAAAGTTCATACCATAACTAGTCTTGAACTTTTGATAAAATATTTTATTAATTTATTAATTATTTTATTTATAAATTTTTTAAATGTATTAAAAATTATACACAAGATTAGTTTAATGGTTAATGTTGGAATGTTGTAGTTATAGGTATTTGGTTCAATTCTCAAATATTTATTTATATTATTAATAATATTATATTATATGTAATAGAATAATATGAACGGGATGACGAATACACTACCAAACCTTATTCAATAACCATGTGAGTAATAGAAAATATCCCATATCCCCACGTCATTTGGTGTGAGTCCCTACGATACGATATAATTGACATCTCTACCTTGAAGCAAATATAGAAACTTATTTTCTTCAAAGAAGTCAAAATATAATTTATTTAATTATCTTTGATATGATTGTAATTTATTTATTCTTATAAAAGGGGCAAAAAAATTGTGATAGAATCATTAAAAGAATGGGTTAATTAATTGAATCCTTTTTTGGCATTTCATGTTTGTGGTGTTAAGCTACATCTAATTTTTCAATGATATAATTTAATTGTTCATGTATGCAAGATTTCTCTTTTTAAGAAAGAGTGTGTCTAGTAATTATCTTTTTTCTATTATCTTCTTATTACTATCTTTCTCTTCTCCTCTTTCTATTTCACCACTATAAAAGAAATCTCACTTTTAGTTGTCATACATCAGGTTTTATATAAGAGCTTTTGGTTCAGCCAAGATATTCCATCAAAGTTGATCTATATATCAATTATATACAGTTAGGAAGATTTCCTACGTGGTAGAAATAAATTCTATTAGTTTTCATTTAACTAAATTTTCTATTTGTTTAAGGAGTCTTTTACAAATTCTTTAAATTGCCACATGATGTTGTTTCCTAGATTGACTATGATGAAGAAAAAAATAATTAAAAAAAGGACAAAGAATAATTTAGTTACAAAAAGGGAAAAACAATCAAGTATCATGAAAAGGAAGATCATTTGGCAAGATGAACCAGGAAACATTTCTTCTCCAAAGAATGTAAAAAAAAAATATTCATTTGACTAGTCTTGATATGCTTGAACTTTTTTCTTATTAATTATTTCCTTTTCTTCTCGTACATGGGTCTATAAAAACGGGTCATAACATTGTAATGAGTCATCAGGGAATGAGTTGATAGATTAGTTATTTTTCTGACAGTAGTTAATGGTGAGAGACAATATTTGTTTTTCAGTAATGTAATTCTATGTACACATGTGAAGGTATTAAGAGTTCTTTGCTTCACCCTATAGCAAGTTTGATTGTTATTGTGTTGTTTTTTTATAATCTTTCTCTTTTATAAAAAATATTTCACTATTATCAGTTCAACCTCGTATCTTATCAACCCCCCACGATGGGACATTTTCTTGGAGTCAACTTGCAATAGGGCAAGATTTTGCCCCAAGACAAATGTCCTACACGATTCTGCACTCACCTTCTATTTCTTTATCTTATATTTAAAAATATAATTATGTTTGTTTTCTTAATTAATTATAGTCTAGTATTAGTTTATGTTTCAAAAATATATTTTTAGAAATGAGGGGAAAAATAAAAATTTTCATTACTCTTCTCATTAGTACCTTTTGTTTAATGTTTTGGCATTTACAATGTTATTTATTGATGAAATCTTTTGGGTTGTTAAGGACAAAAATATTATTTACCAGGGACTTCCTTATAATACTTAATCATCCAAATTTTCTTTCTCGTTTTGCATTGGGCCAACATCCAACGTGATTTTTATTCCTTTCTCATATATTTGAAAATTAAATTTTGTTAGATTTTTTTGATCAAATCGAATCTAATGTATGTTTATGTTCCAACAATCTAGGACAAAATATTGTCTAGCGAATTTTAATTAAGGATCTACTAAAGAGGTAGCCAGCCCTCTTTTAAAATTAATTACACCATAATGCTTGATTGATTAATTGATTCATGGTGATCATAATTAAATTAAACATATATAACTGGATTGGCTGCTGATGAGTTCTTGCATCATTTTATAATTTTTGATGCTAATCCATGCTGCATTTTATAGTGATGTATTTGTTAATATTCTGCTAATGGATAATCTTTTGCAATTTGCTATGATGTTCGTGCACCACACTAACATAATATTTTGCACATTTTATTAAAAAATAAATTAATACTACTGATAAAAATATTGTTTCCATTGAACTTCTGCTGATAAAAAAAACCCTAAAAATTTGTTTGTATAATTTTTTGTAATAATCAAAATTCTACTAAAGTAATTTATGTTTAGAAATTATTAAAAAAATCAAATCCAAGATGTAACCTTTTGCTGAATTTTTTAATACCAACTTGGTTATTTAATTAATTTTATATTTTAAATTTCTGAATTTGAAGGTTTCAGAATTACCAATTTTGAAATATTCCATTTTTAATAAAACATCAAATTCCGAAATTGTAACAAAGACCTTTCTACAATTTCATTCCTTATCAAATTTTCCATAAAGCTGCTTCAAAAAACAAAAAACCAGTCTTTTCTGTTTTAGGAACAACCAAATCAAGTGCATCTAAATTCGGTAAGTCAAAAAGGAAAATTTGAAATCCTTTTTGACTTTTCTTTTAAAATATATTAAAAATTAATTACTAAATTTGTTATAAGAAATCTATTTTAAAGAAGCAGACTTATTCTAAAACTTTGGTAAATCTATTTATGAAAAATGGATTATTGAAATATTTAATGCATGTCGCATTAAAATTAACAATATGCCTATATGGTTAACATATCATTAGAAATAATTTGACAATATCAGATATATACTAATAGAATAGTATAATTTAGATAGAATTAGTACATAATCTGGTTTGAACGTAAAAGTATTTAGAAGAAACACTTGGATATGAAATCAACTAGCCAAGATCATTTATTCATTTGTCTTGAATCATTATAATTTTCACAAACAATATCAATGGAGTAACAATCATCAATAATATATTATAAACAACTACTTCTAAGTGGACTTGTCATATCCCCCTTTCGAGAGGAGGGAAAAATGAATAGAGACTATAGCCAACAACATCCTCATTCCCAAGAGCGGATTGGATACTCCCTCGTCAACCTTGGTCGTCCTGGTTCCCATACCAGCAAGCAAGAACTACATCGTGAAGCTATTCCCCAACATCACGATACTAGCCTTCCAAATCTTCTCATCATCCTTCACCTAAGCCCTCTCAGTTATATATGCAATCTCCTGCATGTTCTTCTCCCTCGCTGACGGCCTCATCAACAGTGAGGGGAGGCATCATTATGGGGTCATCACACCCAAGGGATTTAACATCTTGAATGGCACAAAACGAAGATGGAAGTGAGGTCGTCAAGAACATGAGCATGTTTCTGTTGCAGGTGTCGGATGGCGTGCATGCCTCCTTCGCGATGCTCACATTCTTGAGCATAGCATTTTGTGACGCGAGATTCCAGATATGCTTCTTCGCCAACATAAGGCCTAGAGCGAAGCAATTCCTGTTGAATCTACCACTGGGCACTAGGATGTTGTTTGCTATGGTCTCCATCATTTTTCCACCTCTCGCAAGGGGAGTAGGTTGTTCTATAGTTTGTTCGTAATTATATTCACTTGGCTCTAGCTTATTCTATCATCTGTTCTTGATGATTGTTACTCCTTTTATGTTGTTTGCGAATATTTTGATGATTCAAGACAAATGAATATATGATCCTTGGCAGTAGGTTGATCTCATATCCAAGTTTCTCTCCCAAAGATATTTTTACGTTCAAACCTGCTAATATTTTAATTATACTATTCTATTAGTATATATTTTGATCTTGTTAGTTATTCTAATAATATGTAAACCATATAGGCATATTACTAATTTTAATATGCCATGAATTAATATAATTTGTACAGTATGCATTCCACGCAAAAATGTTCTTTTCTATGGCGATTCTTGCATATATCAATTCATATAACTTAATTTTCAAAGTAGTCGACATTCTTCATAGTGTATATATTCATAATTTTGAAAGCTGCAAGAAAGTTGTCACCATAATAACCACTCATTCTTATGGCCAAAGGTCAGTACAGAAAATCCATTATGAATTCGAGAAAAAGTAGGTATGTATGGACAATTTTCACTCAATGTCTTTATGTTTTCTTGCATCAAATTTCCGCGGAAAAATTTTTGATATCAGAATCTATTTGCACCTTGTAAATCATCAGAACTATGATGCTTCACCTAACCTGATAAATCATCAGAACTATGATGCTTCACCCTAAAACCTTTCAATACATATCCACCCTTCTCATGAAATAAACTTCTGATGACCAAAAATCCAGGCAGATGTTAGATGTAGATTGTCCAAAATCTGCAATCTTCATGATTTATTGTTCCGAAACTTTAGCTCACAAGACATGTTCGTGTTGAATACGGGTCCTTCAAGAAGGACAATTATTCATACCCTTCTCATGAAGCTCGTTGCATTTTGTGTAAACAACTTGGTGGGCACAGGGGAAGGAAGACAACCTACATCTCTTCAGATAGGCACGTAACACATTCGTGTTCACGCTATAGGTTTTCAGATGCCAATACCTCAGTATATATCCATGAACTTGGCCAATATACTGGAGTTGTTACTTCTCTTTCCAACCATAAACAGGATGCATGAGGTTGCAGAAGGCTAGATAAATAAGAATCTTAGTATAACATACCTGACTGGTGCTATATTATTTATATTCATTTTTGTGATTTTGTCTTTCTTCAGATACTTTGATAAGGTAACTGCTACCATCTATTTGTTTACTGTATGAAATTTACGACGTAGATTCCACAAAGAATATAGTTTGAATGAACTTAATCTTAATAGAACCGATACTTATTTCTGTTGGTCACCAGCTGATGCAATGTTGGATTCTAGAGAAATCTTCAACTTTGTGATGTTATGAGGTGTTTGTGCAGCCCAGATATTATATTGTTCATTTGGAGAACTATTATTAGTGAATTGACAAATATTTACAGCTCAATCGTACATGTTTTTTTTATGATCAATAGAAGCTTGAACACTCATGATAGATAACTTATTTCACAATAGTTATGCTCATTGTATTATGTGATACATTGGTCATACAACATGCACATGTTTCATATATGCTCATATCAATTCCGTAAAATAAGTAAATATATGGTGGCTTTGACAGTATGGTCTCGTTTAGTCTTGCCAAAAGGTTTAACGGCTGCAAAGTCAATGGGTCATCCAGATTGTGTATGAGTTTTTGTTTTTCTTTTTTTGCAAAGGCAAAGAAACTATTTGCAAAGTGAAACATCCGAGCTATGCGGGACAAAATCCCCATTCCAAGAAAATCAGATTTGATTAGTAGCTAGCAATAATTATAGCATGAAATCCATCTCAGGTGGTCCTCTTTATCTCGTCAAATAAGGTGAGAGCTTTTTACCATTATAAAAATGAGGAAAGAATAGCAGTTGCTGTGCAACGTTTCATTTCTATTCTTTCAAAGCATCCAAGAGTGGTAATAAAACACCTTAATTTGCTGAAGGAATCTTTCTCAAAACCTTCTCCCTGACTAGAGGTAAGTGTTGGAATTGGATGTTTAAGAGGGTTTGGGCTAGATCCAAGTAATGCAAAGCAAAATGACATTTGAAAAAACAATATTCAATGGAGTCAGAATCCATATGGCAGATCCGACAGAAATTGGTGAATGATTTTTGCAAGCCAATGGAAGTGGAAAGATGACCCCAAAGGAATAGTTTGATGCGTGACGAACACTGAGACTCCACAGTCATTCAGCCATCCCAGTTCTCATCTAAGTCACAATGCTCGTCTCGCAAAAAGTTGGAAGGGCTTTTTGAGATAGTGGCATCCAAGAGTATTGATGTTAATAAAAATAGATCATTTGTAAAGAGGGATGTTGGTAATTCGAGAGTCGTTCCTGATGTCAGAGCATTGATGTTAAGGAAGACCATTTGGAGAGAGGAATGTTGTAATTTGGGAATCGTCCTAGATGTCAGTGAAGGTATTAGAACTGATAAGTTTCTTAAGACTATATTTAGCATTTTCTATAGTTAGAACAAATACTTTTCCAAAGTGTAGGATGAGTTTTTGAGAGAGATATTTTAGGAGTGAGGAGTGCCTGGCGGATATGATCTTCCCATAAAAGTGTGATCAATGGCAGCACTACTAACGTTGAGAATGAGAAGGATAAGCTTGGCGCCAATAAAATTTCTGACCGATTTGGGGAAGGTGATATTATTCTAACTGATAAGCCTCAATTTTTTGGATGCATTAGAGTCTCCCTAAAAGAAACTCAGAAATGTTAGAGATTTTATGGATAGTTTTGTTAGGGAACTAAATATTAATTATAAATAAAGAGGAAGAGAGTTGAGAACAAAATTGATGAGTATTGTTTTACCTACTTGGGAAATCATATTCGTCTACCAACCCTGAATTTGGAGATGATTTTGTTATTTAATCTATCTTGAAAAGGTTGAAGAAGGTGATCATGAGATAATGTTATGAATTTTTAATACATATATATATTATGATATGCGGTATAAAGGTTAATGAATGTGCTATGATTTTTAGGTCGGTAAGTACGACGAGTGTGTTGGCGCCAATGCCCTTATCTACCTTGTAGCCATCCTTGAGTACCTCGTTGCTGAGGTCTGTGGTTTGATCCCTTACTCTTCAAAGCTATGATTTTGATTTTTTTCTTTGATCTGATATATATTTCAATTCTTTTAGGTCCTGGAGTTGGCTGTAAATGCAATGAGAGATAACAAGAAGAATAGGATCATTCAGAGGCACATCCAACTTGCTATAAAAAATGATGAGGAATTGAGCAAGCTCTTGGGAACTATCATGATTGCCAGCGATGGTGTTTTGCCTAATATCCATTAGACCCTCTTGCCCAGTAAGGCTGGGAAAGGGAACGGGGACATTGGATCTGCGTCACAAGAGTTTTAAGATTCTTGTTAGTTTACATTGACTCATGATAAGATCTTGTAAGAGTTTGCTATATTTCTAGTGGGAATATGGTATATTCCCACTAGAATATACCATATTCCATATACGATTTACATTGGCTCATCCTATTATGTAGCAAGCATATTCCATATACCATATTCCCACTAGAAACTACAGCAAACTCTCATAAGATTTTATCTTCATGATGAGTCAATATAAGCCAACAAGAATCTTAAAACTCTTGTGACACAGATCCAATGTCTCCTTTCTCCTTCCCAATCTTATCGGGCAAGAGGGTTTGATGGATATTGAGTAGAACACTGCAGTTGGCAATCGTGACAGTTCCCAAGAGCTTGCTCAATTCCTTATTATTTCTGACGGCAAGTTAGATGTGCCTTAGAATGATCCTATCCTTCTTGTTATCTCTCGCCGCATTTCCAGCCAACTCTAGGACCTAAAAGAACCGAAATATAGATAAGATCAAAGAATAATTTGAAACTATAGCTTTCAAGAGTAAGAAATCAAACCATAGAACTCTGTAGGGAGATATTCCAGGGATGAGGAGTGTCATACTTAGCGGATAAAATCTTGACATATAAAGTGTGATTAATGCCCGCACTACTAACATTGAGGATGAGAAGGATACGCTTGGCACTAATAGAATTTTTTATTAGAAAAAGATTTTAAAGGTCAGGGCCTGCACAAGATTTGGAGAAGGTAACAATGTTTCAGCTAATAAGCCTTAAATTTTTTTTATGCACTAAAGTCTCCCTAAAAAAAATTCTTAGAAATGCTAGATATCTTATGGACAATTTTGTCAAGGAGTTAAGTATCAATAAGAGAAAGGGAGTTGAGAATAAAATTAATGAGTGTTATTTACCTACCTAGCAAATCATATTCATTTACCAACCATAAAGTTTGAAGATAATTTTATTAATTAATCTATTTTAAAAAGATTGAAGGAGGTGATCACGAGAGAAAATCTCCAAATAATGAATGGGCAGTTCCCCTCCCTAATGCCAAGGAGATTTTAGATATGCTGATGGGTGCTTGGGGGGTTGCATATGGGATAGGAATGCAGGAGAGGTGTCTAATTTAAACCACCATCCTAAAAAAAAAAAAAGAATATATCCGTATTCAATTTACCATTCGGCGGGTCTTTTTCCCAACTGATGATGACCAAATATAGGTTAAGTGAAACCAATAACAAGTCCTAATATCCTCTCACTTATCACACCTTTCTCGTTGCTCATTCTGACCATTGCCAGTTCTTTGATCGTCCACCCAACTACAACTACCTGACTGCATGTTTTGACCTTGTTTGCTGAAAGAGCAAAATGTACAATATATTTTACATTTGATGTGATTCAACTTCTCAAGCCCTCCAAACATTTGTTTGGGTGTTTATCAAGGGGAAGTGTTATTAGAGATTGAGCCATGGTGTCCCGATTGGAAAGCAGTGGAAGAGCATGGAGACACTTGCATTGAACACCAGCAACTGCAACATTGTGTCACCAGTATGTACTAAAGAACGGACTAACATCCCTAAGCACACACATCATTGATATCAGCGAACCTGCTTTTCTCCGACGTCTTCGGATCCTCGATCAGCAACGTTCTCTCTACATCGCGAAGCTCTTCCCCAACTCAAGTTCTGTCCCAGTCTTTCTTCACTGACCATGTTAGTTGCTTTGATTGAAACAAGTGATTGGCCTCGGCCTTTACCATTCTATGCGTGACCTCCTGCATCATCTTCTACCTCATCGATAGTCTTGTTGGCGGCGATGGAAGTCTCTACTGCATGTTCGCCACTTTGAAGGCCTTCTGGTATTGAACTAGGTTGGCATAGATGATGACAGAAGCAAGGTGTTGAGGGACACGAGGATAGACTTACTACAATTTAATTACTTAACAAAATATTGTCATATTACTGTTTCCAAAAAAAAAATCAAAAGTGTATGTAGATTTAGTGAGTCAAAAAAAGAATCTTTGAGACTTTTTTTGACTATTCTTTTCTAGAAAATTAAAACAAGTTACTTACTACATCTATTATAAAGAAATATTTTGAAAATATCAAAAATATCTTAATTTTAAACTTTGATAAATCTTTTCTTGAAACAGTTGGATAATTTATTCTATATTTGAAAAGGAAATCCCTATATAAAATTTATAACATTTCTGAATTTTAAATTAAAAAGTTGATTTATTTAATAATCAAAATAATAATAAAATTTAATTTTCAAATTTTCTGAAATTTATATTTAAAATAAATCAGGCATTTTTTTTGGGAAAATTATTTCGGGTTTCAAATCGTATTGTTTGAATTTGAAGTGAAGTTTTGGATTTTTCTAAATTTTAGAATTAAAAAATAAGAATTCTTTAAAGATGTTATTTGTTGTTTTGTTTTTGAATATATTTACTTGTTAAAGACATCTTTCTTAAAACAACATTATAAACACTGTTACCATATCTAAAACTGCTACAAATTTTTTACAATCATTTTAAAATTAATTCTTGTTTTTCTTAAGACAAACAATCTTGCATTTGCTGCTGTTGTTCTAAATCGAATATTCGATATGTTACTGTCCAAACTTGTTGTTTATTGTTTTAAACTATATACATCTGATTCTATGCATTTTAAAAGTTTCAAAGACTTGTCTTACATTTTGATCTTTAGAATTTTTTATTTGGTCCAGTTAAATACAATACTAGATTGTTTTCTGTATGCAGTAAATATTGTTCTAAGTTAAGGAGGAAGGGGAATATCCACGATCCCCCTTGCAAGAGTCCAGAAAGATCATGAACTCAGCTATGAACGTTGTCATGGAAGGCTTTGCTCAACAATGCCACCAACGAATTAAGGCATGTAACTATCCAACCTTCAAAGTCAATACCTAAATGTATAAAGAAAATTAAATTATTTATCATGTGAAATCAATTACAAATATGCTTGAGTTAATCCCGACTCAAACACAAACCACTTGTATACACTTATATTAGTGTCGAATTTGGTTGTTTAATCAAGATGCAGACTCCGAGCCAATCAAAGTTTCTTCCACATCTGTCACAGTTCAATCTCAATTGACACCATACTTATTTGACCCTGAGGGTATCGAACCCTTCCAACTATATGGAGATCAAACCCTGTTGACTCTGAAGAGGTTGAACTTTACTAACCTCGAAGAGGTTGAATATTGTAGAACTACATCATCATCATGAGCATTCTTGACAAATGTCATTCCAATACTTAAGTTAGTTTTTGTATTTGGAGGATTCAACCAAGGGCTTGAATAGCATTTAAAAAAGTCCTTAGGAGTACATCTAGGGGGCCTTTCTATAATGGACCATGGTTACTTCTATAATTGATGTCGATTATGAGGGACGATTGTTGAGTAAGTCATGTGTCAATCATATGTGGTCATATGCCGTGGCAGTCACTAGCATTAATGTGACATCCACATGATATTGACGTTGCCATTTGGTACTAATGTGGCAGTCACTAGCATTAACGTGACATCCACATTATATGGATGGGATCCACGTGGCATTGACGTGGTGGTGAGGTGTCAGCCACACCATCCATGTAATTTTCCCATACCCCCCACTTTTCGAGTTGGGGACCAAAGCGAAATCAGGTTAGGAAGTACTAGCTTGATTAGTTGTTGGCACTAAAGTTTGGATGGGTCCTTATGGCTGATGGCAATGCTTGATGAGCTGATAATGTAATGTGCTCGATTAGGCCGCATACGATGGTGTCTAGTGGGTTAGGCGAGGTAGCGCGTGATGGTGGCGCACCATAGGTCGACTATGCTAGGTGTGGTGTTGCACGATGACTAACTAGGCGAAGCGATGATGCACAATAGCTCAATTAGGCTAGGCGTGGTGGTGCACAATGGGTTGACAAGGCCTCACACATCATTGATTTATGTGCTATGAGCTATTCTATCACAAACTTAGCTGATTTTGCCTAAGTTGTGTGGCACCCTTGCGTGTCCATCCATAAAGGTTATACTTATGTTACAAACTTAACTAATTTTGCTTAAGTTTGTGGCACCCTTGTATGTCCGTCCACAAAGGTCCACCTCCACGAAACATTTTATAGTCTCTTAGGACTTACAAAGAGAAAACGGGTTAGAGAAAGTATTTCACTTGGGATCCATAAGCAACCATTTTAATAAATACTTCATAGCTAATACAAATTACAAATATAGACTTGACAAGCTCTGAGCGGTTACACAACAAAGAGTTCAAAATGATCCACTATAAACCAAAATGCCCACAAGTGCTCACAATACACATTCTTCGATGAGCCTAAAGTAGCCACTAAAGCTAATGAAAATGGGGTTGTTAAGTGTTAGGATCAAGTCGGCACTAAGAGGGGGATTAGTGCTATCGTAAAACTTTACGTCAACTCAAAAATCTCGTTCGATAAAAGCCGATATCGGAAATGAGCTTAACTTAGAGTGCACATTCGTAAGCATAGTAAAAGTAGCAAGTAAAATAGTTTACAATAAAGATAAACAACAAAATAAAAATGTAAACTGAGTTTTATGGTGGTTCGATTGTCGTGACCTATGTCCACTCCCGATTCCTCTTCACTCAAGGCCATCAACTTCCACTATCAATCTTCTTTCAATGGGCGAAGATCAACTACCCTTACAACTCTTTCTCCTTTTGACAAGCTCAGTGAACCTTTATACCTCTCTTTTAGACCTCACTCCTCCCTTAAAAAACTTCTAACCCTAGGAGGAAGACTATAACTTTAGAGAGATTATAACTTTTTCTTAAGTATTATTTCCCCCCTTTCTACTCAAATTCGTGCTATGCCAAGCAGGAAAGAGTGAGGTATTTATAGGCCATAAATTGATTCAAATTTAGAACCAAAAAGTGTCTCATTCTCGGTTTTCGGGATACTGGTGGTACCACCGCCAATACCGGGCGGTACTATTACTTGACACTTTGACACTAGACGGTATCACTTTCTAGTCTAGTGGTACTACCACTTGACAGAACCTTGGAGACTAGGCTCTAGCGGTACCACTACCTAATAGGGTAGTACCATAGCCTGACAACATTAACTGATAGTGGTACCACCGCCTGGCAGCATTAACTGCCAACGGTACCACCACCCAGACCTCCTGGGAGGTTGAGCCTTAAGCGGTTCCACTGCCTAGCATGGCTTCAAGTGGCCGAGTGGGCCATCCATCCGACCTAACTCAGCCCTAACTTAGGCCCAATGGCCCCTTAATTGAGTTGGCCTAATTCTAACTCAATTATAGCTTAAAACTACATCAATTTAAACAATTATTACAAAGCATTAATCACATGTTTTTCGGTATATCATTAGTTCATCAGTGCTTCGTTCAATACTTCAGTGCATCGTCTTCTTTTATGACATTTTGCCCAATCGACATGTTGACCTCCGCAACTCCAATCTCCTTGACGCAATGTCCGCTCTTCTAGGCCCGATGTCTGAACTCATGGCATGAACCATTCTGCTGACATATCGACGAATCCTCCGTCTTTTTCTAACATGTTCCACTCCAGCCCAACATTAATTTTTCCTGCTTTAATTGTCTCTTCCTGATTGAAGCTAGTTTTGTGTCACTCAAAATGCAAATTAGATCATAAACTCTATCAATTGGTTTCATCATCAAAATTCGAGATTCAATAATCTCCTCCTTTTTGTTGATGACAACTAATTGATGATGAAGTTTAAATCAAACTTCCCCTATCAATATACCATATTGATAGAAACGTAAATTCAAAAATAAATTATGAATCCAAGCAATATGTCATTATAAAATCATGCAGAATCAAAATTTTAATATATCATTCCTTGTATGATCATCATTATAATTTCTCCCCCTTTGTAATCAATAAAAATGATAAGTGTAACTATCAAGTTTTAGAGATATGTAAGCTTTTGAACATTAAAGCAAGTGAGTTCTTTCTTCTCTTTTGAGAAGTGCAAGCTAGCAATTTTTGCTTCATTTGTGCAAGCTAGCAAGTTTTTTTTATGAATGTGAAGTTTAGCAAAGTTTTTGCTTCTCTTGAGATAGCAACTTTTTACTTCTCTTTACAATGTGCAAGCTAGCACCTTTTTGTAAATTTTTGTGATGCACAAGCTAGCAAGACTATCTCCTTTGAGATGTGCAAGCTAGTAAGTTTTGCCTTTCTTTGCAAGTTAGCAATTTGTTTTTCTTAAGATATGCAAGATAATAATTTTCTCTCCCCCTTTGTTATCGTCAAAAGAAAGGGAAGGATACAATAGTGTAAAATATTTCAATTATTACATGAGATATACAAGCCATAAATACATAGGAATCATGTCAAGAAAGATATAATATTAAAGATCATGAAGGATTAAGTCATAAATACCAAAAAAACATAATTTATTTTAACAAATCTCCCTTTTAGTAAATAACAAAAAGAAACCTTAGGAGATCAAAGCTCTTGATTTATAAAAAAATATCAAGTATTAAATATCGAGAATTCAAGATTATGATATAGATAAAGACTTTCCTATAGCAAAAAGAGTCATGGGAGAACACATAAATGATCTCCATTCATGTATAATATATCTCAATTCATCATAAATCATAAATCATAAAAACATTAAGTTATAATTTTAAAAAATCATAATTCATTTAGAAAAATTTTCTCTTTAGTAAACGATAAGAAGAAAGGAGAACTTGGTTCATGCATAAGAAATATCGAGTCATCAAATGAAGGAATCATGATTTATGTAACAAAAAGATTGTCGATTCATGCATTTGAATAAATATTTTTTAAACCATCATCACTTAAACTCATCATGCATAATTTTAAAATATAAAATCATTAAACATGATAGAAACATTTATTTTCAAAATATTCATTATTATTTTCAACTTATTCAATTTGTCAAATCATCAAAATTACTTTCAAGAGATTCCAAATGATATAACTATATTCATCAATCTCTTATTGAAAAATTGCCAAAGCTTTTAGGGATAGGGACATTTTCAAGAATAATACATTCCCTTTTTCTTTATGTGTTTCAATTTATATGATTTATTTCATACAAGCATTCCTTTGTGTTTTATCCCAAATAAAAACATGCATCATCATTTAAAAACGAAAAATAAGATTTATCGCAAGAGTTATCAAGATCAATAAACCATAAATCATAAAAAAATATCATTACTATAAGTCATCATGCATCATTAAATCATCAAGTATGATTTCATTAAACATAAAGTATTTTCAATCAAAATCATTTTGTTTGTTATAGTAATGCATGTTCCTTCTTTAGCGAATCTAACTCATTGTATTTAGTGTAAGGAGTTAACAAGAAATTGTCACACTCATATTTAATTTTTTAAAATCACTAGAATGAGAAGCATAGTTTTTTATGTATTTTTTTATTTCTTACTATCTAATTTAAAATCATCAAACAACTCAAGTAATTTTATTGTAAGGTAAAAAGGTTTTGGGTGAGTCATTTACCTTATCGTCGAGAGCCACCAAGGCATAATTCACCACTTTGTCTTTGTTGGTTTGCTCATATTCGGAGGTACTCATTTTGTCCCAAGTCGTATTGAGTATCTTCTTCTTCTTTGGCAACCTCTTATTTTTAAGTTTATTTTTATTTTTTGATTCTTGTTTTATAAACTTTTTAAACTTTGTTGTTAGGAGATCAAGTTCATCATCACTTGAGCTTTTTCTCGAGTGGTCTTCTTTTGTTCTAAGTACAAAATCCTTCCTGCTCCTTGAAAAGTTGTTCTTAAGTTCGTCATGTGTCACACAAGCAATTTCGTAAGTCATCAAAGACACGATAAGTTCTTCAATGGAAACTTGTTTAAGTCTTTCACCTCTTATATTGTAGTTACTTTTGAATCTCAATTTTTAGAAAAAGATCGTAAAACTTTATTAATAAGTTCAAGATTCGAAAAACTTTTGCCAAGAGCTTTTAAACCATTGATGACATCCGTAAAACGGGTGTACATGTCTTTAATGGTTTCGCTTAGTTTCATATGAAATAACTCAAAATCATGAATCAAAAGATTTATCTGAGAATTTTTAACTCTATTAGTGCCTTCGTGTGTGATTTCAAGAGTGTGCGAAATATTATGGGCAGTTTTGTAAATAGAAACCCAATTAAATTCATTTTTATCTAGAACATAAAACAAAGCGTTCATCACTTTAGTATTCAAAGAAAAAAAATTATTCTACAAATCATTCCATTCGTTCATTAGTTTGGAAGGCTTTTCAAAACTGCTTTCAACAATGTTCCATAAATCAAAATTCATAGAAATAAAGAAAACTCTCATTTAAGTTTTTCAATATGTGTAGTCCGTTCCATTGAACATAGGAAGACTAATGATAGAGTGACCCTCTTGAAATCCGATTAAAGCCATCTCTCTCAGGTGTTAAATCAAATAGAGAGAAAGTGGCTCTGATAGAACTATTAGGATCAAGTCGGCACTGGGGGGGGGGGGGAGTGCTATCATAAAATTTACGTTGATTCAAAAATCTCGTTCAATAAAAGTTGATATCGGAAATGAGCTTGGCTTAGAGTGCATGTTCATAAGCGTAGTGAAAGTAGTAAGTAAAGCAATTTGTAATAAAGATAAATAATAAAATAAAAATACAAACCGAGTTTTATAGTAGTTCAATTGTCGTGACCTACATACACTCCCGATTCCTCTTCACTTGAGGCCATCAGCTTTCACTACCAATCTTCTTTCAATGGGTGAAGATCAACTACTCTTACAATTCTTTCTCCTTTTGACAAGCTCAGGAGATAACCTTTGCACCTCTCTTTTAGACCTCACTCCTCCCTTAGAAGACTTCTATAACCGTAGGAGGAAGAGACTATAACTTTAGAGAGATTACAACTTTTTCTTAAGTATTCTTTCTCCACTTTTTACTCAAATTCGTGCTACGCTAAGTAGGAAAGAGTGGAGAATTTATAGGCCACAAATTGATTCAAATTTGGAGCCAAAAATTATCTTAACCTCGATTTTCGGGGTACTACCGCCTAACACTTTGACACTAGACAGTACCACTGCCTAGTCTGACAATACTACTGCCTAACAAAGCCTTGGAGATTGGGCTCTAGCGATACCACCGCTTGACAGAATGATACTATCTCTTGGCAACATTAACTACTGGTGATACCACCGCCTAATCTGGGCAATACAACTGCCCAGACCTCCTAGGAGGCTAAGCCTCAAGCAGTTCCACTACCAACCCTAGGAGGTGCCATCGCCTGGCATGGCTCCAAGTGGTCGAGTGGGCCATCTGTCAGGATCAAGAGCGACACTAAGAGGGGGGGTGAATTAGTGCAGTGGAAAACTTTCACGATTTCAGAAAATTGTTCGTTTCGTTTAAAATCGATTTCGACGAAAATGGTTTTGATTCAATCTGTTTCAGAGAGAAGTTGAACTTGAAAGCTTTTGTAAAAGTATAAGGGAAGATTAAGGAGGTTTGTAATAAGGTAAATTACACAAAGTAAATACAAACTGAGTTTTAGAGTGGTTCGGTCAATGTGACCTACATCCACTTTCGGATTCCTCCTCTAACGAGGTCTCCAGCATCCACTAAAGGCCTTCCTTCAATAGGCGAAGGCCAACTACCTTTTACAGCTCTTTCTCCTTTTGACGGGTTTAGGAGACAACCATTACAAGTCTCACTCCTCTTTCTTGGATGGTTACAAGGCTAAGAGATGAAGGAGAAGAACTCTTTACTTTTACAACACTTTAAGGCTCAAGAACTCAAGATTATGCTAATAGGTTTCGTGTCCTTTCATGCAGAAAATGATGGGGTTTTTATAGGCCCAAATGGCTTCAAAATTGAAGCAAAAAAGTGTCTAATCCGGATTTCCGGGGTCCTAGTGGTACCACCATCATTATTGGGCGGTACTACCGCCTGACACCTGACACTAAGCAGTACCACCGCCCAGTCTGGGCAGTACGACTGCTTGACAGAGCTCGGAGACCGAGCTCTAGTGGTACCACCGCTTGACAGGGGTGGTACCATCACTGGCAGCATTAACTGCCGGTGATACCACCGCCTGACAGGGGCAGTACGGTCGCCCAGAATTCCTGGGAGACCGAGTCTCCCAGGCAGTGCCACCGCTGGCTAGGAATTTAGCGGCTGAATGGGCTGCTCCATTTGGCCCAATTCAGCCCTGTTAAGGGCCCAATTGGCTCCTAATTAAGTTAGTGGGATTACCTCCCAATCCTAACTTAATTTACACTATAACTACGACAACTAAGACTTAATAATAGCACTTGTTCCGGTGCATTAATTGCTCTTCCGGTGAGCTTCCGACGGACTCCTGGCAAGCTCTTGGACTTTATGACGATCCTCTTGGCAAGTTCCGATGAGCTTCTTTGGCAAGCTCCTGGACTTCTCGGTTGGTTTTGGCAGAACTTTCGACGAACTCTCGAACTCCTAATGAGATCTCAATCTTGACTCCGGCAACACCTGCTTTATGTCTTACTGCTATCGTAGTTGATCCTGCACACTTTTCTCATCATATAGATTAGATCAAATAATTTACAATTGACTTCATCATCAAAATTCGAGATTCAACACTATCCATCAGCCCAACTCAGCCCTAACTTAGGCCCAATGGCCCCCTAATTGAGTTGGTCTAATTCCAACCCAATTACAACTTAAAATTACTTCAATTTAGATAATTATTACAAAGCATTAATCACATATTTTCTGGCATGTCATTGGTTCATCGGTGCTTCGTTCAATACTTTGACGTATCATCCTCTTTTGCAGCCTTTTGCCTAATCGGTATATTGACCTCCGCAACTCCGATCTCCTTAGTACAATGTTCGCTCTTCTAGGCTCGATGCCCGAACTCATGGCACAAAGCCTTCTGCCAACACGTCGACGGATCTTTCGGCTCGACGTCCAATCTTCTGACATGTTTCACTCTAGCCAACATTGATTCTTCCTACTTCAATTGACTCTTCATAATCGAAGCTAGTCATGCATCACTTAAAACACAGATTAGATCATAAACTCTATCAATTACTTTTATCATCAAAATTTGAGATTCAACACTAAGCCTATTGTTAGCCCTCTACATGCTATGCAAATCATGAACAAAATCGAAAGACACGGACATACATGAGTATTAAATTAAATAACTCATTTATAATTTTGTCTATTGTATTCTCCCCCACTTATTCCTTCGATGTCTTCGTCAAAGCCTTTGTTGACACTGCAACTCCTCACCTTTGTTGAGTTTTTAATCTTTTGCTCCAACTACAATGTACCTTTTGGCTCCCAACTGCTCTTCCTCGTTGTTATTGAGTAATCAAACTTTGATCCGCTATGCTGCTTCAACTCGCTAATGACTGATTCTAGTGTGGAGTCGGTTGAGTTGTACTGATCGCTATTGGTTCTTGTAGATCCTTTAGATGAAGGAAAAGACCATCCATGGTATGCACCAGTCTCTCAAATGCCTAATGTTGCTTGAATTAGGTGGATGTTTGTTGGAGCTTTAATAAGCATTGCCTCATAGACTTTAAATTTTTTGGGTCATTCCTCCACAAAATATGCCCATCGACTTTTCTTTTATTTAGTTGCCACTTCCAAGTAGGTTTGCATGACTTCCACTTTCAATTGATATTCTATTAGGAAATGAAGCGAATAATTTACTCTTAGTAGCATCGATCACCATTGGTGA
Organism: Musa itinerans; assembly: GCA_001649415.1. Lineage (NCBI taxonomy): Eukaryota > Viridiplantae > Streptophyta > Magnoliopsida > Zingiberales > Musaceae > Musa > Musa itinerans. The sequence goes on from LVTN01000238.1 coordinate 343,783, forward strand.
TGATTTGACAACTATTATCTTCCATTAGGTTTCTTCGAATGGTCTTTAAACATATGCAAAACTCCTTTGCTAGATAGATAAGAGAATTAGGGTACTCGGTTTCATCCATTCTCTTAAGAGTTAAGAAGGCAATAGTTACTTGACTTCGCCTGCCACCTCGAGAGTTATACTCTATGCATTGAGCGGATTACTAGCCTTCGCTTGCCCTTTGCTCATACTTCTAAAATACTCGAAGTGTTTGCACTCCTTGCATTGAGTTAGCTACCGTAATTCACCTTCTCAATGCCATCAAACTTTTGGAATTCAAGAAGTCTCTAGTAGTTTTGGTTGTCTCTAGGATTATACCATCTTCTCCATCATCTCTATCGCCTACTACTCTGAGTAGCAAAGGTACAACACCATGTACTCTCTACTTCATTCTTTGGTTGATCACTCCTGCATCGACCCGAAATCCTTCACTTTTGGCTATCTTGATGAGAAACTCGTTGATACTGGTCTTATGAAGTTCCTTGGCCTCTACTTTTTAGCCTTGTCTCGGTACTTGGAGTTTGCCTCTGTATTCTCCACCTCCTTGGCCCCTTTCATGACCAAGCACTCTCCCTCTATAAGAACAAATTATCGATAACTCCATGGAAGTCTCGCCTTTACGGTACCATGGCGTTGCCATGACCATAGCCCTATTATCCGTCACCTCACATCTGCATCCCTTTCTTTGTGATAGGTAGATCTGCCTCTGTATCATATGACACTCCTCTGAATCCACCTCCATTCTATTGATGCTTGGTTTTGGGTAACTAAGTCCCTCTGGACTTGTCGTCGCTTCCTCGCCCCTTTCGACCACTTGCTTCAACACTTCTATATTCTCTGAGTAGTTCCCCTTAGTCAATGAAAAGATAAATTGTAACTCCCACGCATAGCCTTTGCCATTATATTGTAGGGCTCGCGCTAATTCTATTCTCCTTAGCTTCCTTGGTAGTAACATTCGCTTACTCAGCTTTGTTCCCTGACTTGTTGGGGTCCCTTAAGCGAATATGAGCTTTGGAGCAATCCAACTCTCCAATCGCTATGATCATACTTCTGCATGATCAAGTCCCCCCATGGCATTTATTGGTACTTGCATTCAAACTTCTTCCTTAATGGTACACAACCCTATATGCTGATGACCAAGGTTTTCATCCGATGTAAAATTCGATGCACACATGGAAGACCCGCCTCTATAGTACCATGGTATTCACTTCTTGAATCCATAACCCTTCTTGTCGTCATATTGTTTACCGAAGTGGAGCTCCTAGTAGCTCCCGATTATACCTTCGTATGACCTTGTCCCTCGTGGGACTTGTCTCATGTGTGTTGCATTGCCTTAAATTATTCTACCACGATCCACTGCACTTTGTCGCCTCCTGGTGACATCTACATTGCATTCTGATCATTATAGGATAAACTCGGACTGCGATCACTCCATGTGTGGCCTCTACCAATATAGTACATGGCCTCTACCACCTTCGATTGTGTTCGCTTCTTTGGTAATTAATCTTCGTCCTCTCACTCTCGGGTCACACCCAAATGAAGCATAGTTCTAGGACAGTCCATCACCTAGCAGCTCCCGAAGTCCACTGACTTCGCTGAAATTGGTGTACCATTACCTAAATCATGGGCCTCTACCCTCACTAACACAATCTCCATTGCACACTGCTTCCTTCATGACAACTTAAATAATAGCACTGTGGCATATTATTCAAGAGTACCCGCCTCCACATCCTCTTATCCCATGCTAAGGCCTTTTGACCCTAACTTTGCCTCTACAAGTTGAGTCACCTTAGTTCCTCTATCAAATGTTTCTTCAAGATAAGGTGCATGTGCCTCGAAGCTCCCTTCATCTTTAGCACCATGTAGGATGAGAATGCTTCATCGGAATGAGGGAACCATGGAACAACATGATCCCATTCTTGCCTCTACAAGAGTTCATGTCCTTGGCCTCTATCCAAGGAAAGCTTTGTGCTTCCACTCCATGTTTCATCTTCTATGCCTACTCCTTTCACACAGCTTGGGTACTTCACTAAGTTATACCTAGGTTGCTCTCCTCGATTTGAATTGAGTTGATGGTGGCCCTCATGCTCATTATTCCATGAGTCAGCCCTCCGTTGAGTCCGATCTCCATATTAACTCCAAGTGTGCCTTTATTTTGTGTTACCTTGGGTCACTCTCTTACTTGATATCACAATGCATCCACCAATACATTACCTCTTGTGAGATCATACGATGACTCCTCACCACTCACTCGGTCCATTAAGCTTTGTAGAGTTATTGTCTTGAGGTATTCCTCCTTAACATGTGAGGTCCGTTGATTCTCCCTCTAGAGAATTGAGACTTATCCCTCTTGGATATCTATCCTATTGGAGCAACTTCTCTCTTCGTATCCTTCCCTATGGAAGTTTTGAAGACCAGTATCCCCTTGGACTACTCCATTTTGCTGAACAAACTGTTCATTGTTTTGCTCCCGTAAATGCATTTGCTAGATTACGACTCTTCGTTAATATAGCTCCCGCTATACCCCTCAAGTCTAACAACATGCTGAACTCACTACATACTTCAGCCTCCTATAGATGTATCCTTCCCATGCTGAAGAGAAAGTTTCAATGCTTCATGGAGTCGAGTTTCGATCACCTTAGGATGGCCATGAACATTCTATCATCTACATACAAGCCCTTACATGAGTACCGAATTCTTCAAGTTAGCAATTCCACTCACCTCTATGAGCTTTGCACAACTCTTTCATATTGAATCTTAGATTTTGATGATGAAATCAATTGATGATGTTATGATCTAATCAGCATTTGAGTGATGTAGGACTAACTTCGATTATGGAAAGACAAATCGATTGAAGTAGAAGAATCAAATGTTGGGCTAGAGTGGAACATGTCAAAAGATTGGACATCAAGTCAGAGGATTGGTCAATGTGACAGCAGAAGGACTTCATGTTGTGAGTTCGGGCTTCGGGCCAGAAGAATCATACATTGTACGAAGATCGGATGTTACGGGAGTCAACATAACGAAGGATCGGGCAATACGCCGAAGGAGAGGATGATGTGTGGAAGGTTTGAATGAAGCACCGGATGAACTAATGATATGCTGGACAACATAAGATTCATGTTTGTAATCAGTTGTGTCTATATCAAAGTAGTTTAGGTCTAATTGAGTTAGTTTCTGGTATAACTAGGCTAACTCAATTAGGGGCCCATTGGGCCTAAGTTAGGGCTGTTTTGGGCTAAGTGGAAGGCCCATTCAATGACCTATAGTTGGCCTAGAAGGTGGTATCATTAGGTTAGGCGGTGGAACCGCCTGTGAGACAATGTACGTCTCTGAGAAACCTAGGCAGTGGTATCGCCCAGACATAGTCTTTAAGACTATGTCAGGTGGTGGTATTGCCCAAACTAGGTGGTGGCACTGCCTAGTATTAGTCTGATAGGCGATGATACTGCTAGTTGTTAGTCTAACAAACGATGGTACCACCAGGATCCAAGAAACCCAAGATGAGATATTTTTTGGCTCTATTTTTGAAGCCATTTGGGGTCCATAAATACCCCTCTTTCCTACTTGGGGAAGCAAGAAATTGAGTAGAAAGGGGTTGTAATTCTGAGTTAAAAAAGTTTGAAAAAGTGCCAAGTGCCCTCCTCAAAGTTTTGTGATCATTCTAAGAGAGGTGTGAGACTTGTAAAGGTTATCTCCTAAACTTATGAAAAAGAGAAAAAGTTGTAAAATGATAGTTAGTCTTCGCCCAATGAAAGAGATCATTAATGAATGTCGGTGACCTCGACAGAAGAGGAATTGGGAGTGGACATAGTGTTATAGACTTAGTTGGTTTTGCCTAAGTCGTGCAGCACCCTTGCATGTCTGTCCGTAAAGGTCAACCTCCCCGAAACCTCCCATGGTCTCTTAGGACCTATAAAAGAGAAAACGAGATAGAGAAAGTGCCTTACTCGGGATCCACAAGCAAATATCTCAAAAAATACTTCATAGTCAATGCAAATTATAAACAAACTTTACATGAATGATTGCATAACAAAGGGTCCAAATGGTCCATTACAAACCGAATATCTCTCATAAGTGTCCACATGACACAACCTTTATTTATAAGCCTAAAATAGTCACCAAACCCAATTAGAATGGGGCTATTAAGCCTTCGACCGTCCCTCTACATACTGTGAAAAGCATAAACATATCAAAAGATACAGACATACATAAGCATTACATCAAACATCAAGTTTATAAGTTTTTCTGTGACATTCTCCCCCACTCATTCCTTCGACGTCCTCGTCGAAGCCTTTGCCGACATTGTAACTCCTCGCCATTGTTGAGTCTTCAATCTTCTACTCCAATTGCAATGCACCTCTTGGCTCTCAGTTGCTCTCGCTACTATTGTTGAATAGTCAAACTTTTGATCCGCCATGTTGCTTCAACTCGCCAATGACTCTAACTCTAGTATGGGGTTGGCTGAGTTATGTTGATCCCTGTTAGTTCTTACGGATCCTTCAGATGAAGGAAAAGATCATTCTTACTTTACATCAGTCTCTCAAATGTCGAATGCTGCTTGAACTGAGTGGATGCTTGTTGGAGCTTTAACGAGCATCGCCTCGCAAAATTTTTGAAGTTTTGGGTCATTCCTCCACAAAATTTGCCCATTGACTCTTCTTTCACTTAGTTGTCACTTCCAAGTAGATTCGCATCACTTCCATTTTCGATTGGCATTCTGTTGGGAAATGAAACGGATAATATGCTCTCAATAGCACTGATTATCATTAGTGAGGATTTGATAACTATTATCTTCCATTATCTTCGAAGGGTCTTTGAACCTATACAGAGAGCTCCTCTGCTAGATAGATAAGAGAATTGGGGTACTCGATTTCACCCATTCTCTTAAGAGTTGAGAAGACACAGGTTACTTGACTTCGCCCGCCTCCTCAAGGGTTGTACTCCATGCATCGAGTTGGTTATTGGCCTTTACTTGCTCTTTGTTTACACTTCTAAAGCACTTAAAGTGTTTGCACTCCTTGCGTTGAGTTAGCTACTGTGATTCACCTTCTCAATGCCATCGAACTTCTGGAATGCAGGAAGTTTTCACCTCAACTTGGAGTAAGTCTCTAATAGTTATGGTCGCTTATAAGATTGTACCATCTTCTCCATCAACCATGTCGCCTACTCCATAGAGTAGCAAAGGTACAACACCGCGTACTGCCTATTTCGTTCCTTGGTCATGCACTCTTGCACAACCCGAAGTCCTTCACTTTCGGCTATCTTGATGAGAAGCTCGTTACAACCGGTCTTATAAAGTTCCCTGGCCTCTACCCTTCAGCCTTGTCTCAGTACTTGGAGTTTGCCTCTGCATTCTCTACCTCTTCGGCCCCTTTCATGACCAAACATTCTCCCTCCACGAGAACAAGGGATCAATGACTTCACGGAAGTCTTACCTCTGCGGTATCATGACGCTATCATGCCCATGGCCCTATTATCCATCATCTCGCATCTACATCCCTTTCTTCATGATCGGTAGATCTACCTTTGTTGTACTGTGGCACTCCTCCGAGTCCACCTCCATTCTAACCGATGCTTGGTTTTGGGTAGCTAAGTCCCTCTAGACTCATCGTCGCTTCCTCGCCCCTTTTGACCCCCTGCTTCAATACCTCTATGTTCTCCAAGTAGTTCCTTTTAGTCGATGGAAAGATAGACTGCAACTCTCGCACATGGCCTTTGCCATCATGTTGCAGGGTTCACATCGATTCTGTTCTCCTTAGCTTCCTTGGTAGCAACGTTCACTTACTCGGCCTTGTCCTTTGACTTACTGGGCTCCCTTAAGCGAATATGAGCTTTAGAGCAATCCAACTCTCCAGCCGATTCGATCATACCTCTGCATAATCAAGCCCCCCCCCCCATGGGGCTCACTGGTACTTACATTCAAACTTTTCCCTCGACGGTACATAATCCCCATATGCTGATGACTAAGGCTTTCATTCGATGTAATATTCGATGAACGCATGGAAGACTCGCCCCTATGATACCATGACATTCACCCCTTGAATCCATAGCCTTTCTTACCATCGTGTTGTTCATCGAAGTGGAGCTCCTAGTAGCTCCGGATCATACCTCCGAATGATATAGTCCCTCACGGGATTATATTCATGTGTATCGCATTGCCACAAACTGTTCCACCATGATCCTCTGTACTATGTCGCCTCCTGGTGACATCTCCATTGCATTCTGATTCTTGTGGGATGAACTCAGATTGTGATCCTTCCATGTGTGGCCTCTGCCAACACATCGCAAGACCTCTTCCACTTTCGATTGTGTTTACTCCTTTGGCAATCGACTTTCGTCCACCCGCTTTTAGGTCACACCTAGACAAAGCACTACTCTAGGATAGTCCATCACCCAGTAGCTCCCGAAGTCTATCTACTTCGCTGAAATTGGTGCACCATTGTTTGGATCCTGAGCCTCTACCCCTACCAGCACAATATCCGCTGTGCACCGCTCCCTTCATGGTAACTTTAATAGCAGCACTATGACATATTCTTCAAGAGTACCCACCTCTACGTCCTCTTGCCCCGTGCCAAGGCCTTATGAACCCAACTTTGCCTCCTCAAGTTGTGTCGCTTTGGTTTCTCAATCAAATGCTTCTCCGAGATAAGGTGCATGTGCCCAGAAGCTCCCTTCGTCTTTGGCACCATGCAAGATGAGTCCACTCTATCAGCATGAAGGACCCATGGAATGACATGATCCTACTCTTACCTCTGTAAGAGTTCATGTCCTTGACCTCTGCCCAAGGAAAGCTTTGTGCTTCCGCTCCATGTGTCATCTTCTACGTCGACTCCCTTCATGCAGCTTAGGTACTTCGCCAAGTTACACCCAAGTTGCTATGATCCTCATTTTGCATTGAGTTGTTGGTAGCCCTCGTGCCCATCATTCCACAGGTCAACCCTCCATTGAGTCCGATCTTCATATCGACTCTAAGTGTGCCTTCATTTGCGTTACCTTGGATTGCTTCCCCACTTGATCTCTCAAAGCATCCTCCCAATTCATTATCTCAAGCGAGATCATGCGACGACTCCTCACCATTTTCTCGGTCCGTTGAGGTTTGTGAAGTTGTTTTTGAGGTACTTCTCAACATGTGCGGTCCATTGCACTTGGTTCTCCCTCTAAAGAGACGGGACTTATCCCTCTTAGATACTTATCTTGTTGGAGTAACTTCTCTCTTCGCTTCCTTCTCTTTGAATGTTTTAGAGGCCACCATCCCCTTGGACTACTCCGCCTTGCTGAACAAACTGTGCATTATTATACCTCTCGCAAACGCACTTGCTAGATTATGACTCCATATAAATACAGACTCCGCTGCACCCCTCAAGGCCTAGCAACATGCTGAACTCACTGCACACTTCAACCTCTTATGGACGTATCCTTCTCATGTCAAAGAGAAAGTTTCAATGCTCCATGGCACCGAGCTTCGGTCGCCTTGGGATAGCCACAAACATTCTATCATTCGTATACAAGCCCTTGCATGAGTACTAAATTCTTCGAGTTAGTAATTCCCCTCACCTTTGTGAGCTTTGCACAACTCTTTCAGTCGCTGAACAACCCATTCCGCCTTGCATGGTCTCATCCTTTACTAAACACCTCGCTTGCCTTGTGCACTATTGAGTATGGTTGCCAACTTTGAGCCATAGCTCAAACTTAGCCATCCCAACCTTTGTGCGCTACGCATTCAGGAGCTTGCTTGTCCTCATGGTGCCTCTTGCGCAAAGGGTTGGCCACTCCTCTGAATGCCAATCTCATATGCACGCTCCTTTGAGCCACTCCTTTTCCCTACATCTCTATGCCCGTTTTCACCTAAACGGTCGCGCGTGCTGGCTGCCCTCAATGCAGCCCCGTTAGGTCCCCCACGTTTACATGCTAAGTATTTCTATGAGTGCTTATCCCGCTCTAATACCATATGTCATGGACTTAGTTGGTTTTGCCTAAGTCGTGCGGCACCCTTGCATGTCCGTCCGTAAAGGTCAGCCTCCTCGAAACTTCCCATGGTCCCTTAGGACCTACAAAAGAGAAAAAGGGTTAGAGAAAGTGCCTCACTCGGGATCCACAAGTAAACATCTCAGAAAACACTTCATAGTCAATGCAAATTATAAACTGACTTTACAAGTTCTTAACGGTTGCACAACAAAGGGTCCAAATAGTCCATTACAGACCGAATATCTCTCACAAGTGTTCACATGACACAACCTTTATTTACAAGCCTAAAATGGTCACCAAACCCAACTAGAATGGGGCTGTTAAACCTTCGACTATCCCTCTACATGCTGTGTAAAGTATGAACATACCAAAAGACATGGACATACATAAGCATTACATCAAACATCCTGTTTAGAAGTTTGTCTGTGATAGTAGGTCGCATCGATTGAACCACTATAAACTCGGTTTACAATTTATGTTATATTTTTTATTATTATTACTTTCTAAGTTAATTTCTTAGTTCATTTACTCTAAGTCAAGTATATTTCCGATATGATTTTTTATCGAACAAAAATTTTCTAAAACATCAAAGTTTTATCGAAAGCACTAATTCACACTAGCCTCTTAGTGTCGAAACGGTTCTAACAATTGGTATCAGAGCCAAGTTTCTCTCTATTGGTTTAACACCCAAGAGAGACTTAATCGCTTTTACCAGCAATCTAGAGGATCACTTTATCACTCATCTTCCTATGCTCAATGGGACAAACTATACGTATTTGAAAACTCGTATGAGGAATTTTCTGATTTCTATGAACCTTGATTTATGAAATATTATCGAATATGGTTTTTAAACACCCTCTAAACCTATGAATGAATGGAATGACTTTGAAAAAAATTATTTTTCTTAAATGCTAAAGCTTTGAATGCTTTATTTTGTGCTTTAGACGAAAATGAGTTTAATCGTGTTTCTATATGCGAAACTGCATATGACATTTGGCATACACTCGAGATTACACATAAAGACACAAATAGAGTTAAAGATTCTAAAATTAATCTTTTGATACATAGTTTTGAATTGTTTTGAATGAAACTAAGCAAAACCATTAGAGACATGTATACCTGTTTTACGGATGTCGTTAATGGTTTAAAAGCTCTTGGCAAATGTTTTTCTAATCTTGAACTTATAAACAAGATTCTAAGAACCCTTCTAAAGAGTTGGGATGCGAAAGTAACTGCAATACAAGAGGCAAAAGACTTAAATAATTTTCTATTGGAAGAACTCATCGGTTCATTGATGACATATGAAATGACTTATTTAGTACATGACAAATATGAGGACAATCTTTCAAAGAATAGGAAGGTTATTGCACTTTGAACCAAACAAGACCACTCAAGTGAGAGCTCAAGTGAAGATGACATAGAACACCTCACAAAAAAAATTAAAATGTTCATGAAAAAGAACAAGACTAAATTAAAACAGGAATCTAAAAATGAACTAAAAAAGAACACAACCACTTGCTATGAATGCAAGAAGCCAGGGCACTCCAAAGATGAGTGTACAAAACTGAAGAAGAAGTAGCCAAAGAAGAAGAAAACACTCAAGGTGACATAGGATAAATCAAGTACATTCAAAGACGAGGAGCAAACCAATAAAAGTAAGATGGCAAACTACGCTCTAATAGCCCTCGACGACGAGGTAAGTGACTCAACGAAACCCATTTACCTTACAATGAATTACTTAATGCTTTTCATGATTTGTTTGATGAGTTTAAATTAGTTAGTAAGAAATAGAAAATGCTAAAAAAGGATGATGCTTCTCTTTCTAGTGAATTTAAAAAATTAAAAAATGAGCATAATAGTTGCATGTTAATACCTTGTACTAAATGTGAAGAATTAGTTTCATATAAAAAGAAAATTTGTTATTATGATAAATATTAGAAAAAAATAAAATTCATAACGAATCTTCAAACATGATTCTTACCAATAAGGGTCATGTTCATAGAAAAGAAGGTATCGGTTTTGTGAGTAGTAACACTCAACAAAAGCTAACTACTTTTATTAAAGGACCAACTTTACATACTCTCCTTAAGGTTAAGTGTATTTTTTATGGTAGACATGATCATTTTGCTTATAAATGTTCATTAAAAAATTATAGCTCGCATAAATTTGTTTGGGTTCCTAAAGGAACTATAAAGGACTTAATACTAATATATAAGATAGCACCCAAAGTCAAATGGGTACCTATAGTAAACTCACCTTTCTTGTAGAAATATCTACAATCGAAAGCTAGGAGCAAAAATAAAATTTTGATAATAGATGCTCAAGGCATATGACCAGAGATCCAAAACATTTCATAAAACTCACTAGCCGAAACAACAATAATAAAGAAAAAAATCATTGACTTAGGAATTATTTGTAACTAATCAAATCTTTTGCTTGAAGAAGGTTTATTAATGGTTACATTATTGATCTTGATAATTTTTGTAATGAAACTTGTTTTTCGATTTTAAACGTTGATGCATAGTTTTTTAGCATAAAAGAAAATGGCATGCTTATATGAAGTTAATCACATAAATTGAATAAAAAAAAATAGGAATGTATTTTTTATTAAAAATGTCTCTATCCCTAAATTCTTATCGAATCTTTCAAAAAGAGATTGATGAATCTATTTGTGTTATTTTTTATGAATCTCTTGAACTATGAAAGTGATTTTGATGATTTAAATTTAAATGAGTTTTATCTAAATCTTTCATTTGATACTTGAGATTTTTTTGTGAGTCAATATCTCTTATTTGATCTCCTATGTTTTTTTTTGCTATTTACTAAAGAGAAGTTTTATCTAAATTATGATCTTGAATTCTCAGAATTATAACTTGAGATTTTCTTTATATGAATCAAGATCCCTTACGCTTTATTCTCATATGATTCTTACATTTTATTAAAGAGAATATTTATCCAAATGAATCATAATTTTTCTCTTGATTTCTCAAAATTAATGACTTAAAATTTCTTTTGAAGATCTTTTCTTATTTGATCTCCTAAGATTTCTTTTTATTTAAGAAGAGATTTATCAAAATAAATTATGTCTTTTGGTATTCACAGTTTGATATTAATATCTTTCATGTCATGATTTATTTATTTCATAATACTCTCTTATATTCATGAATTGTATACCTCATTACTCTTGATTTAAATTTATCTATTTTTGTCATGATTTGAAAATTTATGTAAGGGAAAAGAATTACAACATTGTATTATTCCCTTCTTTTTGATAATGATAAAAAAGAGAAAAAACTTGCTAGCTTGCTTATCTTAAAAGAGAAGCAAAGATTGTTAGCTTACACAATTCAAAGAGAGGCAAAACTTGCTAATTTGGTCATCTCAAAAGAGAAGCAAATATTGCTAGCTTTCACATTTCAAAGAGAGACAAAACTTGCTAGCTTGCTCATCTCAAAAGAGAAGCAAAGATTGCTAGCTTGCACATTTCAAAGAGAGGCCAAACTTACTAGCTTGTACATCTTAAAAGAGAAGTAAACTTTGTTAGCTTGCACATTTCAAGAAGAAGCAAAAGTGGTAGCTTCCACATCTTAAGAAAAGCAAAATTGCTAAACTTGCACATCTTTAAAACTTGCTAGCTTGCATGTTCTATAGTGAAGTAGAACTTTCATATTTAAAAAATATGCTAGTTGTACTTTTCACCTTTTTGTTGATGATAAAGAGGGAGAAGCTATGATGATGATTTGAATCATATATGGTATGATATAATTTGATGTTTTGAAATTATGATTATACATGAAATACTCATGATTTTATGATGCATGTAATGATGTAATCAATTTATTATTTCAATACTCATGATGGATGCAATGATATGATCAATTGATTATTTTAATACTTATGATGGATGCAATGATTTTTTGCATTCAAACTTTATTTCGATATGACATACTGATAGGGGGAGTTTAGTTTAAACTCCATCATCAATTGGTTGTCATCATTAAAAAAGGAGAGATTATTGAATCTTGGATTTTGATAATGAAATCAATTGATGAAGTTATGATCTAATCAACATTTGAATGACGTAGGACTAACTTCGATCATAGAAAAATAAATCAATTGAAGTAGAAGAATCAGACATTGGGCCGGAGTGGAACATATTAGAAGATTGGACGTCGGGCTAGAGGATTGATTGGCGTGTCGGTATAAAGACTTTGTGCCGTGAGTTCGAGTATTGGGCCGAAAGAATTAGACATTGCACCAAAATTAGATGATGCGAGAGTCAACATGTCGAAGGATCGGGCAATATGCTGAAGGAGAGGACGATGCGCTGGAGGTTCGGATGAAGCGCCGGATGAGCCAATGACATGTCAGACAATATAGGATTCGTATTTGTAATCCGTTGTGTTTAGATCAAAGTAGTTTAGGTCTAATTGAGTTAGTTTCGGGTGTAACAGACTAACTCAATTAGGAGTCCATTGGGTCTGAGTTGGGTTATTTTGGGCCAAGTGGAAGGCCCATTCATTGACCCATAGTTGGCCCAAGCGATGGTACCACCAAGTCAGGTGATGGGATCTCCTGTGAGACAATGTACATCTCTGCGAAATTTAGGCAGTGGTACCGTTGGTGTCAAGCGATGGTACCGCCCAAACGCAGTCTTCAAGACTATGTCAGGTGGTGGTACCGCCCAATGTTAGTCTGATAGGTGGTGGTACTGCCTAGTGTCAGCCTGACAGGCTATGATACCACTAGTTGTTAGTTTGGTAGACGGTGGTACCACTTAGTAATGGTGATGGTACCGCAAGGACCCAGGAAACCCGGGATGAGACCTTTTTTGGCTCTATTTTTAAAGTCATTTGGGGTCTATAAATACCCCACTCTTTCCTGCTTAGGAAGTAAGAAATTGAGTAGAAAGGGGCTATGATTCTGAGTTAGAAAAGTTTTAAGTGTCCTTCTCCTCCTCTTTAAAGTTTTGTGATCATTCTAAGAGAGGTGTGGGAGTTGTAAAGGTTATCTCCTAAACCTGTGAAAATGAGAAAGAGTTGTAAGAGGGTAGTTGGTCTTCACCCATTAAAAGAATATCATTGGTGAACGCTGGTGGTCTTGATGGAAGAGGAATCGGGAGTGGACATAAGTCGCATCGATCGAACTACTATAAACTCGGTTAACAATTTATATTCTGCTTTTCATTGATATTACTTTTTGAGTTAGTTTATTAGTTCACTTACTCTAAGTTAAGCATATATTCAATATGATTTTTCATTGAACGAAAATTCTAAAACGTTAAAGTTTTATCGAAAGCACTAATTCACACCCCCCCTGTCTTAGTACCGAAACGGTCCTAACATTTCGATTACTGAGCAACTCATCTCACCTTACACGATCTCATCCTTTACCAAGCACCTCACTTGCCTTGAGCACTATCAAGTTTGGTGGCCAACGTTGAGTTATAGCTCGAACTCAACCATCCCAACTGTTGTACGCTATGCATTCTTCCCAGCTTGCTTGACCTCATGGTGCCTCTTGCGTGAAGGGTTGGCTATTCCTATGAATGTCATTCTCGGATGCCCGCTCCCCTAAGCGACTCATTTCCTAACATCTCCATGCCCGTTTCCCCTAAATGGTCACGTGTCCTGAATACCCTCAGTGCACTCCTACTAGGTCCCCCACGTTTGCATACCAAGTATTTTTAAGTGTACTTGTCCTACTCTGATACCATATATCATGAACTTAGTTGATTTTGCCTAAGTCATGCGGCACCCTTGCGCGTCCGTCCATAAATGTCAGCCTCCCCAAAACCTCATATGGTCTCTTAGGGCCTACAAAAGAGAAAAAGAGTTAGAGAAAGCATTTCACTTAGGTTTCACAAGCAACCATTTTAGCAAATACTTCATAGCCAATGTAAATTATAAATATAGACTTCACAAACTCTGAATGATCGCACAATAAAAGGTATAAAATAATATACTATAGATCGAAATGCCCACAAGTGCCCACAAGAGCCCACAAGACACAATTCTCGATTATAAGCCTAAAGTGGCCTTCAAAGCCAACAAAAATAGAATTGCTAAACCTACTATCAGCTCTCTACATGCTGTGCAAAGTATGAACAAAATCGAAAAATATAAATATACATAAGCATTACATTAAACACTCAGTTTATAATTTTATCCATAATAGTTCGACTTTGTAGTGGAATAGAGCTCTTCACAACTGCACCAAGTGATTTGATGATCAGGTGTGATTTGGGCTGTATTGATAAGCACCATCATCTGATTATGTTTGTGGGTGGTTCCATATTCTTAGTCAATGCAGCTATCATTTTGAGTCTTGCCAAGTTAGCCCTCGAGCATATCGAGTTGCCACCACGTTTTTGAGATTAGCCATGTAACTAGTAGATATACAAATGTATTTTCAGCGAAATACTTCCCTAATAGTTGGCATGGAGAGCTATTAGTGCCTTAAGACAACCTTATTCATTTGGGCATAGCATGACCATATGCGTCATATTTGATATGTTTTCAGTTCATAGCACGTCTGAGTGCTAAGGACCGTGGCTCTTCGATGAAAACTATTTAAAACCAAATCAGGCAAGTATAAAATTAATTTTTTACTATATATATATATATATATATATATATATAAGGCTTGCACGGCATCTGACATCTATAACTGGTGCCTGCTCATATTCTTTAAGGCCTCAATCCTATTTGATAGTAGATAAGATTTCCTCAACTATATGAGGAAATCTCTTAATTGAGGGAAATCCTTTATTCTGTTGAGAGAAATCCTCCCTCATAATATATATAAATAGTAGAGGGATGTGTTAATGCATTCAAGCTTCTTTACTTCTTCAATAAAGCTTCTTCAATAAAACTTCTTCAATAATTATTCTTATCTTCTATTCTTTCCATCATGGTATCAGAGCTACTTGCCTAAAGCAAGATCTCTTCTCACTGCTGACTCATCATTGTTCCTTCTCTACCGCCGACGGCAAAAGAAAAGGCTTTCTACCACTACTTTTCCGTCGTCAGGTCGTTGGTGCGACAAATCTTTCCTCCTCGGTGAATGACAACTGTCTTCTCCACTGCCACTCTACACCAACATCTGTTCCCTTCCACTGCGGCGTCTCTAGTGCTACGCTCACCACCAAGTTTTCAGCGTTAGGATTTCATGGGATGTTATTCAGCTGTCTAGCTTGAACTCTAAAGCGAGTCTAGTCTCCTTTGATTCAACCGGCAAGGCATCTCCAACCTTTATTTTATATGTGTGTGTAGGGCCAGGTAATAAATATCTAGTGCCATCGACCGATAGAGGGGAAGTTAAGTTAAGATCCGAGCACTACCCCACCTTTCTTCCTCGCTATAGCTACCTCATCTGTTGTAGCATCACTACAGCTACCTCCTCTACTGCACCTCTACTGTAGCTTCCTCATGCTGTAGTTTCCTTCTCTGCTATAGCATCACTGTACCATTACTGTAGATTTCTCCTCTATCGTAGCTTTCTCCTCTGCTGCAACAGCCACAGTAGCCGTCATCGCAGCCGTCGCCATTGCAGTCACAACCGCCGTCATCGCAGCCGTCGCCGTTGTAGCCACAATTGTTGCCATCACAGCCACAGCCACCACCGTCGCAACCGCAGTAACAACAACAACAACAGTAACAGCAGCAGCGATCTGCTCTTGCCCTACTCACGAAGCTTCTCGCTCATAAACTGTTTGCTTTGTATCGATCCAAGATTGGTGTCCTTGATAGGAGCACCATCTTGCAGGGGCATGATAGCAGATAAGATTTCCTCAACTATATAAGGAAATCTCTCTACTTTATTGAGAGAAATCCTCTATTCCGTTGAGAGAAATCCTCCCTCCTAATATATATAAATAGTAGAGGGATATGTTAATGCATTCAAGCTTCTTTACTTCTTCAATAAAACTTCTTCAATAAAGCTTCTTCAATAATTATTTTTATCTTCTATTCTTTCCATCACTATCTTCATTTGTGTCATTAAAGATGTAAAATCCCTTGAGTGTGGCGATCCTACAGTATAGCCTCTTGTCACTATCGATGAGGCTATTAGTGAGGGAGAAGACCACACGGGAGATTACACAGAATTACTAGGGCTGAGGTGAGGCTCATATTAAAATAGTAACATCTTGGTGAGAGAATTTGGAAAGCCAATACTATGGTGTTGGGGAATAGCTTCGTGATATAGTTCTTGCTTACTGGTACAAAAACTAAGATGACATGGAGTATCCAATAAAGATTAGTAAACCCATATAGTTAAAAACTAAAAATGCTATCCCAATAAAAAGATTCAAAAGTAGCTGTTTCCCTCTAAGATTTGCATCTGGAAGCACTCCTGCGTTCCAGCATCACAAAATGCAACGGTCAAGAATGCTACCAATGAAACTACACCATGCCTATGTAATCCGTGCCTACTCATATCCTTAGCTTTCTTACATAGAGGAAAAAAATACTTGTTGAATGATGAGGAAAGCACTTGGAAGGCTAGGACTATTAATGAATTTCTCTTGGCCTTCCAGACACTCTAGGGATATGTGTAGCCATTGAAAGAAAAAGTTAGAGTACATGCATAGTAGGAATATGGAAGTTCATCATTGATGCAAATCCACAAGGATGCAAATCCAAGTGTGAATGAGCTATTTTTGAATCTTTTATTAGACATAAAATTTTTAGTATTTTATCTATATGGTTATTTTTGGATCTCTTGCAAGGGGATTGGATACTCCCTCGTCAACCTGGATTGTCCCGATTCCCTTACCAGCAAGCAAGAACTAAATCATGAAGCTATTCCCCAACATCATAGTGCTACCCTTCTAAATCTTCTCATCGTCCTTCACTAACCATGGTAGATGATAGGACTCTAATAAGGGCCTCACCTTAACCCTCTTAATTCTATATGTAATCTCCTGCATGGTCTTCTCCCTCATTGACAGCCTTATCAATAGTGACGAGAGGCTTCATTATGGAGTCGTCGCACCAAAGGGATCTACATCTTGATTGGAAAATGAGCGAGGCTTGTAAGATTATGTGGCCATATTTAATTAAGTAAGATATATTATAGATATTATTGGATTATGATTATGGTTATTGGCCAATAGAAAAGACGTCTATATTAAAATAGGACCTTTAGGGGCTATGAGTGCATCTGAGTATCATCTCAGCAATTGAGAGATTAAGGTTTTTTGTCCTGTGAAAAGATAGGAAGAGAGGAGAAGGATCTAGTTCTCCTTGCAAATCCTTTATATTTTAGATCCGAAGATGGAGCGCTTGTAGATTAGATAAGGTTTATTTTTCTGAACAACGAGAAAGGTACACATCGTAATATTGTTAAATCCAATTTATTTGATTTCAATCTTGACATAAAAGTTTTTTCGCATTATAGATATCATGATTATAGATTTTATGCTAACAATTGGTATCAGAGCTAAGTTCTTGAGATCAAATATATTAGATCTATTATTTTTATTTACGATGCCCGAATGATTCGTCGGATATTATTGATCTATTTTTTCTATATGATTTGCTTGAATTACTGATTACAAGCAATGTATAATTTTATGTTTCATCGATGAATTTACTGTTTACTATCATCCATGTTATTGAGACGATATCTCTGTTTACTACCACTCCGCAACCGCGCATCACGGTCGTGCGCGGGCAGCAGTCTGCTTGTGAGCGGTGGCAGCACCACGGGCATCTTGCACCGGCTGTGAATGCGGTGCTTGCGGAAAGCGGCGGCTGCACCCCATGTGAGGGTGGCGGTCGCCCTCACGCATAATGGTGGCGCCGGCAGAAGGCGCCCGCGGAAGGGCGGTGGTCGCAGATGGCGGCAGCGGTCGCGCGTGGGCACAATCGGCACAGGCAGCGCTGCGGCATGGCAATCGCGCACCGGC
>LVTN01000239.1:0-177498 GCA_001649415.1 Musa itinerans
TATAGGAAAAGGAGAATTATCGCTAAACTATCCATAGAGTAATGTTATTTACCATCGAAGAGAAGTCATTGGCACTATATGAATAAGGCTGTCGATCATTAGGGATGATAGCAACATATAAGAGACAAACAAAGGAGGTATATAACTGACTGAAGGAGACGTTGAGGGAGGTTTAATAAGCAAATCTGGGATTTGTGTCAAAAGAGGTGTTCGAGGACACCAGCAACATTTATGGTCGATAAGAATGTTGATAACCGACTGTAAAGATAAAGAGGATGACTAAGATGACAACCACGTAGTTAACGTGGAAGTAGGCTAGATTATTATAGAAGTGTCGAGCGATTCATAGATCTATAATGGTATCGACGTCCACGAGGAAATCTAAGCGGGAGAAGATAAAGCAATTGATGAGCTTCGATCACGAGCGTTAAAGACGATAGATGGGGTCGAAACGACAAGAGACGAAGAGGCAAAAGGCCGGGGTTATAACTGGGGCCCTTAAAGAGGCAACGACGATGAAGGAGGAGGCTCTCTCGAGGAACTCCGATTACTACTGTAGTGATAGCAATGACGACATATGGTAAGGAAATTGCTATAGTTAGGTAGATTAACGAATTCCGATGGAGAAAGGATGAGGGGAGGAAGAAGAAATTTTTTTTTTTACTTAAAGTAAGTAAGAGTTTTGTTATGAAAAAGATGATTTTGTTCGTTGAAGTAATACGTATTGAGGGAGAAATTTTTCTCAATCATATACTTAAATTATGTACTTAAATTTATGATTAATCTTTGAATAATAAATTAATCGAGGATTAAATTATATAATGAAAACAGAATTATCATTCCATATTTATCTATATCATAATTTTCTATTAATCATCTCTTTCAACCCCTACAAATAGATATATTTATATTCGGTTATGTTGTTGATGTACGGTTGTTGGAATATGACACAAATAATTCAGTTGACCGAATTATTATTTTTCTCTCTTTTATATATTCAAATAATATAGGACAATATAAAACATATCATATGATTGAATCTACATATCAACTCGCTTGCACTCCCATTCTCAAAGATAATGAAAAATATTTATGATTCCTTGTCCACATTGCCTGTCATGTTCCTATACTCACCTAAATTATAACTCTTTGGCTTCGCTCGAAACTAACCGAACAGATTTCTTGGTAATTTTTTAAAAATATATTTTTATTACCTCTAATTGAACGGATAAAAAGATGAATAAAGAGATTAGCTAACCCTATCATTTTGTTAGTACGAGGCAAATCCATATTCTCTCGCACTCATTAGAAATCATAAAATCTCGCCACGCATGCACTTGTCCGGCCTGTACACCACTTTCCCATGATTTTAACCAATGAATTAAATTTTATCTTCAATTATGTTTTACAAGTGCTATATATTTTTTAAAGTCATCCCATCATGAATGTCCCTCCAATGTTGATTTTTATATTTATCCCTCTAAATTTAAGTGTTACATAATAATAATAATAATAATAATAATAATAATAATAATAATAATAATAGTTGCATTACATATTATTATTAATATTTGTAGTTGGTTGTCAGTTGCTGATTCATCATAACTCTACTTTAATGATAACTAGTTTACTTGGTAAAAATAATATTATTATTATAATATATCGAGCTAGAATATCATATTTATTATTTGTTTTTTGTAAAAAAATTAATATCAATTGTAATTAGATGTCAACCGGAGAGGTACATGTGGAACATATTAATATTCGGATGAAAATATTATTATATTATAATCTATATGACAAATGCACTATCTTTTAGACTTTCCAAGAAAAATATAATAATAATATCTTTATTCAACGTGTAATAATAACATCCATACGCGGCTTCATATCAAGCCCAGCCCAAGAAAGTTCGAGCATTAATTCGGCTCACGATCGGCCCTTTGTTTCTTTTCTTGTTCCCTCGCCGTTCGTCGCCGGGAGGGAGAAGGGTCTTCGCTTCGATCGGTGGCCATCGGAGGAGGAGGAGATGAAGCTGTCGTCGAGGTGCCCGCGGATGGTGGTTCCGCCATCATCCGCCACCTCTGCTCCTTTCCGAGGACGCCGCCGACCACGCACTAGTATCGTGCTTTCTTTCCCTTTTGTGTTCCCCCTTTTATCATCAGCGTTGTTAATGCTCTTCTTCGTTTTGCCGGTTCTTGCGGGCCGACGACCGTTGTTTCCATATAGGGTTGGAAAAGGTTTAAGTGGATCGGATGAGGGAGAGAATACTTTTCGATTGCTCCGGGGAAGTACATGTCTGCTGGATAAGTTATTGGATTCTAACCGAGAATGGCGATTCTTGCAATCGGTCATAATCTAACACGATCACATTCAGTCGTTCATTCCCTAGTAAAGATGATGTTACTCAGTTGCTGCGAAAAACTTGAGGCTGCAATTATTTATATATAGGTAGATCATGCCGTGATTTGCTTTTGGATTTTTAATACATCTAGTTCTTTGTGAAACCTAGAAGGTAAGAGTCGAGTCTGAGAAAAGTGATGCATTAATGAGCACATTACATACAAGAGATTCTAATGCAATGGCACCTTGCTCACGATAGCATTTTTTCTTTTCCTTTATGTGCCTCAGCATCTGTTGCTAGATATGACTTGCATCATTGCCTGGCCTGACAAATCATACCTTGATCTTTTGTAATCTGATTGTAGTTATACTGGACTATTCTTTTAGAGTTATCTTTACCTTTGATGTGTAAACGTTTGACATTGACAAACTCACCAATCGGATTCTTCAATCCAGCCAATGATAATTTTAACTTGCCATATGGTTAATTGTGCTTGAAATGGGCAAAATCATAAATAAGCTCTTCTTCATTTGGAGAGCTACTAAATGGTGCTTGTATTTGACTATAAAACTCTCAAAGGGAAGCTAGTTATAGTCTTGATTTTAGATTTGCCAGAATCAACTTTACTAACTTTATGGGCATTGTTTCTTCAGAGTGCATAGGAAGCTGATGTAGACAAATGAATATGCCATGTAAATTGGGTCTTGAACTTTGGTAATGATAAAAGTGAATTATGTAAAAATCAATACTCACTCACTCCATCACTGAGTTAGTTGAACAGTTGTGGTCAGGATTACTTGAACAACTTTTTATATCTTTAGGCATGGATTGAAAAATACGTCATTCCTGAGGTCAGATATTGAAATCTGCATGAACATTGTAGCCTTCCTGCATTCAACATCCTTTATACATCTTGCCAATTACCTTTAGGGCATATAAATATATGCGTTTAGATGGACATCTACTATGAGTGGGATTCTTATGCTTTTTCTGCATAAGAAAAATTGTATTGATACTTATCTATTCAACTACATCAATGATGTTCTCTCGAGAGTGCTATTAGCAAACTATTTTGATGGTGTTTGTTTTCTACGTACTTCCAACTTCAGAAATTTGCATCAGTTCTAGCCTTCCTGAACACTTGTGTGTGCTTTAATGTTATTTTAATTTACAAAATGAGTTTGCTTTGTCATATCAGGGATATTCTCCATGAGCCTATAAAGCATGGATCAAGGATTTGACATGATAAGTGCCACCAATAAATCTAGAAGCAAAAGAAAATTCATTTTTTAAAAATATTTAATATGGGGAAGCTTAATTTTTGTTTACATTACTACAGAATCAAAAACCATAAAACTTGACAAATGGGAACAGCTGACAAACAAGGATCCCTAGTTATTCATGAAGAGGAGGCTATTTCTACAACAAGATGCTATGCAATTTAGAAATAGTGTTCAACTAGGAAATATATCTTTTTGGTAGGCCACTATCTTGATTAGGATGAGGTTCCATAGTCATGTTATTGGGAGAGGCCTGCACCTTTGGTTTAACATATGGGTAAATTGTTCTTAATTTCTGTTGAAGTGATAGTTTTTACACCTAGAACTGCTTCAAGGAGACGAAGAATGTACAAAGGACATAGATGCACCTTTTTGTGGAAGTGCATGATCCAGTGCTCAGCATGACAACAATATCTTTTTGATGGAATCCGGGTGAAAAGAACCTACCAATAACTTCAAAATATTTGAAACGAACATAGATAAGATGATGGGGAAGAAAATCAAAGAGTACATTAACAAGAGCAGTATAAGAACATAATATTTTTTATGTCACTTAAGGATGAAGTATTAGTGAAAAAGGAGGCCTTCTGATGAGTACTAGCGAGTATCACATGTTTATGTATAGTTCACATGCTTATAAGATGTTTATAAGCAAAACAAATGCAAGCATTGAAGGCAATTGAAGGCTTCTTATATAAGGTAGGATCTGGCATTACATTGATACATCATTTTTTTCATAGCTTATAGTTTAATTATTTTCCTAATAGATCACCTTCTAGGCAAGCCTGACTATCATTTTGCTTCCTTGTTTGCTTGCTTTGTGCATAGGATTAGCTATTGATTCGGTTAGGCAAAGTTAAGATTAGGTATTGTAGGCTACAGCTGCTATTGGTTCAGTCGGGTAGGGTTGAGATTTGGTAGTGTAGCCTACAACTGTTTGAACTTGACTTGGGTGCGTTCCATACAACAAACTAGGTCGAGCTGGTCAGTTATAGTTGGCTAGGTTATGGAACACCATGCATATGCTATAATGTGGCAGATAGATTTAAAATCTGGTTTGCATAGTACGGGCTTGCGATCATTGGCATTGTTACTTTCTAGTAACTAGTTTTTGAGAGCTGTTTCTGATAACTTTTCGAGCATTTTCATGGCTCTAATCATATATCCTATACCTTTCATGATGAGCTAGTGCAATAAATTCTTCTCATTTGATTTCTGACATGAAAATCAACAATATACAAGTGTTTACTTTTATTTGACATTTCTTTGGTCACACATGGTCAATTTTGGGCACACTGTCAATATGGTCGGCCACAGGATATTTCAGAAACAAAAGGGAATTCTTGGTCTGTTGCTAATTTGAATTTTGCTGTTCTGTTCCACAGCATTGTTGTCATATTTCTGGTATTTCATTTTCAAACTTTGAGGTACATTGTTCTTTATTTTTGGTTTGTATATAATGTGATGAATATCTATGTCAACACTGTAATCAATGATTGCTATGACATTACTGATCATGTATGCATTAGCAGGTCAGACATTTTTAGGGAATGTCGATATGCTAGCTTCGAGCCTGTGAGCTTAACTGTGTATGATCACCATGGACCGTGCACTGGTGCAGTCACATATGTGCTAAATCTGTATATTTTACCAGATAAATCTAGGCTTTGCTGTGGCAAATCTGGAATCATCTTGTTTGCAAGTAGGGGTTGATTCTGACTTTGAAGGTGTTGACCATGATGAAATATTATGACCGTAGCGAATTCTTTTTCCTATCTTTGAGAAGGCAATGAAATCGATTCTTTATCAGGATATTAAAGAAAGATCAACAAGTATCGTTTGTCATGCATAATTGCATCTCTAATGTATATGTTTTTATATTGTGTGATTCGGTCTCTCTTTCTAAAACCGACGTGCCCGCCTAGGCTCCTGCCAGTGCGGGGTCTAGGGTGGATCAAAATATACAGCTTTACCTCTAAATATAGAGAGACTGGTTCCATGATTCAGTCTCTTACTATTTTCCTATTTCAAACTCACCTATTACATGGGAAAAATAACTGCAGAATCCCAGACCCTCTCATTCAAGAAGTGGTTATTGCTTGAATGGTTAGGACCGAGAAAGATTGTGCCTCAGTTTCTTCTCCTATGGATATAGAAGTTTAGACATATTAAGTGATAAGATATTTTTTCTTTGTTTTAATGAATCTGAACACAGTTCTTTTCTTGGTAGAAAAGCCTGAGGTTGGAACTTTGGAGCTTATCAAGAGAAATACTGCAACTGTTTTTGTTAAAATTTGCCTAAATGGATGTGATGCAAAGCTTATGAAGAGAAATTCTGCATCTTTTGGTGTTAAAATGGTAATGCAAAGTACAATCATCCCTGCAATGATCTTTCCTTGCTTGCTAGCGTCATGATATAGAGTTTGATTTATTAGTTGTATACTTTTTTCCGTTTGGCTGTAATTACCACTGTGAAAGCTGATTTAGGACCTTGAAGGAATTCATGCCTGCTAATGTGCATCAGACTGTTGGAGTATCACCTAGTTTGCTCATGGTAACGTCAACATACTCTTCATGCTCCTTGGCTGCTATTTGGCACGTCAGAATCAGATGGTCTTATATGAGGTAATGTTGCTGGCCCAGTTTAAGCTATGATGTTGGCGCAAACTTGATCTCCTCTCAATTAAGTAAAATTCTTGTGGTAGTGTCTTTTTCAGGTAATGAGAATCCTACATGGGCCTTTTGAATAAATTCCTTAATTCCTAGGAAATGTCATTTTTCTTTTCTTAGTTTTTACCTGCTCTTGCAATTTTGTCACTGAAGGAATATTGAGTAGTCGATGCTGTCCACGGTTGCATGTCTAGCCTGGTATTATTTTCAAACTTACATGTACTTGTGGTCCTTTACATTGCGTGGTGGCATCTTCTGTCGTCTACAATCTTAAACAGTACTGAAAATAGAAAACATTTACAATGTGGTTTCAGATATGGTCCCATAAGCTTGTTCATCATATCATTGCCGCTAAGAGATATGGAATTCAAGTTTAGGTTCATGTGATAATTTCCTGATTTGATTTCAGATTATATTTTACCAAAGGAAGTCTATCGAAGCTGCTTTGGACGCTTGCAGATATTAGTCGCATAGGCAAGGAGAAAAGGCAACGACTGCTCAACTCAGGTAAGGGTTCTGATCGCCATTTTATCATGGATATTCGCGTGCTCTTTTTCTGGCCCATTTAAATTGGCAATCCAACCGGTTTAACTGGCTTAGTTTGTATATTAATTGGGGCCACATAATTGCATGAACAACTTTAGGTGACCAAATAGAAGTGTGCTGGCCCAATCATACGATCTATAGCTGAATCAATAGACCGTTGACCTAGTGATAAGTTTTTCCTTCGAGTTCGTAGCGTCAGATAGTTGTCGAGGTAGTGCTCGGGTAAAAGACTGCTATTTGTTTAGATGGGTTTGCCTCCTATTTCTTCACATGCACTAGGTACTGATATGCACCCACATTCGCATTTGCCTGGTCCATCTTTTATAACGCGGTACAACATCTAGTTAACGCCGGCGTGACCAGCGAATAATTAGGCTTTCCAATGCGGAGGCTTATTGAGCACCAAATTTTCGAGGACCACTTCTCTCCAAAGTCTTTTACAGATTGCGATCTCCAGATTATACGAATAGGTACTGCTTTTGCTTTACATCACAACTCACAGGTGAGCACAAAGCACCAACGACAGATAGAAACACTTTGCGATCGTCATCAAGCCTTTCGTTTACGCCATCCCCAGGGGCCAGCCTTTCATCATCATTTGCCACCACATGAGTGCTCGCAGATCCAATCTGTTGACAGCCAGGTAAAAGTACTGCAGAGATCCTCTTCTCCCTTCCACAACCAAGAACTTCTCTCTCGGTCCGCCGTACCACTTTCTTCTCAAACCTGAGTGCTCGACAACATGGCGGCAACATACCCCTTTGACTTCATCAGCACAGTAAGAAGTTGGTCCCCTCCTTGGGCCACTGCTTCATTATTAGTCCAAAGGACTGTCCTTCCCCTTCTTTTATCATCAACTTCATACAGAGACTCCTTTCACATTAAACTGGTCCCGTGCTAAAAAGAAGGCAATGAGATCTCCTCTTAGATCTTGAGTCCTTGTCTGTGGTGCTGGTGGATTCTTTGCTAGATTGCATGCTGGTGTGGGTCAAGTTCTAAGAGGGAGGCACGGTGGGGGACGATTACTTGGTGGCAAAGGCGTGGTAGATGTAGTATTAGCAGTTCAGAGTGGGTGGCGGTGGTGGTGGTGGTGACCTCAACAAAGACTCGGAGAGTTAGAGTGGATCTTTCGGTCTCTAGGATCCAATAATGGAGCCACCTTTTTAAACGAGTGCGTGGGTGATGTTTCTTGTATGGTTGCGTTTAGCACATGTAGTTGCAATTTTCCACCATGCATACTAGATTTATGCTGGTCGAGAGCAAACTAGGGAAAGATATGGCTGCTATTGTAAAACCTAAATCGTTATCATCTTCACTAGTGTAACCAGGTCTACACAACCCCACAGGGCGTATTTCCACGTGTGTTACGTGGTCTTTGATGGAAAAGTCAAAAAGGATCAGTGACCGGCGTAGCCTTTAGGACGAAAATTTTGTGGCATATGATGTATGGCGAAGGATACATCGGCGAGGGATTTGAGGCCTTGATGTGGCCGGTGTCTTGAGCATGTCGATGGGCGCGAGCAAGGATGCGTCGGTCTCACTCCGAGACCCTTGCCGTGGTCCAACCCATCGACGCATGTCTGCCATTGTATCCGATCCTGATTTGATCACGATTTTTGGCATATGGTCTATAATCTGACACGAATTCATTTTTGTGTCACTGATCAACATCGTCCCAGATGTTGCTACGGTCAGAATAGGGCTGTAGGAGTGTCGGAAGCTGGTATAGCCTCATTGTGTGTAGAGGAATCAGTTTTTGTAGTCATCGAGCTATCTTCATGCTGTCAGAAGATAAATGAACGTGGCAGCCAGCAAGGTTTCCCGTAAGATAAATCAGTTTTAGAACATGGAAGAGTTCAAAGGTCTCGTGGAACCAGTTTGTGTCATCCACACGTCTCATTTTTTTTATTGCTGATCATCAATTGTTCTCATCTTGTCGTTCATCTCATCGAATGTGAGTTGCTTGAGCTACTGCCTCTCAGCCATGTGTGAGGGCCATTCTCCCTTCCATGCCTTCAACCTCCCTTTTTCTGTGTCTATTGTGCCGGATCTTATGCTCCCCACCATGTAGTGACCCCTTTCTCGCCACGTTTAGCGTGGTGCAGAAGAGGGGGAAAACAAGAAAAGGCCATAACACTGGAGAAGCCTTGGCCATGTCCCAAGATTGATTACATCAGAAAATTAATATCTCCTCTCTCTCTCTCTCTCTCTCTCTCTCTCTCTCTCTCTCTCTCTTTTATATCCACTACGTGGTTCGAAGTAGTTCATCGACACCACTGGAAGGGAATGTTGCACGAGATGTAACTGTCCAAACTGCGTCACTTGGGTTCCAAAGAGTGGGATCTATTTGGTTGCAGTGTTTGCGGCTTAGATAAAAAGTGTGACCGGAGTTAATTAATTGGAGTGGGAAAAAGGAGCGACTGATAGATTATTTGGAATGGAAGGATGACAACAATCCCTGGTTCACCATTTGACTTGCCTTCCTTGCTTTTAAGAAACTATACTAGATTAAATAACCAGAGCAAACACCACCCGGCCAATTGATTTATCAAGGGAAGGAGAGAATGCAAGTAGTGGATGAGTCAGCACGGAAACAGGATTAATTTTATGTAAGTTTTTAAATACGAAGTCAACATAAGCTTAGTGGGACAAATGTAAAGGGGGGGTATATGTATAAAAATTGCAAGAAAAAGTTATTCGAAGTTGTGGAGAATAAAACATAAAGGAAAGTGATATAAAATCCATTACCGGGGGGAAAGAAATGAGAGGAGAGCATAAATGACAAAGCCGAGTGAGCGAGCGAGCGAGTGATGCAGGAAAATGGAGAGGGTATAAAACTGGAAAGCAGTAGGAAGGTGCGATTGCTGAGAGAGTGGTGGAGGGCCCTCGGGAGGCTAAAAGCTTCCAAAGAGGAAGCCTTTCTTCGCGCCTACAAATACCCCCCTCCTCCCCTCCTCACTCCTTATCGGCCTTGCGCGTCTCCTCTTCTTGGAAGCACAGCACAAACCAATCCCTCCCCTAACTCCGTTGTGTTCTCTGCCTCCCGGACCAAGGAAAGCAAGCTTTGGACTTTGCATGTCATCCTTATTTGAGGTAATCGAACTCTTCCTGTCCCTGCCCAATTCCCTGTCCTCTTGACCGCAACAGTAGACCTCATCTCCCATCCTCTTGAGTTCTCAACCCCTTCGCCTTTTTTGTTCTCAGTGACACTCGTAATCGCTCTGCTTTCCGACCGTCCGGCCAAGGAAAGATGTCGGTGGCTGTCATTCAAAGCTCGCCCGCAAGCTTCAACTTGGGCCACCGCGACTGGCTATCGCCAGCGGATCGATACCGGAGCGAAGAAGACCGTCCTCCGGCGCTTAAGGAGGGCGGCGAGGAGCCTCCCTCGCAATTCGATATATGGAGCGCGATCCAGTCGCAGAAGACGGCCGTTGCCGCAGCTGACCAGCCGGCGACTCCTTATGTTCATCCCCTCGTGAGGCGCTCTTCGAGCTCGCTAAGCCAGAAGAGCCTTGAGATATGCACGGAGAGCCTTGGCTCGGAGACCGGCTCCGACGACTTCTTCTCCTTCATGGACGACCTACCCTTGCTCGACGATGAAGAGAAAGAAGAGGAGACGAAATATGTCCACGAGAAGCAAGATGCAGCAGCAGAGGCAGGCGAGGTAATAGCAGCGGAACGCGGAGAGCGGTCTCCCCGAGGCAAGGAGCTGACATCGGTGAACTACCATTGCTCCAATAGCAGGCGGTCACCTCCGAGGTCGTTCCCTCCGCCGCTCCCGTCGATTTCTCGACGCGACGGGCCCTGCTTCCACATGCGGCCTCACCGCTGCGACGGGCGCCTCGTAGTCGAAGCCGTCCCCGTCCCTCCTCAAACCTACCTCCATGCCCGGCGCGTCGACGGCCGCCTCGTGCTCTCCTTCATCGATACCATTTACGGAGACGAGCCCGGTTGCGAGTCCGATGCCTCTGACTCTGCCGCTGAAATCACACAAACATTAACAGAAGAAGACGTCGAGAAAGAAAAAGAAGAAGCTACAGGAAGCGAATCAACGGGAATAACACAGTTAGGAGTGAAAGAAGAAGAAGAAGAAGAACTAGAAGGAAACAACCGTTATGGAGGAGAGGAAGAAGAATTAGAGGAAAAGAACTGCTACGAAGAAGAAGAGGAAGAAGAAGAGGAAGTGGAAGTCGTCGACAGGGGAACCGTCGTCGAGGTGAAGGTGAGCACACAACCGCAGCAACAGAGCGGCGCCATGAAGGTTCACCGGTCTTCGCTCGTCATCAATAAGTTCGTCGGAGATATGCCGCTGAGTGGCATGGCCGAACACGAGCCATCCGCGGAGGAGGAGCACAACACAAGCAGCCAAAACAAGCACAACCACACTGTTGCATCGGCACCGGCAGGCAGGCGGGCGTCATCGACAACCACCACTGCAGCGGCTGCAGTAGTGGCGGCATCCACGCTCGGTGTCAGCACAGAGAGCCACCACGATCACGGCTACGGCGGGACATGGACACCGGTCGGCGGTCATCGCCCTCCGCTCGATAACAAGCTGCTCTTCACAACGAAGCGGCGGAACCGCGAAGACTTGCTGCACAACATGAGGAGGTGCAGCCAGCTGCGCAGGCCATTGTTCATATGGGAACCCTACTGCATTGCCACTTCCTCCTGAGACTCGAGACAGTCTCTCGAGGATCCACCTTCATCCTTAATAGCCCAAGATCGCCGCTGCGGCTGCTGCTACCATTCAGGCTACCAAGTATCAGCATCGCATGTCAAAGAAAGACTCACTGTTTGGTTTCCTCTGCATTGTATTGTAGTCATTCTTCTACTGTTATTATTAATTTTTTGGGAACGACCAACGTCCCTTTTTTTCCAACCAGTGATTGGATTTGATTTCTATAATGAAAGATTTGGGATCTTTATGATTAGATTTGCCCTCGGCGTCGTTGTTGTTTGGTCTTGGAATCAGATTGGTATCTTTGAAGGGGGATACAATATTTTGGCTGGGCATGACAACACATGTTTCTGCCTTGACATGCTGCATATGACGACCCCGCCGACAGATCTTGTTCTCTCAATTGCAGTAGCAGCAGACCGAGCAACGGGGGGTTGTGATGTCAAATGAATGTTGGTCTCCTAGTTGGATGTAAATCATAGTCATTGGGTCACTGTATTCTTCGTTCGCGTCGGGATTCCACTTGAGAGTTGCCACACACCCTTGTTCAATGATAGAAACGTAAGACCTTCCCCGAGTGTCCTGAGATTCACCCACGAGTGTTGATGGTCAAAAATCAGGTTGACCGTATGGATGAACAAAATTATAGTGATGCATGACAAAACTTAGTATCATCATTTTTTTTTATGAAAGGGCATGATAATTGATTTGATACCTATCGGTGTATCTTTGAGATATATAAGATGTATTGCTCGAGTCTCATATATATTAAATTATAATTAGTATGTCAATAGAAATTATATATATATATATATATATATGTTATCTTGATATATATGTTTCATAAATATGATAAATAATATACTCATATTTTTTTTTAATTAAAATATATTTTTTAAAAAATATCATTCTTAATGTTTAACAAAATATTAACTGATAAGCATTAATGTTTGCGTTAAGCATAGCGCAACAAGTCAAAGTATATTAGCGTACTTGAATATGGGGTTAAGTTATGGTAATAAGCATGCATATAATAACTATAAGTGATGATGAAATTTAATTGATCCTAAATGAATTTCGAAGCTCGAATGAGTTTGAACATGATTAATATAAAGAAGTTTAAATTTTAAACCTTATATATATATAGGATAATAAGCTACTTAGGCATAGATGGAGTAATAAAAAATTAATTAAGGATATAAATCAAAGAAAAATATTATACTAAACATATTAAAATACATAAGTAAGATTGAACGATAAGTTTAGATAAAAAATCATATTCTTATAAAACCAAATTAAACTTAATTGGGGTTACTATAAATTTATAATTATATTAGTAAAAGAAGAAAAAAAATTTGAAATGAGACATAATGAGATTGAACTCTAGACTTCAAGATAACTTTTTAAGCACCTCTATCTTAAGTTTGGTCTCATCCTCTTTATCAACTTTATAACTTGTGACCCTTTTCTCTTCTTTAATCATTCTCTTAGTTTTTTTAATGGACGCCAGGAAACCCTAATTCTAATGAAGATTGAGGTAAGAAAAAATTAATTGTTTCCTTGCTATACATACGGTTTTAGTTTTACATATTATATGTTGATATTTTTGGCTACTTTTGAGTCACCTAGACTTTCAATTTATTTTGATTTTTAGATATATTTTGTATAAATCTTTTATCTTTGATATTTATAGTTATTTTTATCTCAATCTAAGATACTCAGAATCTTTTATTTTATGAGAAAGAGTTCTATTCGATCTAAATTAACCTCCTTAGGATATAATTAGGCTTTAGGGTTATTGAGTTTTGGAATTGAGTAAATACCATATATTTGCACTAAGATATAAGATTTATAAATTCAGATAATCGAGTTTTAACAAAATATAATAAGTGTTGATAGTTGAATTAGGAGGGTAGTTTAATCTCCAAATGATTTGATTTTAAGCTAAAATTTGATATATATTTAGTTTTATATGTCTCCTAGTTTTCTACAAAATTTTATAATAATTCAAGATCATTTGATTAACTAGAATAGTAAAAAAAATTTATAGAATTGTACGATAGTTTGATTAACATTAGCTAAAGGAAATTATAAGACAATTTGATGGTGAAATATAGATAAATTTTTTTGTTAAGTATAGTTTATTTTATGATATATTTTATTAAATTTTTCTATGGACTATTGTAATGAATTATTATAAATCGATAATTTAAGAGGTAGGGTTCTTAATTAGGGCATCTCATGACCCTATGCTCCTAATTTAATCATTAAGGAATGAGGTCTTTTATTGATATCTTTAATTTTGAGTTCAATTAAGTATAAGTTTAGTTCATTGTAAAATAGTGATCGTATAAATAATTATATGCAAAATATTTTTTGGAAAGCATATTTCAAAAGATATAATCATAATATGGCATGCGATGTGAGAGTGCATGTATATATTATGACGTGCATTATGAGAGTGCACATATATATAATAACGTATGATATGGGAGTATACATATATATTATGACGTGCAGTGTAAGAATGTGTATATATATTATGATATATACACATATATGTTATGATATTTAACGTAAAAATCCATAAAATTATCTATGTTTCTTATATATGCGTATAAACATTCTAAATTATTTCGACGTAAAATTTTATTTTTCTTATTTTTATCTTATATGTTATGGGATTATGTTTGTTAAAGAAGTTATAGGATGTAGTGTTTATTATTAATTATCTTATGACGATGATTTTAAAATATAGTATATATAACATGAGGTATGTTCATCTAAATAAAATTATAAAAGCTTATACTTACTGAATGATTATGATTACTCATTATAAATTATATTTTATAGGTAAAAATATTAATACTTAATCCAAGTGATTTGATTGGGAAGTAAGTACGTGAAAGCCTATGCCAGCATTGATATGGATAGATGATGACTTATGAACGCTTTACATGTATAAATTTTGGACATATTATATTTGAATTTTCTTTTGGTTAAATATTATACTTATGTACAAGTGTCAAAAACATTATGTACAGAAGAAAATCCTATTAATTTTATTCAGTAAATTAATATATTTTAATTTTAATATCATCTATTTTTCAATCATGATGTTCTGATGAACTTTGTATTTCACTTCTGGAGTCACAATCAAATTCCAGAATATTGTAGCTTTATTT
The DNA here is from genome assembly GCA_001649415.1 of Musa itinerans. Lineage (NCBI taxonomy): Eukaryota > Viridiplantae > Streptophyta > Magnoliopsida > Zingiberales > Musaceae > Musa > Musa itinerans. The sequence goes on from LVTN01000239.1 coordinate 14,707, forward strand.
AGTGAAACAAAAGCATCTTTTTTTTTGTTGGGGGGTAAAATAAGTTTTCATTAGTTAACACTTGTGATCATGGTTCTAAATCGTAGATTCTCTTTGTTCAGGAGGCACAAATAATTTCATTTATTCTCAGACCATATACGCCTTTGCCAAAGGCTTTACGCCTCCCTTTTCCTGAGTGCTTTCCTTCTGCGAATCCAATTTAGATCCGTAGTGGCGACAGTTTGTTTATTCTTGCTGTTCGAGTCGAATGTTCTTCCTCTTGTATTTACACTTGTCAATGCAACAGCGACATGGACCACCTTGATTCTCCATGAAAAGGGCAATCGAGAAACAATAGCCATTCAGTATTGGTATTGCCAAGTCATGCCAATACACAAATAGTTCGAAAGAGAGAGGAGAACGAATGGGAAGATTGCGTGGAGCCGAAGCGATCCCTCCGTTTGGTATACTCGAGGACACTCGGATGTTGACCGACTGGTTAGAGTAGAAATGGTGATGGAGTAAGAACACCGAGTGGTGGAATCCATATTGTGTCTCGGTAGTGCAACATCCATTACCATGTAATGGTAGCAGCAGCAAAGGCAAAGCTAAGGGCAAAAGGAAAAGCAGCATGAACCGGGGAGGAAGAAGGAAGAAGAAGAAGAAGAACCCGATGCCTTTTGCGCCCCCCCCCCCCCCCCCCCCCCCCCCCCATCAACAGCTCCCGTTAAAGCTAGTTAAGTATTACCAGCATCCTACTGCTGCAGCGGCTGCTCTTCCTTCCCCCCCTGGTGGTTAAAATGGGCATTGCAGATTCAACAAGTCATAGTGCAGCGGCAGAGGGAGATGAGCGGTAGACAGCGAGAATTCGGTCTTCTTTTATAGGTCACGCATTTTGTCTACTAAGCTTGTTTGCCACACTTTGTTGCACCGTCCTTGTCTGCACGAAGTGATCGGACATCACTCCATCAAGCCCATGGTGACTGCATGTGAACAAGGTGATGGATGGGTTTGAAAAGCTTCGCTCAGTTCATTTACGGGTGATGTAATCTATGACTGCTCGATTGGAGTGATCGAGACAATACCCCTGCAATTATTTAAGAGGAGTGGTCCGATCTCTTCCAAGGTGGCAGATGGCCCCATCGCTCGCAGTGCATGGCTTTTTGTTGATCGAGGCATTAATTACCTGTGGTCGCTCTCACTGCATTCATTCCATGATCGTTCACCGGTGAACGGTGGAAGGACATTGTTTCCCAGCAAGCATTAAGTGAGGCAGGGGGTGAATGACATCACTCGAACAAAGCAGCTAAAATTGACTCAATTTTCTTCAGGAAGATCGAAAGAAAGAATGGAACGTAAACCACATCTTCCCTTGTCATTCGCTGCTTGATGTTTTCCAAAGCATGATGCCTTCATACAGTTCTTGTGGTATGATCCATAGTATCTGATAATTAAGTGTCAGCATGGAGAAGTCATTACTTCTGTCGAGTCGATTAATACTCGTGTGGTAATTTCAGTTTCATGCATCGTTTCAGAATAATTGGTCCTGCTAATAATTGTGTGAGGCTGTATCCAGAAGACCATTCTAAATCTTGTTGCTTTGAAGTATGATGTGAGGTTGACAGGCCAACCAAACTCCAATCATGGAGTCTGTGACAAGGAGTCGAAGATGTGAGCCGGCGGGAATGGCTTGTTTCACCACCATCAGACCGTAAAGATTTCCATGAACTCGAAGATGAAGAAGACGATTGACTTCTCGACCAACCTAATCTCGAGTATAATGTCTTTCCACCATAATGAACGGATAAAGGGTAGCAGTCGTAGAACATCATGAGAATCAAGTTACAACAACTGCACACTCAAGCCCTCATTTACGACTCTTTCTACGAAGGAGAAATAGTGCCGGTTCTGCAAGACACACTAAATATTGTTATGCAGGCCATGCATTCTATGTCAGAAACTTACATTATTGTGTCCAGGCTTAGGTTAACATTTCAGCTGAACAGTTGCAGCAGCATGCAAAGTGATAACCAGTCAAAATCAACATGAAAAGTCGGTGTGTGACAAATCGTTCCAACTGTTGAAAAAAGAGACCCAAAATTGACGTTTGGTACGATCTCTGAGACCGAAAGAAAAGAGAAATAAAGATCACCGATTATTGTTTGCATGCGTGCTTTGCTTTTTCTTGCAGTGTGATTTGAACTTGTCGAGGAAAATGTATTGCCAAATGTCTGTTCGCAAGCCTGTCTTTCGGCCACCGATCTTTCAAAGCCGAACTTTGACCTTTCTTTGAATCTATAAGAAATCATGAGATTTTAATGCATGTGATCCTAGTTTCTTACTTATTTTCCAAACCAAAGTTGACTTTTGGTCCGATTGCTCTGTGTCATTTCTCTATGAGGCAGCAAACGAAGCTTCATACATCAGGTTGAACTGCTTCAGTACGAAGATGACGAGTGTCGTTGACTTTTCTTGCCATTACTCGACAAGACAAGCTTGCTTTGGGCGATGCTGTTGTGTTGGGCCGATCCATTCGGATAATGGGCCGAACCCAAAGCAGTCAAGATTTCACAGATTGGGCTTGATCATCAATCACAACCCAAGATTTTAACGAGCCGGAACTGTGGGTATGTTGCAATTGATGCTCGTTTCTAATTGGGAGCACAACTCTTCATCCCCGATTTGTGAGGCCACGCTTATCCATGACGTATAGGGTAATGATCCGATAGAATAACCGGGTTATTGGTCCTTGAACGCTGCAATTGCAAATTCGGATCCGTAGAATGGAAAGATCCGAATCCTATTACGGCCTTGCTATACTCCATCGACCCCTCCCACCATGGAGTCTATATATATAGGGCTAGCATGGGCAGGATGTGCGGGGAGATCGGGAGGTCATGGTGTGAGCCGATCCCCCTCTCTCCGCATCTGTCCTCCTCCCGACCTCTCGCCACCGCCATCGACCTCGAAACTCTCTGCTAGAAGATCTCTCCACGGCGACGCCTCACGTTCTTCCTCCGGTCGCCCGACGCCTTCGTCATCTACCGGGTCCGAAGAACCCTAGCGCGTTCTTGCTCCGGCTTCTTTCTCCGTCTAACCTTTTCTTGGATGCAGCGGACGAACTGGTGGGCGCAGTGCTGGGAGTCAGTACGAGCTCCAAGATCGATGTCCAAGATCCATCTTGGACATGTTGGTCCGGGATCAACGTTCTCTTCCTATACCAGGTCCGAACCCTAACACATTCTTGGAGATGTGAGTTCCAAGATTCGTTGTTCTTGACCTAATTTCGCGTGAGACCACGGGATCGCTTTAGATTTAACAACGAGTAGGTGATTTGTAGTTTCACCTTCTAAAACGAGAGAGAGAGATGCATCTTATAAAGGGCAGGAGTAATCTTGAATCCTGGCCGACAGAGTAAAGATTGGGGCTAGAAGAAGACGCGACAGAATGCAGTGGAGATTGAGGATCATCATGCTTGATCATAAATGGAGATACAACATTTAGTAGCACCGACGAGAGGAACCATGTTTGTGCTCTTAACTCTGCTATACATCATGATCCTTTCACTTTTACATTGTTGCATGCGCATAATTCGAATTATATAAGTTCTTTAGCTTTAGAGATTAGGGGTTCTTGAAGCTCAACAATAAAGATTATTTCGTGCATAATATTGAGGAAGCATTAGTCCCGCAGTAGAAGGTGATGTTTGTTCGGATAATAACAGAACGTACTATAGCACATCGAACTAAAATTCCGGATGTTGTTTTGGCTGATAGCATGACCTATCATAGTTCCGAGCCCTATGATAGATAACTTGAGAATGTGTATAAGTAGTTCTTCACCATGGAGGATTCAGGTCTCTTATGAGAGATGGGATTTAGGCAAAACAAATTAGGGAATTCTATCAGTGTGAAGTGGGTTCTGAAAGATCTCTATTTCTGAAAACGAAACAGAGACGATATAGGGAGGGAAATTCCTCTAATGATCGAAGAAATACCGACTGTATCCGTCTTGATGATAGTTTGCTTGATGTTTGGTAGTTCTGCAATGTTGTGTTTCCATGGGCATTGCGCAAAATAATTTTCAAGAAAGTATTGCCCGAACGAAAATGGAGCATTAACAAAACTTTTGTTAATTAAGCCTATGTTTGATGTTTGTAGATAGGAGATCGATTACTACCACTCTGAATAGAACAGCTGACATCTCATCCCACTTCATGCATAAATTATACTTTGTTTTTCTGATGCTGCTGTTTCTCTTCTGTGGACAGAAACTAATTGTTCTGTTGTTCAACAAAACTTTGATGGAATAATTAGCCACGGAGTTTACTTCTTTCTTTTGCATTCATCTGGAGTCGCTGACCTACGTTTTTGGTGAGAAGGTGGGATCAGAGCAGGGTGGTACGTTGCACATGAAAACTTGGAGTTGGTAGTAAGTTCCCCTCCTTTATGGATTAATGGTATGCATTCGGGCAATCCCTTTTGCATGGATGATATAATCATTTTACTTGTGAACTATGAGTATTTTGAATCAGGGAATAAGTCGAAGTGGTTGGATCATCCCTAAAGAGATCGAGACGTTTCTAAATGACCAGATTTCTCTGAGCGGTAATGCTTTCTTCGGTAATAATGATATCATGTTATTCATATATATATATGTATATATATATATGTGTATATATATATAGTGTATGTATATATATATGGTGTATGTATATATATATTCTCCTAGTGTTTCTTGAGCGGTAATGCTTTCTTCGGTAATAATAACATCATGTTATATATATATATATATATATATATGGTGTATGTATATATATATTCTCCTAGTGTCTTTGTAAGTAAAATGTGTTATTGGGAATAGTCGTGAAAGTTCAAATCATCCCATTGTGGTTCAACTCTATGTATGTAGAAATGATGAAATACCATCGAGATGACATTAGATGTCTCATGAAAATCGATGTGGGTATACTCAAATATTTCGATCATGATTGAGATCGAGAACAAGTTTTTCGATTCGATCTCTCACTCAAGTTAGTTTGGATGTGAGATGAAGTGAGCCAGAATTGATAAAAAGGTGATTGATCTTTGATTTTTATGTTGGAAATAAACTTTTATAGAGAGTAAACATAGATAAAATATTTTCTGAGAGAGCGTCTTTGATAGTTCTTTTTAAACTCTTGTTCACTTAAATGATAAAAAGAGGGAAGACGTATTCTTTCGAACTTATATCCACACAGGTAGACCGACATAATGTACGGCGGTAAGAAGGCCACCACGAGTGGGCAGGTGACATCACGGACCGGAAGGCCCTACTGGTGCTAAACACCATCGGTACTGGTAATAAATCGAAACTCTTTTCTTTTTTTTTCTCTTTATTTTTTTTTGTTCCCCTCGTTATCATCATGATGATAGGGGGTCCGGTAAGCTCAGTGCAGAATCTTCTGGACACTTGAGCTCGCCCACTGTAGATTTAGCTTCTAAAGCTTTTCTTATTGCAATCTGGAAGGAGTTACAGTGAGGATATCTATATTTCATTTGATTATTTATTTCTATTTTTCTATATGCCACTGCCTGTGTGTATATGTATGTGTGTATATATATATATATGTGTGTGTGTATATATATATATATATATATATATATATATATATATATGTGTGTGTGTGTGTGAGAGTTATGTGTTATGTGTATGTATATATGTGTTCTCCTAGTGTCTTTGTGAGTAAAATGTGTTACTGGAAATAGTCATGAACGTTCAAATCATCCCATTGTGGTTCAAATAGAAACGATGAAATACCATCAAGATAACATTAGATGTCTCATGAAAATCGATATGGATATACTTAAGTATTTCGATCATGATTTATATGAAGGAAGATTGAGATCGAGAACAAGTTTTTCGATTGGATCTCTCACTCAAGTTAGTTTGGATGTGAGATGAAGTGAGCCAGAATTGATTAAAAGGTGATTGATCTTTGATTTTTATGTTGGAAATAAACTTTTATAGAGAGTAAACATAGATAAAATATTTTCTGAGAGAGCGTCTTTGATAGTTCTTTTTAAACTCTTGTTCACTTAAATGATAAAAAGAGGGAAGACGTATTCTTTCGAACTTATATCCACACAGGTAGACCGACATAATGTACGGCGGTAAGAAGGCCACCACGAGTGGGCAGGTGACATCACGGACCGGAAGGGCCTACTGGTGCTAAACACCATCGGTACTGGTAATAAATCGAAACTCTTTTCTTTTTTTTCTCTTTATTTTTTTTTATTCCCCTCGTTATCATCATGATGATAGGGGGTTCGGTAAGCTCAGTGCAGAATCTTCTGGACACTTGAGCTCGCCCACTGTAGATTTAGCTTCTAAAGCTCTTCTTATTGCAATCTGGAGGGAGTTACAGTGAGGATATCTATATTTCATTTGATTATTTATTTCTATTTTTCTATATGCCACTGCCGTGTGGTCGGGAGGAAGCACGAACTAGCTTGGTCTGAACGTGGCTTTAAGGTACTTTAAAGGATATATATATATATATAATCATGCTAAAATTGAAATCGAATTAACCCGATGGTTAATCAATTTCAAATCGAATTAAAATCGAAGCTAGGCAATTCAGTTATGATTTTTATTTTTAAAAACCAAAATTAACCTTAGACAATTCAATTTTGGTTTCCAAATTGAAGTACTAGAATTGAGGTCAGGTCTAGCTTGAAAGGATGAAAGAACTTCTACCTGGAGATGCAATCATCTTGATGATTCAAGCTAAAATCAAAACCGAACTGGACTCGGATGATTCGATTATGATTCTTCCTTTTTGGAAACCAGGATCAACTTAGACGTTCAATTTCGAAACTAAAATCAAGATCAAGTCTAGCTTGAAGGGATGAAACAACTTCTGAAACTAAAATAATCATCTTGATGGCACGATCGACTTGAGGTCTTTCTGAGGCCGATGGTGCGATCATTTTGAAGTGGTTGTCTTGATGGCACGTCCAACTTAATGACGACCATCGTGATTGTGATGCATCATCACAATCAAGTTTAAGTAGTCGACTTGAAAAATGACCATCTTCCTGGTGATCGCCCTATCATCTTAACAGAGATCATATTGTTGAGTTGGGTGAGTAGGGGTGTGTGTCTTTTGATAAACCATCATGATTTAAGCCATCAAACCAAGTCAATTTTAATTTTTATTTACTTTTAATGCAAGAATAAATCATGATCTTATGATCCCTCCTACTTATGAGCTTGACATCCTGGTTAAGGCACCAACATAACCATGTCACAATTAACTCTAAATACCAATTGTCACTATGATGGGATAATATTAATATTTACCTAACATATGTAGTATATATTAATATTAATATGTAAGTCTAGTCACTACCTAACATACGTAGGACTGATATACGTATCCGAGCAAAACAAAAGGATAGTGACAATTTAAGAAAGTTAGTTCCCAAAGATCAGGAAAACAAAAGGGTTAAGCAGTCTCTGATTGTGTGTTAACGAACCTAATTAGACTTAAGTATGTCAATTCAACCCCCCCCATGGAATTTAAAACATTCCAATTATGTACATCAGTCTATGAACACGCAATTTCATATACTTATTACCTGTGGGAGCTCAAACGTCATATACAGGCATCAGCTCCACGATGGGAATGCGGCATATCGGGCACTTCTTGCACTTCTCTGAGCAGCGCCTGCAAATAAAGTAATAATTCAGCACTCGAAAAGCAGAAACAAACTCGTAGAAACACACATCAAATTAATTGATAACATATAAAATGGAAAAGAAAAGATAGTGCCGGAACGTACTTGCAAAGAATTCGGTGCCGACATGGAAGGAGGACCATGCATATTTCTGCCTCGAAGCAAATCCTACAGAGCACTTTCTCCTGGAAAATACAAGCATATCCATAAATACCGTACAAAAATTTCCAGAAACTCAAAACAGAATAGCTGCACGCATCATACTAAAGAGAAAAGCAAACTACTACGTGAATCTCACTATGAGATCAAAGATCTCTTAAGTTCTATCACAACATAACACGAGCTGATTTACAAGTTCATTTCTACCCAAGTTTAGAATTAATACATTTTGAAGCCTTTCGTATTCTTGCTGGCTATACTTTGTTATTTCAGCTTGTTCTCCCAAAGCTGCTTGCAGTCTCCAAACCTGACATACACGAAGTTATAAAAATAAAGCCAAAATAGAATCTGTGGTACTCAACCTTGGTAATTTAGTGGCCAAGCAAATAGAATCTAGAATCTACTGCACCTCCTCTGCAAGATCCTTCTTTGCCATTTTCTTGACAACCTCAGGGGGATACCCACAGAAAGTGTCGTACCTGCAGATAACACTTCAGTTAGCAGAAAGATGATATTAAATTCCACTCCAAGCGTTTTGAGGAAATGTTCCGATCCTAGCCAGATCTGCCACGATGGTCTGGATATGGTTTCAGGGTACTACAGTTTATTAAGGTTTTGATAAAAGTTAATATTAAAAAAAATCCGTCATGATCAAATAGACTTGATCCCTGAATGGTTATCACTGCAATAAATATTTTGATCCAAGATCTTTTCGAGGACTAGATGCTTGGTTTGAACTGATCCTGTAATGGTTTCTTGTGCAGGAGCCACGAGGACCAAGGCCATTTCTTCTTTATTTTTGGAAGCTAATGCAATCCTGCAAGGAGCCGATGAAGCTAAAAGACATGGCCTGGCCTTGTTTTGCATATTCTCAGCATGTTCAAATCTTCTTATAAAATGGAAGACTTGCATGAATATCATGAAGTGGACTTGTCACTGTAGATAATATCATCCATTTTATAATCTATTCATCATTAAAATTCTAATTCTAAATGATCTGTACTTGTTGACCATAGTTTTTTGTTCATTTTGGGAAAATCCAAAGTTGACCACAGTTCTTTGAGCATGTCCGCAGGTACAACTACCTTTGAGCATGCTCAGTTCTTTGAGAATGCTCAGTTCTTTGAGCATGTCCTACAGGTAATTAGGCTTTTCAACATGAATTGTCAGAAAACTACCTGCTTATATACAGAAAGAGAGAATTAATTAAAATCTAATTTGTAAATGCATATGATGCAGGCAGTATATAATAAAAGGCATGTTGAAAAAAAAGTTACAAGAAAGTGGTTATGATGAATAAGAGATCAGCAAGAAGATGAAGATTCAAAAAAAAAAGTTAAACACGAGCAGATTACCCTTCCATTTTTCATACAAGGACAATAGTTGAAAAAGGAGAAATGTTAAAATTGTGCGTGACTAACAACACAATTCGGTCTCAGAGATCTAGTTAAATACGAGCAGATTACCCTTCCATTTTTCATACAAGGACAATAGTTTAAACTTGACAGCAATGCCTGTAGAATTTCTTCTAAGCTTTCTTTGTTGGCATTAAACAATCTTAATAGTGTGATCCATTCATTTCCTTCTCTTCAGAATCTAACTAAATTCACTATTGCAGAAAACAAGTAAACTCTATTTAAACTTGACAGATTACCCTTCCATTTTTCATACGAGCAGATTACCCTTCCATTTTTCATACAAGCATAACTGCAAAACTGGGAATTTGATCTAGAAGATATGACCATGCCAAATTTTCTTCTAAGCTTTCTTTGTTGGCATTAAACAATCTTAATAGTGTGATCCATTCATTTCCTTCTCTTCAGAATCTAACTAAAGTCACTATTGCAGAAAACAAGTAAACTCTATTAATCTATCTCCATAATGCAAGTAGCATTGAAGAAGATACCCTCACCTTATTTCCACAAAGCTAACTATGTTAAGTTACCAAGATATATCACATAGGGAACTATGTGATAAAAGCACTGGGGGGCTTCTCAATAGGTGACAATGGCAGACTAACGCCAGCGGTGATTATTCATGTTTCTAAAATGGGGATGGCCTGGGTGGAAAGAGTTGTAGATTAGATCAACAAAGTTTGTCATAGTTCATGACATCATGTTTCTCGGTGCCTATGCCTGGAGTGGCCTAAAACACACTTGAACATTAAATCAAGCAACGTAAAAAAAAGAACTATGTGATAAAAGCACTGGGGGGCTTCTCAATAGGTGACAATGGCAGACTAACGCCAGCGGTGGTTATTCATGTGTCTAATAGGTAACATTGAACTTACATAGTTCAATGTTAGATTAGATCAACAAAGTTTGTCATAGTTCATGTTTCTCGGTGCCTATGCCTGGAGTGGCCTAAAACACACTTGAACATTAAATCAAGCAACGTAAAAAAAAAAAAAAACCAGATGTCTATTAGTTACTGCCACTACCATCTCTCATGCACCTAAAGTCAATCAGAAGTCAGAACAGCGGATTGCAGGTTCCCCACCCTATAGTCTGTTTGACTTAGATTAAGCATAAAAACAAATTCCTCAAAAGACAAGATAAAAAACAACTTATGAGTATGAAAATGAAGCGAGAAATACCCAGTGATTTCAGCATGAAACAAGCGAGCTTGGTCTTCTTTGTTTCCCTCATCGATTGACCACCAACCCAGCAGTCTGCATTAGTTAAAATAATGCATGACAATGCTCCGAAAAAGCTGTTACAATTCCATCATCTAGATATTAGAATATCATGATTACTTGGTGAACAACTAAACCAGTACCTTGAACCATGATGTAGGAAAGCAAAGAAATCATGAACTCTTGATGAAATCCGGAGATATCTACTACCAATTGTTCCACTATGTAGTAAAAGAACAAGCTTCTCTACTAATCTTGAAACAGCATATAAGACACCAGCACCTTGCAAAAGAAATAATGGCAAGAAAAGAGCAAAACTTGGAATATGCCGAGCACCAGGTGGTGTTCCCTGAAATATCAGCAAGTACTAACATCTCAGCATGAGCACTATGTGGATCCATGAAATCAACATATTAAGTTATAATGATATTGAATAAAAATAAATGTGAAAAATAATAAAGAACTAAAGAAATTTGATTAAACTAACAAAGGTTGCTCAGACTAACTTCATCCACATAGGTGCATGAATAACATACTTAACACTGCAGAGTCTAGACTACCTAAGATCTAAAAAGTAGGATCCAAAATGAATTGAGCATATTCAATGCTCTATTGCTGCTGCTTTTCTAAAGGTAAAATTTGTTGCTTTAGAAAATCTATTTTGAGTCCCATCATGTCACGTACCAGGCTTGGCCATGCACTCCAGTATGAAGTATCTCGGCTCTTTGGTACCTCATGAGTCAATTGATTTCAAAGGATCGCATACAAACCAAGGGATTACTTACCAGAAACTGATCCAGGCCCGGATCGAAACAAGTATGAGCTATATGGATGTACCATGTCTCAATGCATTTGTAGATGTCGTGATACCGTTGGAGGAGGGAAAGGAGCGGAGGAAGAATTAGTATTCTAGACTTTCATAAAATTTTCAAAACCTCCATGGATATTCCACATTTCATAGGCTGAAGGAATGCCACTCTAGAAATTCAAAGTTTTTTTTGAATTTTTTTCATGGATGACATCATCCATCTCCGTCATTTACATAACATGATTATTCTCAACCATGTACCTTATAGCTACTAGGTGTATCCCGCACAAATTGTATTGATTATTATACTCCAAAGTCCTAACACAAGATAATATGATCATACAACTGGAATTATTGGCATAATATCTAAGTATAAGATTGAGACTCAATCCCATCTTGGTCAAGTATAATCATCTGCAAGAGATCCTAAAACTTGACCATCTAATCCTTTCACATTACCATCTCATGCTCTTTTAATCTTCTATTCACTTACCAAAGCATCCATACATTTTTGTCATTGTCATTGCCAGGTAATTCCACTTCTCTAGCATGGTAGAGCATTGTGCTTGTTGCGAACCAAGATATAGATCAATGCACCAAGAAGGCCAGTTGGCCTGTTGGAAGCTATATTCAAAGTTCAATATTTTTTCAAATAAATATATTCTTCATCTTCTACATCTCGTATAATAATTACAATAATAGTCAACAACAACAAAGTCGTAAGTCCCAACTATTTAGGATCAGCTACATGGATCTTTTGCTGCCATTCAGAACTGTAAAAATTCATATGTTTAGTTAAGTTCAAAATGCCATTCAGGTAAAAATTCATATGTTTAGTTAAGTTCAAAATACTTAAATCTTTATTTATAATTTATATTAAAGTGTTTTTAGGTCTTCCTTCACCTCTCATCATACCATTAACATTAATTATTTCACCTATTCTGACTAGTTTTTAGGTCTTCCTTTACCTCTCATCGTACTATTAACATTAATTATTTCACCTATTCTGACTATCGCATCCAAAGATCTTCTCAGCACATGCTCATGCCATCTTAAATGATTTTCTGTCATCTTATCCTCTATCGAAGCGATATTTTATTATTCACGAACAAAAATATTTCTTTTCCTATCTTTCTTAGTAGCTCCACCCATCCATCTCAACATTCTCATCTTGGCAACATAAATTTTTTGTATATATTTTTTCTTAACTACCTAACACTCAGATCCATAAAATATTATTGGCCTCACAACTATCTTATAATTTTTTTTTTAATCTCAAAGGTATTCGATGATCATATGACGTCCCTCATCATTTTAACCATCAATCTCTCCATCTTGTTGAATAATTGATCAAAGATATCTAAAGCTTTTACTAATAGTCATATAACAATAATTGAATAATATCTCTACAATAATAGTCGCATAACAATAATTCCACGAAAGCATGTCCAATAGTTACCACTTGTTTCATGGCATATATACACACTAATTGTTGCTAATCATCTATATGCATTAGAAATTGTCTCTCTTCTACATGTAGGCTTAGACCACTAAAATGCACGAATGAACTAAATGTTTCACGGCCATATTGAATTCTTTCTTCTTTGAAGAAAGGTTTTCACATAAAAACATGCATATTTTTCTGTGAACTAATTCACATATTTAGAAGGGACAGATCTAGTTGACAAAAGAGAAGCATGACTCGAAAAACTACAAATAAAGAGACCATATCAAAACCACAATCTGCAGTTACAAAAACTGACAATTTAAAAAAAATCAAATTTTCTTGATTGTAAACATAAAATGTTAAGTGATCTTGATCCAGCGGTTACCAAAAATGACATTTAAAAAAAATTAAAGTTTTCTTGATTGCAAACATAAAATTTAGTTGATCTTAATCCAGCTCCATAAACAACAAAAGGAAAATTGATGACCTTGTAAATTAATTCCGTTATTTTCCTTTCTAGTTCAAGCAACAAATTCCAAAAATTATACAGCTTTTGTTATATATGCTTTCAGTTCTAAAGATACTTCAAGTCATCGATTACACTCATGGGCCGATCTTAGTGGAGACTAGCAGGGGCCACAGCACCTCCAAAGATTTTTGGAACTATTAACTTAATCAATGTCATCATTTAACAAAGTTCTAAATTTAATATTCTTTAGAGATGAAAGATCAACTAAAAAAGAGTAAAAAAATTTACTATTACCCTAATCAATGCCATCATTTAACAAAGTTCTAAATTTAACATCTTTTCGAGATGAAAGATTAACAAAAAAGAGTAAAAAACTGTAGCATCTTTATTTTGAGTTATATTGGATTCATAGTTTTCAAATCCTAAATCTTCAATTGATAGCAAAATAGTTTTTTGATTACAGAAGAATTGAATCACTAAGTCGATATAAATAGTTGAAAGTTTGATTTCTTTTGGGTTTAAGTTTCCTAATTAGTTGAACCAACTAGCTATTTGGCAATTTAAATCACATCCACTCTTCTGTTAGATTCTAAGATAAATTTGATAATAGAACTAAATGCTCATTAATAAATGATTATGAATACTTTTAGTTACTTGTCTTATAAAGCAAGGTTCACCTTACCGGTCCGTATCAGTATACCGATCGACTATTAGTACAGTACGTATCGAGCCGCACCAGCATATCGACACATGGTATGGTGAGACATACCAACGTAGCGGTATGTACTGCCCATACCGGTCCCCCATCAAACCGGTACATACCGCTCGTACCGAACGGTATACTACAGTATGGCGAACCTTGCTATAAAAAAGTAAGTACAATAATTAGTAATTAGGCTAATAAAAGTACTAGCACTACTTATTTGTATATATAATACAGAAGAATATATTACATTATGGACATGGTAATGCTTCTAGCCTGGCCCCCCAAACAGGCGTTTCAAGTTCCACTACTGATTACATTTTCAGCCATTCTGAGTATAGCACACCAAACAAGCACATGCTGGTGGCAGTTCCCATCTAAATTTTTGGGCATGGGATCATCATGAGCTGGCAAATCTCCCTATGTGCCTCCAGCATTATATCATACCGGTCACTAATGCCCATGATCCCAATGCCACAATGACAATATACTAGCCTCTGATGCTTGTTGCGAGCTGAAAGTGCTCTAATATCACAACCAATAATTAAAGAAATTACCATATACAAAATCCCTACATTTTGCATTATTTCCACTTATTAGTAAATATGGCATAACCAACATCCCCACATCATTTTGTACAAGGTTAAAACATCTGGAGTGAAAGTCGAGCAAAATTTTACATTTTCTGGAACATAGTTTGTTCATAGAATCTACATACAAATTGGGTTGTCAAAATACACCTTATAACACAACATTTGCATGAGATGCACAAAGTTCTCATTCATTTGCACAATTAATAGTGGTTTTAACACACACAATCGTCACTACATTTTATACTAGTTCACCTGATTATGCTCCCACAAAGGAGAGTGACTAGTTAAATGAACAAGCATATCATTAATATTTGGAAGTATGCAAAAAAGTTGAGAAAAAAAACAAACATTTATAATTGGAAGAAATATAAAAAATTATGATGTAAAGCAAAATTTCTACCAACATACCTCCAAGCGCATACATAGCAAAACTTGGAAAACTACAAGAGGAACCTTCATTATATGGCCCCCTACATCTTGCAGACTGCATAACCTGTCCTGATCATGTTCCTCCATAGAAGAGAGCAAAAGGCCACTATTCCAGTCACGGTACCTAATTGTGGTAGAAGATGAACACGCTTCTCCATGATAAGGATGTCTATGGATCATCTGATTAGACCACTTTGTGCAAATAAGAAAAGCAAAAAATTCCGCAATTCTGCAAATGGTAGATAGGATAAGAAGAGATAAATGGACTACTTGGAAAGGCAACTAATGTGCAGGAAAATGAGTGCTACCCAAAATTGATAAACAGCTCCCACCATCCAAAAGCATCAACATCACCTGCAGCATACCAAAAAGAAAATGATAACAGTCGTTTAAGGCAAAATACCATTACAAAGTATCATAGTTGTCTTATACATATTTAACTGCTAGCTGAAATATATTGACTACTGGTACTTAGGCTACATTAACCTACCTATACTGAGAGATTAAGGACAGTCAGACACTGATATACTCTTCCAAAGAAATCAAGAAGAACAAACTCACATAATAGATGAGTCCACATTTTGTCCTGGATATTGCCAGAATTAATTCTGGTCTTGTACAGTGATGAGAAGAACTGGGTGGTGTTTAAGCATGGATCATTTGTTTGGTGGTGTATATACATGCCATGTTAGAGAAACATACTGACAATTATGCCATCCATTTTAGCAACCAACTCTACATAACTTGTCCAAGTCATCCCAAGAAAGGAAAAAGAGTGTTGTATTATAAAACCGTCACAACTTGGCTTGATGAAATCATTAACCTATTAACTTGATAATCATAAATCATTAGTTCAAAATACTTAAAACTCAACATAACAGTAATAGACTCAGACTAACCATATAAACCAACACAAAATCTTCTACCACTTCTAGAGTAGGAATAAACTGTATCATAATCTCTCCTAATAAAGGTTTGATGTCCTAGTCAAAGGTCAAATTGTAGTTCAAAAATCAAACCCTAACATGACACATGAGACTATGATGTGCCACTAGCCTTATTCACTGAAAGTCTTTTTCTATTTGGACTAACCATGATCAACACTAGATCCACTTAGATACCATAATGTCATATCCCGATATGATAATGAGGTCACATCATACGTATGCTCATCACAATTAGTTATATTTGTTCTGATGCCATTTATCATGATCCAATTCAATGGGATGATTGGCCCACTAACTTGATGGCTTAAAACCTATGATCCAGGATAAATTCGAGTGTCATAATCTCCACCACTTAAGGCTTGACTCCCTCATCAAAACCCAAACCATAATCAGACCCTAGTATGATGTACGTGAGGTTTAACTTGGCGGTGACTCCAAGTTGTGATGTGTCTCTGGTCCATCCATGTATAATGTTTTCCACTTGGTCTCTCATCATGCCTAATGCTAAGTCCACTATGATATCATTTATTGGCATTCGACTCGATGAGATAATAGATTTATCAACTTTATCAACTTAAAATGCTTAAACTCAGGTTATGGTAGTACAAACTCATTCTACACTTTGGTGGATCACAAAATTTGTCAACCTTATTTTTATATTTAATATACATTGATGGTCTTAGAGACCCAAACTTTAACCATTATGTCATCTTGTAAGGATGTATTCCATTCTTTAAGCTCATATAATCAATACAATCTTCCTTGTTGGAGTTTTGTTTTCCTTTTCTTTGCTTTGTTCCTTTTTTAAAATAAGTATCCAAACTTCAAGGACGAAGCATATTATGTGGTCAATATTTTCTTGGATCCATTTTTCTTGTGCAAAAACTATCCAACAAATCTTTTATATTTGAACCCTTTTAACAGGATTAAAAAATTATTCAAGAAGTCCAATGCCAGCTTACAAACATCTAGATGCCACATGTGACAAAATAAACATGGATCTATTTCTTAAACAGTGAAAGAGGGAATCAGATGCATGCTTCTCAAGGAAAACTTTGTATTTTTATAGAATAAAATATATTAATATAAACAGACAATCAACAGAATGGACAGAAGATAACCATATGTCAAAGTTCAGAGGGCAGGCCCTAATCATAAAAACTTTTTTGTTGCTAATTGGACAAGACTCCGCATGTAACGTTTCACCTAGTACTGCCAGAAAATGTGTCCATTTTGCCATTGTTGTTTCACAATATATATCTGGTTAATCATTTTTTGTAATGTAGCTTATAGATTTAGGTACAAACAGTGAGAGATGACTATTCAATAATTAACCCTATTGAAAAGTGCATTAGAGAACTACCAGTTGGCTATCCTTGAGCAAGTTCCAGTTAACTGTACCAAAGAAACCTCGAGGATGTGATAAGGCCATGACCCACAATACCGATGTATAATATACGTGGTCAATGTTCACTAGCACAGCAGCCAATGTTAATGAAAGTCCCTGAATTCCTTCATTCTATTTTATTTACTATGTTAAAAGTCAATAGAGATGTAACAGATGGCTTAAATCTTATAAACATTAAGGATGACATTTTTCTTATTCTTCAGGTAACCAGCCAGGCTGACATTTTTTGTAGAATGTGTACAAAAAACAAAGAGAAAAATGGATACACAAAGCTTTAAGGCAGCAGTTTGTAATGCCAATATGAATGACAAAAAAAGGACATGCTGTTTAGCAAATGCAAAGTTCAAATCAGTTGCACGAAATAGAGCTTCAAAGAACCATGACGAAGATGACTTAATACCGCATAGCTTAAGAAGGGTGAATACTGTAGCAGCTATGAGAAACACCATCGAGATTGCAACCCAGAAGTGCTAGAAAAGAGCCAAAATTTTAGTATAAGTAACTTCAGAAAGTAAATAAAAGAAGAGAATGTGATGCAACATACAATGCAGATCTTGCTGTATATATATAATTAGCATGGGGAACCATGGACTATGAAATGTGCAAGTTACCATTCTCATTGAATACTAACTGTGCTTGTCCATTTTCATCGCTTGCTCAATTAGAAACATGTTGTCTTTTGCTCTATATCCAGATTCCCTCAATTTGTGTAAAGCACAGGGAGAGACCTAACATTATGTAACTCAAAAGTAGTGCACACCAATTTTGTCTAAACCACAGAAAACGAATGATCTAGATTCTAGAATTCACAGGACTGTCACAATTTAACACACTAGAATGGCTTCCTAGGTTTTCTTCAAGCTTTCAGGAAATTGAGTTCATATTTAGTGAATCAAAAAATGGGTCACAATGTAAAGAAGACCATAAACAAGCTAATTCTTTATGGTAGTGACACTAGAGAAGCCTAGATTCAGGTCACTAAAATTACATGGTAAAATCTAGCTTTAGAACACTTATCTAACTACTGAGTACTAACTATTGTGAACTGTTTTCTTTTGAATCTTTGTCAGCTTCAACATTTCAGAAACTTCTCTCTGCTTACAAAACTTCTAAAAGAATTCAAATGAATGAGATACATAATCCAATTTTTGCAAGGAAAATATATTGTTAAAAATGTGTGAAAGTTGTAAACATGCATCAATCCTATAGAGATACTAAATGACATGCATCATTTTTTTTTGTTACAGCACAGAAGAAACAACTGGGGTGTGTAATATGCATAATGCAGAGAAAAGATCAACAACAAGGGAAAGTTGAGGGATTTATTTGACAAGGAATAACATAGGAAAGGTTCCCATGAAGACAATTATTAGTAGTTGCTGCGGTTGTTGAAATCACAATAACAATGATGAGGAAAAATTATATAATAATGCCAGCAAAGATAGAAGGAGAATAGGGGATGTGACAGTTAGAAAGTATGGAAATAGAATAGCCAAGATTCATTGTAAGACAGAGAAAAAAAAGAGAACAGCAAGGAGGACAGAAAGAGGGGAGGTGAGCATATACGTATGGGAAGAGGAGAAAGAAGTGTTTCCATCTATGAAGTTGAACTGCCTGCCACTAGAAAGATGGAAAGGAATAAGTAATAAGCCTTTATCAGATAATTAATTTAGTATTATCATGCAGGTTCAGACATGCTCCACAATCATCTAAAGAACATTCATATTATTTTGCTGTAAACTTCACATTTCACAAGCAAAGCACCTCTGTCATTTAATATCACAAGGAAACAAAAATAAGAAATATGAAGTAATGCCGCCTCAGAGAGATATTGTATACTTAATCTATTAAAGCTCTAGTCCCACACCAGGAGTTTGAAAGCAAGAAAAACATCAAAAAAAATTATTATAAATAGAAGTTCCGCTGACATACTATATAGATTGCCATATAAAGTCCAACCGATAAATAACAAATTTAATAATCAAACAGTCACAATTGACGCAGAATTATAAGCATCAACAGACAGAGGAACTGGAAAAGAAATCACATATGGTATTGCTGAAAATGGATTGATGTTGAGCACCAATTTGTGTGAACTTACTGGAAGCATTTCCCATATAGCATCGTCACTAATGCTTTCTTCTTCTCCTGGCATTAAAGCTCTACACATTCTGGAAATAAAGAATGATAGAATGTCAGGCCTAAAAGGAATGGATAAAATCACTAATATTTAACATTATCTCGAGTGTTTTATTGAAACCTCGGACAACAAGAAGTAAATGTGTGCCTAGTAATTGGAATTTGCAGCATTTAAGGTAACTAACGCTGTCGCTGCTTTATTTAATTGTTTTCATATGCCCTTAATCATGTAACTTTTTATGTTTTGGAGCTTGTGGAACTACAGCTTTAAGAAGAGCATTTAGTCTCTAGACCTTTTACAAACTAGCCTCAATCAAGCATCCCTCCACTCTGGGACACGGTAATTTGCATTTTTCTTTTGAAATTTAGACTTAACTACAAGAACAAGACATTACTTCCATGGTTCCATACATCCTGATATATAAGAAATGGATTCCTTGAGTTTCGAATCTCACCCCTGGCAAGTATCAAGTATAACAAAAGCTACCCCACATCGAACTCATTGGATTTGGATGGATTAAATTTCTAGACAAGCTGAAATAGGAATATCATTTGCAGGAAGGAACATATACCCATGACCATGATAAGGTACATAATTGAAACCATCTCAAAATCTGGTCTGTCTTAGATAATTGAATAGTGGGGTAGAGTAAGCTAATGGGATTTGGATGGATTAAATTTCTAGACAAGCTGAAATAGGAATATCATTTGCAGGAAGGAAAATCTGGTCTGTCTTAGATAATTGAATAGTGGGGTAGAGTAAGCTAATGAAAATGGTTTGTGCCAAATGGCTAACCCACAACTGCATGAATTCAACAATATCTTCATCAAGCCATGGAATGGAAATGCTATTTTTTGCAATGAATTTACAATCCCATGGTAGATACCCTAAAAGTGTAATATCCTTTGTGAACTAACCTAAGATATGGCTACCATTAGTTTTGCTCTTCTCATTGTTAGCTCAAGTTGATAATTGCAGTGAAACACATAACATTAAAATGTCAACAAAAACAAAGAAAAAGATAATCAGGATAAATTGAAGCAATGAAGAGTCTGAAGAAAAGTAAAATTTTAAAAAAAAAGTGGGCTCAGCATGCTTCAGCTCGTACAGCTTGTTACAATATTTTATTTAATCAATCCAGCGAGTTAGCACAAAAGAGCTGAATCTAGCATGACATGAGTCGCGTCCAGCTTGGTATAGAAATACCTCAAGCAAAGGATATAAAGGAGGCCTATCCAGTTTTTAAAGAGTGTATCCTAGTTAGACCAGGAATGGAAGTTCGAAAAGGAGTGGGCTACCAAAGTCTCGTTGCCATCTTCTAGTAGTATCACTATGGCCTATTCTATTCTTTTGTTATTTCAATTTGGTTTTTGTCTGCTTAGTCAAGATAGTCATATTTGTGTCCTAGAGTTCCATTATAGCGGTATAGGTTGGGCAAAGTTCTGTTACCGCTGAGATTCGTATTTTGAGAATTCTAGGTGCCTTCTTCATTGGGTTAGGGTGGAAAGATTTAATTTTCCCTTGTAACCCTAAATACCATCTTTGAATATTACTTTTTATGCTTTGTGAAATAAAGTTATCTAGCATTGTCCCCTTACCAAATTGGAAAATGCTAGTCAGACTCACCACTTCTAACACCCCTCATCATCATCTCGAGCCCATGCCACATCAACCTGAGTCAAGTTCAGCATGATCAACCAATACCGAGGCTAGGCTAACCATAATGGGCCTGAGCAAACTTAAGGCAGCTCCCACCAGCTTACGGGTAGCTCACTTCAACCTCTGCTAGCAAAACACGTTGAACTTTGTATACAACAAGTTGATCAATTAAAAGATGCTTTTAGGGTACTCTTACCATGTATAGGAGTGAAGAAAACACCATCTCAATTCACTCCTAGTTAAGAGAGGGTAGTCCATATATTCCCAACCACTCCTAGTCATGGTTCGCCTTATCGATCCATACCGGTGTACCAAACAACCATCGGTATGATACGTATCAAACCGTACCGACATATCGACACACGGTACGATGGGACATACTGACAAACCGGTATATACCGCTCATACCAATCCCTTATCGGATTGGTACATACCGCCCATAATGAGAGATATGCTGCGGTATGGTGAACCTTGCTCCCAGTAGTATATTCATATTTTTTAAAAAAAATTCTTATGATTGTAGATGAATTTACAAACTTACTTTTAGTACTTCTTTATAACCCTATTTTAAGTTCAATTAATACCCGAGAATCCCATCATGAATATAGTCTAGGTTAAGGAATTTGTTTAACTATTTAAACTTTTGTACTTAGAAGGTACTAGATGTCCCTTTAGATAAGATGTCATTGGTGATGGGATTTAAAAAAAAAAAATCTTTTCTCCCATAGTTCTTCTTAGTCACCTATAAAAACAAACACTTGCATCACTTTTATGCATCCATAAAATTAACTTAGTTTAGCCTTAGTTATGTCTTAGCTCCTGTTTGGAAGTTATTTCCCTTGATGAAGAGCAGCATTTCCTAATGTTGAGGTTGACAAATTGGCTGAAACTGTTCCAGATCAGCCAAATTTGACCAAATCCAATCACTTTCAGACAATTCCAGCTACTGTTGACATCGTTTAGGCAATAAAACTGAGAATTCGATTGAAATGGATGGGACTTAGCCGACACCAATGCTGACCAGGAAATGCATATTAATATCAGATAATATAGTGAACTATGATAATAATAAAGGTTAGCTTTGACCTACTCCCACACCTATGCTGAGTTTTGTGCCAACAAACCAAAGTAATGACTTGCTTAAAACCATAAGAACTCGTAAAAGATTAAGATTCCAGTGGCTTGCAGAAAATTTTGATATTCATAAAGACTCCACACAGTTTAAAATATAGGTAACTTGCCATAAAAAAATCCACATCAGGTTACCGCTAGTGCAACCAAAAAATAAAACTCAGTTCATGTCGCAACCATTTGGGTATCTTTTCCAACCACTGAGCTCCATAATATATACAAATATATTTTAATGGCCAAGTAGAAACAAAGTACCTGAAATTGTCGACAAGGATGATTATCTCCAAGATCAGAAGCGGAAGAAAAACGACCTTTAAGTTAATAGCACGTTCGGCACTTACTGCAAGAAAATTCATACAGAAAAGATAAGGTAAAGTACCAAAGGAGAGAGTTCAAGACTCCCAAGCCTATGATGGATGCATCAAATATGCATTTGCACATTAATGGTTTGCTCAGTGTATGTCGATAAATTTCATCTAGACTGTAATTTAGTGCAGAGGAAGACCAAATTAACTAATGTGTGCCTTATTAACTTACCATTTATGCTATAAAGATATATACAAAGAAGAAGTTCAAATGCAATTAGCAGTGGTGTTGCTACAACAGCATGACAAGGTGCCCACTGTAGAAAAAGAAACCACTGTCAGCACACCATCACAAAAGACCCATATTACCAGCCACCCACATAATATAGTATACAAATTACAACCACAACGCAACCTAGACAAATATAACAATAAGTTCAATCATACATGGTGATCGTGAGGCAACGATGGAGCAGGTAAGGAAAACCTCCCTCGTGCTACAACAGCATGAAATAGCCAAAGAGGGACAAATATTATCCTGCTTCATCAGACAAGAAATGAGACTGACATAAATAAATGGAAAATGAAGAAGAAATATATTGTGAGGGAAGTGTTATAGCTCAGCATCATGCTCCATATGAATAACATAAAAAAGGTTGGATATGTTCCGAAAGCAATGCATGGACAACACTGTTAAGCACGGTATCGTATAATTGTGCAATTCACGACAAGCATAATTTTATCAGTGGCTTACATAAGATGCTACGTGCTTTACCCCGGCATACTGATCCTTATAGATAACAACAACTAGCCCAAACTACCATGTGGTTGATCTTTTCCCACCTGTTAGCACAATATCTTTAGTTGAATCAAGAGCATGAGCATTCAATTTTCTTGTTATCATTTCTAATGGAATCTTTTTAGGTCTCCCTTTGCCTCTCCCGATACGAATCCTAATCGACTCATATCATCTCATCAAACTATTTAACACCTTTGAATATGTTCATACTATCTTACATATTTTTCTCTCATTCTCTCCTCCATTGGAGCAATACCTAACTATTCCAAAATCAATATATTTTTTTCAATAATCATGCAGCTCTCCACCTAAACAGTCTCATCTAAGCTAAACTAACTCTTCTTGCATATTTTTTAGTTGCCCAATACTCTAATCCATAAAGCATATTTGACCCTACAATATAATTTATTCTTTTAATTCAAAGGTAACATGTCGATCGCACAAAACTTATGACAACTCTCTCAATTTTAACCTACCCATTTTTTATTTATGAACAATATTTTCATCGATCTCTCTTTCTTAAATAATAGATCTAAAATATCTAAAACCAAAAACCTACAGGAAATTCTTGTCCCTCCATCTTAATTACATCATTATTATTTTTATTGGTATTTCTAGAACTACATTTCATATAATCGGTTTTAGTCCTAATTAGTCTAGGACATTTAGTGTATAGGTTTGTCTCCATAACTCAATTTAGGAAATAATCTCAAAGAAAGTTTCCTTAATTGAACAAATATTGTCACTGATTAACATACATAATTCGAATCTATCTTGTATATGACTAGCAAATTCATCGATTGCGAACGTGAAAAGATGACCTGACAATCAAAATTAGTAATAACAATTTTCACAGGTACTCTATAGTCTATCCTAACATTGACTAGCACTGATGCAGTCTTCTTCTGCTGGAAAACTCACATGGGTAACAGATGATCATATTATTGTGGAGAGATTATAACATTAATTTCAGTCACCAAGAAATGTAGGATCCTCCCCTATGCACAGACAACCGGAAATTTGCTATTCTCACATCTCAACTGACAGTGCTCTGACAGGAAGTTTCCCAATGCGATAACAAAAACAGAATCATTAGCATCGGAGAACACCATTAGATGACAACGACTATGAGGCTTTAAGATGAGACAGACAAGGTTGAGCTTTGAAAGGTACCAAAAATGACCGATGATGTGAAAATAACAACTGTAGGCTCTTCTTCTAATTGATCAAGAATGAGACAAGGATTATGGATGAGGAGGGGAGGGAGAAATGAGTGAAGCAGCACCAAGAAAAGGAAATTAGGACCAACAAGAAGATTAAGAAATAACACAGTGAACATACCCCCTCGCTTTAAGCAATGGCAAAGCCACGTTTCTAATTGGCTACAAGAATTCTTCATTTGCGTTATTAGGAAATCTATGTCATTATTCATTGATACATGCCCATAATCGGCATGGGAAATTTCTATGTATACGTATATGCTCCGTAAGAGATGCACCAAGAAAAAAGGTGGGGGGAGGGGAGGAAACAGAATTAGCCACAGAGATCCCCCTCGCATACCTCCGACTCGGCTTTCCTAATTCTAAATCGAGGGTGCACAAAGCATAGCATATAGCCAATAACGTTTCTTGAAAGCTCCGCTCAATCCTCCCCACCCATCGCTGTCCATAAGACCCCAATTGGCCAAATCCACCACCTACCCGAACCCCATCAGAAGCGCGACCCGGCGTCTTCTTTCCAAGAATCGCATACTACGGCGAAGGATCCCGCCCGAAACCCCCAAGAAAACGAAACATGCAGTCTGTAACTCGAAAGTATTAGGGAAGGAGCGGAAGGGAGGGCAAGAGGCGAAGAAAGGAACCGACCACCAAGAGTAGGACATGCGGCCGTCTATCTTGAGGGCGACGAAGAGAGTGAAGCAGAAGAGGAGGGCGTGCGCGGCCAGACCCTGCGCCGCCTTCCCCACCCTCCTCCACGACATCGCCCTTTGACGCTGCATCGCCCGCGCCCCTCTCTGTCTTGATCTCGAGACCAGCGGCGCCCTCGGAAACCCCTCTTCGACCCCTACCTATTGGCGAAATCTCTGGTTTCTTGGCACGGAATTTGTGCGGCAGGAGAGGGCGTGAGCATAGCGGTCCGGTCCACACGAGGAGAAGGCAGGATGTCTTGCGAGAGAAGCGCTGGGTGCTGAGCCACCCCTGAATCTTATCAGGGGCGACGTCAGCTTGTCG
The DNA here is from genome assembly GCA_001649415.1 of Musa itinerans. NCBI lineage: Eukaryota > Viridiplantae > Streptophyta > Magnoliopsida > Zingiberales > Musaceae > Musa > Musa itinerans. Next base: position 40,270 of record LVTN01000239.1, read on the forward strand.
ATGAGGTGGGTCGGTGGGGCCCGCGTACGTGATTGGTGGAGATTCCCCGTCGCCTGTCGCGATGGAGACGGGCGAACCGCTCTCCCCACCCCCTCTCTCGCAATTACGCGGCTCAAATAATCTCCGCCTCCATCCAATTAGTCGCCGATGCGGAGTTGGTCAAAAGTAGATTAGTGCTTCGAACGTAAGAGTGTTGTGGATTGTACGTATGTATCTGTATTATAGCCTTCTTTAAAGCTTGTCATTTCCCCATCCGGTCATTAAAACTGATCGAATTATTATAATATGAGAAAATATTCTAATTGACGGACATACTTCATTGCATTTTGTGGATTACGAAGATACATTGTATTTTTCTAATATATAATTCATAAATAAAATTAGCTCGGAACGAGGTTACATCGCAATTGAATTGCCAATTGTGTCTTTCTTTTTCTATAAAAGCTTACTCTTTTTTTTTTTATGCCGGAGAAGGCATAAAGATGGTCGGTTCAATTGACTTGTTAGAATACATCGCATCATAAAAATGGTCAACAAATGAGATAGGTTAGTAAAGAAAAGATATCACACTTTTTATTCTTATAATATCTTATCCACAATAATAGCTACTCGATATTAAGGCAATCACTATCTTTTGCTGATTTGGCTATCGATGGAACTCATCAAAGATTTTGTTAGTGACGACAACGTTAGAAAGATTCACGCTTAAAAGTTGCAAGGTGATATGATATATTTTGGCAGCTTAAGCATGTCACCACACACCATGTCAGAGCTCCACGCTGCACGTCCCGTCCAAGGAACGCATACCTAGAGGATACGTCACATATCCTATCTCGGGAAGCGGTGTCGTCTAACGTCGCTCTGCACGTCTCGGAATGGCGACCGGTCAGAAGAGCCGTCCCATCCCTCGGGGACAGCGGCGATGCCAAACCGACGCACCTCCAGTCCTCGCGCCATAGTATAAAACCCCCGGCCAAGGACAGGTAAGGGGGAGACACAAAAAAGAACGAAACTGATTCCTTTGGTTACTATTTAAAAGTTGTAAGGTGATACGATATATTTTGGCAGCCTAAGCACGTCATCACACACCATGTCAGAGCCCCACGCTACACATCCCGTCCAAGGAATGCATACCTAGAGGATACGCCACATGTCCCATCCCAGGAGCTCGAGGCGGTATCGTTTGATGTCGCTCTGCACGTCTCGGAATGGCAGCCGGTCAGAAGAGCCGTCCCATCCCTCGGGGACAGCGGCGATGCCAAACCGACGCACCTCCAGTCCTCGCGCCATAGTATAAAACCCCCGGCCAAGGACAGGTAAGGGGGAGACACAAAAAAGAACGAAACTGATTCCTTTGGTTACTAACTTGCTCGTCGGAGGGGCCACAACTGGGTACCACCCGGCGGAGGCTCTTTTGCAGGAGGGCATCAACTCATCATTGACGGCGAGGGACTCGGCATGGGAGCACGACTCGACCAGTACCGAGGAGTCATCAATCAACCCGACCCCGACCTTTTGCATGAGGGCATCAACTTATTATTGACAGCGAGGGACTCGGCACGGAAGCACGACTCGCCCGGTACCAAGGAGTCATCCATCAGCCCGACCCTGACCAACGCCAATCGACACTCCTTCCCGAGAGCTCGATCACCTCATCTTTCGAATCATCCAGCAGAAAGCTCCCGACATCGACCCGTGGACCTAGCCCTACTAACTCACCGGCCAGCTCTCAACATCGACCCGTGAACCTAGCCCTACTAACTCACCGGCCATAACACATTTGTTCTCTAACACAAGACATAATAAGGCTCCTATTGTTCCGTTATAAATGAAATGTGCATGAAGATTCACGAGAAGGGAATACCATCACCAACCTCGACCAAAGCTGGCTGCAGGAGGAAGATTGTTCGATGAACTAGATTCGATGCCAGGATCAGTAAGGAGAAGGTCGACTATGGTTTGAGTTGACCCTAAATCCTAAACTTCAAATCAAGCCTTTGACTGCTTTGAGCATGCTGGTGTAACCGCCGAGAAACATTCAAAACAATGACGAATCAGTGGATCAAAATATAGCATCGTTGCCAAAATGCTCCACTGCTTTGAGCATACTTGGTGGAGGTCTTGGCTTCCACTCCTCTCTCTCTCTCTATCTCTCTCTCTCTCTCTCCTTCCGGGAGAGAGCTTACTGTTATTACAAGCTCAAGTGAGAGTCTCATCTATTACAAGCTCAAGCGAGAGTCTCATCCTAAAACTAACAAGCTACTTCTTTAATTTCTTTTTGAAGTATAATGATATTATTATCTAAAAATTATTATTAATTAAGAGATATCTAGAATGATTAAATTCGGTTCGAGCACAAAATGAAAGAAGGTGAATCCCTCTATAAGCTTAATTGGAACCAAAGTGTCAAATTGGAGCTCCGGATTGTTAGGATTTACAACTCCTCATGATATGCCAAGCTCCTCCTAGGACATCGAAGTCTTGTAGAAGAAGATTAACATCAGATTTTTTTTCCTACTCGATTCTTTCAATACCTAGGTTCCTAAAACTTAGGATCAAGAGCAGAAAGACTTTGAGAGGAAATAAAGAAAAAAAAATTACTATTTGTCGTCGCAAACGATTAAAGAATAATTTTTTGAATCATAAATTATTAAGAAATTTTTTTTGTTGAGATGATTATTGTTAGTGAACCTTTACACCGTGGTTAAGGAGTCAACACGGCTTAGTCCAGTCCCCGATGTGTAAAGTCGCCCACGTGGATGCTCAGGTGGTGGTGGTGAGTGTTGGGTCGAGTTGAGTTTGAGCCATATCTCCCGAGTGCAATCTTCTCTCTTGGCGAGTGGCCTATTTCTTATCGCCAAGCTCCTCTTATACACAGGTCGAGATCAAGAGGAGAATTTCCCTACTCAATCGATCCGAAGCTCAAGTCAATAGTATGTATGAGAGAATTGAAAGTTCGAAACGCCTCATCCTCCATATTAGGGAAGGTTGGCTTTTATACTTGCGATGACAAATTGGTCGTACGGTGTCAATTAACTACGGTCGACTCCTTGGGCGACCGTTTTAAGTTTTTGTGCGAGTGTTGATCGACCAGTATGGATCGACATCGCGCGGTGCCGTCCCGAGCTTTCCGGGTACCGTGATGATATTGTTTCGTACGGAGGAGACAGCGACGCCACGTGTGTACTGCATGCCACATTGGCCTTAAAGTTTCATGTATGCACCGTCGTGTTTACTCGTCCGAGTCCACGTGAGTGATATCAAAATACGTCATATCAATTATCAACATGACATGATAAAATTGACGCAACATATTTTAATAAAAACAGTGTCCACATACTAACTATATTTCAAAAAGTTCAAAAAGGATAATTTTATCCTCGTCAAATACGTATCATCAACATCGTCGTCGTCTTTTATTTTTGCCGTTCAGAAAAAAGAACAGCAACCTATATCATATGCCGCTGCCAGGCAAATGGACTCATCGCCGGAAGCACGAAGTACCAAGCAAAAGCATATAGAATAAGCTTTAATACATGTGAAGTCGATCGCTGCTAGAATATTTCTATCGTCGTAGCCTCTCCTCGGTCCCATAATGACACACACAACCAAATTGTCGCCCCTTTTGTTTTTTGCTTTCCGTTTGACTCATTCCAAACAGGTCGACTACCATCAACTAATTATTCAAATGCATACTACTTAAATAGACCGTCGCAACAACGTTACGAGAAGGAAGGCGGCTCGGTTGCACGATTCTTAATGTCCCCTCGCAATTCTCTACATCGGATTCGACGGCACGTCCATGTCGTCGACCACGCTCTCATCTCCTTGGCCTCGTTTCCCATCCGCGTGGCGCGTGGTGGGGGGGAGGAGAGTGAAGCCATGTGCTAAGCCACCAAACTGAGCCTTTTCCGATCGTTTGTTTTCCGTGCTGCTTTAAGCTAATCATATGTGATCGCTCAAGATAAGCAGCCGCGAGGGAGCCCACCACCTCGTGCCATATCCGGCTTCCGCCTGCAGAGCCACCCTGCGCGCGGGACCCACAACGCGGGACCGCGGACGTCAGCCAATCACGAAGGAGTACGCAACCAACTTGTTTTTCTCTCTCCCCAAAATTACGAGGGATTTTTGTCGAGCACTCGGAGGATCGAGAGGGATCGGTGGGGTCGGGAGAATGGGACCACGTGCGGGAAGAATCTGGACACGTGAATAGATCATGTAGTGGATGCGTTGCCATGGGGCCGGGAGGACGTCACCACCAGAGCGCATCGGGAACGGAGGGGGAAGGAGGATAAGGCACGGAACTGTTTCGCTTTGCTTTCGGGACCGGTCATGTCGATCCGATTGAATGCCACCGGACTCAGTACAAGAACCGAACAGGAGCCTGAAATGGATAGCATTTGGATCCAATTATTCAGAGCCGCGGGAAGCAATCGACATCAAACGACACAGAACATATCATTCAAGTCCACCAAAATTGTGAAACGTAGCAGACGGACACTTACTCTAGGAGTGAAGTTCCATTGACCCTGGAAGTACCTGCCAATGGCAACCGCGGAGAAGAGTGGAGGTTGGGCTTTTCGAGGGATAATTTGGACGATCATCCCTTATCCTCGGCATTCCGTCGAACGACTTCCACGCGCTGCAAGATTAGCGAAGCCAGCCAGGGTCATGTAGATAAAAGAAAGGGGTGCGGAACTCTTTTGGCATAGAAAATTACGTAGCTATCTATTAAAGCGGTGCATTCGTGGTTTGCATATTGCTAGATTTAAAGTTGGGGGGGGGGGGGGGGGGGGAAAAGAAAGTAGCAACTCATCTCCCTTCGAAAGGAATAAAGAAAGGTGATGATGGGTCGGAAGGCGATCGGGGAAAAGGGTCGAAGGTCGAGAACAGCCGGACGGTTCGTCGAGGCCGTTACGGATGCCATCAACCATGACGTACAGTAACGAGGATTGGCGCCCCGGTGACTAACGGCGTCGCATCCCGTGAGCGCAACAGGAAGGGAGCCCCGTCGTGAACGGGTGGGGAAGCGGGACCCGAAAGGACGGTGGAGTGGTCCACTGCCGAATTCAGTGTGACAGTGACAGCTGGCCTCGACCCTGCGTACGTGGGTGCAGCGCTGGTTCCCTTGCCCACACCGTCGATTCGCTTCTCTCTCTCTCTGGCTGTTTGGTGGTGGTCTGTACCTCCATGGTGCAGTGTTTCTGCCACTGCTGATAAGCTGCTCTCTGTTATAAGAAAAACACCCCAAGTATATATATATTTTTATCTCATAGATATACGACTCGATAGCACAAATGCATAAAAATATGCAAAAGATACGGGAACAAATAAATATATAATGAGTGAAGGATAAACGCAAAAACCTTTTTTTTTGGTTCTGTTCGGAAAGGCGGTAAGTTCATGGTTATCCAGCACTCCTGCACTGGGGGCGTGTAAAGGACATGAACAGAGGGTGTGCCAGGGGATCGGATGGTCGACGCAAACGTCAAAGTCCAGATGGAGTGGTGGGATTGTCATATGCAGAGATGTCTGCAGCAGGCTGTAGCAACTTTTATAACAACACAGGAAAGTTAGCGGTGGTGGTGGTGGTACGATTCCCTTTTCTTGGGTTTGTGGCACACAGACAATTACCGAGATGCGTTCTTTTTATTTTTATTTTATTTTTAAGGGATTAATTTAAGCTGGTGGATGATTTCTAAGGGCTTGTGAAAGGGAAGGAGGGTGGAATCAGTTCAAGTGTGGGAGAGAGAGATGCCTCCTGATTAATTTGTTCCACCATATTCGTCCCAGCCTGCGCCCAAGTTTGTTCCCACGCCCCCTTCTCTCTCTCTCTCTCTCTCTCTCTCTCTCTCTCTCGAGATGCCTCCTGATTAATTTGTTCCACCATATTCGTCCCAGCCTGCGCCCAAGTTTGGTCCCACGCCCCCTTCTCTCTCTCTCTCTCGTTCTGTTCCTTCCAGTCACGCCCTTTGATTCTTCTTCTTCTTCTTCTTCTTCATTTTATTCTTCGGTCACAGCTCGTCGTGGCGTCCGAGCCTTTTCACAGGAGAGAAAGAGAAAGATTAGCCACTCGGGATCGCCACTTCAAGAAAAAGAAGGAAAAAATGAAACGAGGTCATCAAGATACCCTCCACGGTGGAGGGGGTTGGTACGCCGTGGCGCCGGAGATGGAGCGCGGGAAGCGGAAGACGACGATGGGGGCGGCTGAGGAGGGCGGTGAGGTCGACGAGCTGCTGGCAGCGCTGGGGTATAAGGTTCGGTCGTCGGACATGGCCGACGTTGCACATAAGCTGGAGAAGCTGGAGATGGCCATGGTGAGCAGCGCCGCCACAAACGACGACGCCCTCCTATCCCACCTCGCCTCCGACACCGTCCACTACAATCCCTCTGATCTCTCTACCTGGGTGGATAACATCCTCTCCGAACTCAACGCCCCTCCTCCCCCTCTCCCCACGCCACCACCCCTGACCTCCGCCGACGCTTACGACCTCAAGCCACTCCCTGCTCTTCCCGCACCCGCCGCCCCGCTCGTGTTGGGGTCCGATCTCCAGTCCGAGGTCACGCCGTCCCCGAGAGACAGGAAGAGGATGAAGGTCTGCGGTTCACCTCCGTCGTCGTCGACGACCACGGACGCGGCAACTTCTGCTGCGGCGGCGTTGCCGGTGGTGGTGGTAGACTCGCAGGAGGCCGGGATCCGCCTCGTCCACGCCCTGTTGGCGTGTGCGGAGGCGGTGCAGCAGGATAACCTCAAGGCGGCGGACGCCCTCGTGAAGCAGATCTCGGTGCTGGCCACGTCCCAGGGCGGCGCGATGCGCAAGGTCGCCGGGTACTTCGGGGACGCCCTCGCCTGCCGAATCTACCGGCCGCAGCCCCGGGGGGGCGTGGGATGCTGTTCCTTCGACTCCGTGGCCTTCGACGATATGCTCCACATGCACTTCTACGAGAGCTGCCCCTTCCTCAAATTCGCTCACTTCACCGCCAACCAGGCTATCCTCGAGGCCTTCGCCGGCTGTCGCCGCGTCCATGTGGTCGACTTCGGGATGAGGCAGGGGATGCAGTGGCCGGCCCTCCTCCAGGCTCTGGCCCTCCGTCCTGGTGGCCCGCCCTCGTTCCGCCTCACCGGTATCGGTCCGCCGCAGCCGGACAACTCGGACGCACTGCAGGAGGTGGGATGGAAACTTGCGCAGCTTGCAGAATCCATCCGCGTCGACTTCCGCTACCGCGGGTTCGTGGCCGCCAGCCTTGCGGATCTCGAGCCCTACATGCTGCTCGATCAAGACGCCGACGGCGGTGGCGGAGGGAAGGACGAGGAGCCGGAGGTGGTGGCGGTGAACTCGGTATTCGAGCTGCATCGGCTGCTGGCGCGGCCAGGGGCTCTGGAGAAGGTGCTGGGGACGGTCCGGGCGGTGCGGCCACGGATCGTCACGGTGGTGGAGCAGGAGGCGAACCACAACGGAGGGACGTTCCAGGAGCGGTTCACGGAAGCGCTGCACTACTACTCGACCATGTTCGACTCGATGGAGGGCGGGGCAGCGGCGGCGGGTGCGGACGATGGTGGACCGGACCAGGCGTTGTCGGAGGTGTACCTGGGGCGGCAGATCTGCAACGTGGTGGCGTGCGAAGGGGCGGAACGGACGGAGCGGCACGAGACGCTGGCACAGTGGCGGGGGCGGATGGACCGCGCCGGCTTCGAGCCCGTCCCCATTGGCTCCAACGCCTTCAAGCAGGCGAGCATGCTGCTCGCCCTCTTCGCTGGCGGTGACGGGTATAGGGTGGAGGAGAAGGACGGCTGCCTCACCCTCGGCTGGCACACCCGCCCCCTGATCGCGACCTCCGCCTGGCGCGTCGCCGCACCCGCCGAAGATCCTCTCTCTGCCTCGGCCGCGCGCTGATCATCACAAAAACGACACCATCTTTCTCAATCTGAAGGCAGAACGCAGGTCAGCCGTCCGATGGGTATCTCCCGATCCGATCGTCTTCCCCTTCGGCGGTGCGGTATAACAGGCGCGGTCGCTGGCGTAGGCCCGGCTCGGGGGCGCAGCGGGCCCTATCTTCCACTCCCTCTCTTTTATTATCATTATCATAGAATGTAACTTGAGCTCCTCCTTGTTCCCTCAATGGTTGATCTACTGGGATTACCTGAATATAATCTCATCCACTCTTCTTGTCTGGCAAATAAGGGTAGAAGAGCTGTGCTTTTGAGTGACAATTAGCCACACTGGTGGAGGCAGATTAATTTAAAAGAGGTACAAAATCATATTATTATTATGATCATTAACGAGCTGCAAAATGTGGATCATCGTAGAAGGGCTGGTTACCTGGGAGGATAGTGGAGTCGTCCCCACCACAGTGGCCCGATCGAGATCAGGTAGGCGTCAGAAGAGAAGAGAGTACGCGAGAGGCAATGGGTCTACCAGTCCAGGCTGGAGAGGGCCACTAGGGCCCCACCACCACTAAGGGGTATCTCTGGTTAAGGGGTCAAATCAACTGCGACCGTCTTCCCGCACTCTGAGCCGGCTGCACGATGGCTGGGGGATCGGAGCGAAACCTCAGTAAATAAACAACAATAAAAATAATGCAGAGATGGGGAGGAATCCTCGAGGGATGGGGCATCTCTCGGGACCGTAGAACATCATTGGCGGTGGTAGACAATGGCTGTAGAGGTTGTCCGGGCTGTTCGATCCGCCCGATCCTGCTCAAATGCTGCTGCTACTTTGCTACAAGGTTTACATACTCATTTCTTACACCAAGTTTACTTAATGTGCCGGTGTCAGCCTCTGTCACGTGAATCACCCCCCTGGTCCAGTAAAGTCCAGCTGTCTCTCGCTTCTCCTTTCCCTGGCAGAAGAAAGATAAGGCACAGTACCATGTGTCATCCAAAAGGCATCTAGTTTCGGATCATTGATACCATTGACAAGTACATTCCATGCTCGGATATAGCTCTCCCAACATAGGCTTGTATGAACACAATTCTTGATGTCGACCTCATCATTGCATAATGCCGCTCAGCTACTGAGATGTTTCAGATGAATGAATCCGGGCTCACTTCTGTAGAATCAACCCACCGAAAAAAAAAAAAAGGAAATTTCCCTGCAATTTGCCGACTTATCAGATCAATCAAAACGGGAACAGATCACTCGTGGCACCATTATTTTATTTACAAGAGGCACTATTATTTTTCAGAACATACTTCCCTGACTTCGATGACGGCATTTAGAACACCAAGTGGACCACTATTTTGGGGTCTAACACAACGGGCGAGCTGTCCCTTCCACGATCACTTTATTTAGAAGATGGCATAATGTTGAGCTAATCCGAAACCTCTTGTTCACAATCTGTTCCTGGAGAGCTAAAGCAAAGAGGCATCTCTTAGTGAGCAGGAGAACAGAATTGGAAGTGTGCTGGTCTTAGACATTGAAAGGTCCTCCATGTATATAGTACACATCACCAAATGCTTCAACCTGCTTGTATGGTCATTCTTTATTGGAACAAGTGTATGTTTAAATATCGTGCACATCACGTAACCCTGTATATACTATGTCGATTTCAACACAAACAGTAGTGTTTGTTTCCTACCTCATGGAGTCTGAGTAGCCCACATCACACCAACTTGCTCGTGTAGGAAAGAAATATTCTCTTCTTTCTCCTTCCTATGAAAGCTACCCTGTCCCACGGCAAACGCCTGCCGTCTCTGAGAAGCCAAGTCAAATATTATCAACAATTTTATCGGCTAAAAGACCAAATTTAGCTCTACCAAATTCACACTGACAGAGATGTATCAAAACCTTTATCAGAAGTGATTGACATTGCAGCCTTAAACCACTGTACTCGACAGCATTGCTGCATTAAGCCACCTAACATGTCACCATCAAACCAATCGCTCTAATCAAATTCCACTATACGGCAGGTCTTCAAGCACAGGAAAATTCTGATGGCAACAAGTGATCAGGCAAAGCCCCGCTAACAGATTAAACACAACTTTTTTGGTATTATGCAATATTGAATAGTCATGTTAACAAACGTAGCTACCGCACGTTCTACAAAATTTTCTATTACTTGGAGGAAATCACACCAACCAAAATTAATTCCAAATAAACTTGCAATAATCTAGGATCCAGCAACATGAGAGTTTGCCACCATGTTTCAATTTTAAAAAAAAAACACTGATCACTCATATGATCTTTTTTGTATCAATATAACTGATACCATCATCCTACCTTATTGACAAGGGGACATTTTTTAGTATCCTTGATATAATTAGTAGCACAATAAATTGACCAAATTGACACTATATTTGTTTGCAAGGATACCAAATCTCAAGTTAGCTGATACCATTTACCATTCAGTTTTCTGTAGCTGACCAACAGTTCTGCAAACCATCTAAACAAATCTCAAAATCCATCAGGCGTCCAACAGATGTCACGTGCAGCTAAAGAAGAATCAACAAGAGTTATCTAGGAAAAGCAAACTTCAGTGCGAGTTGTTTGATGCATTTCTACAACTGCCGGAACTAAGGAACAACTAAATGAACCAAGTCCTATATAACTTATTCCAAGCACCTAGGAAGGCAAGAGAATGATAGATCTTAAGATATGACATATCTCACTAAGAAGCATGGTTTCGCAATCAACCATTCTTAAATAAGCATTGTTCAAATAAGAGGTCTGGAATCAAGAGGATAAATTTGCAGGTACACACCAAGAGTCACAATTATGTATGGCAGTAGTGTATCGGTCAAGGCGTGGATTGATTATCAATGTATCGAGTGTCGATATATTGGAACATATCTAGTCTCAAAAAAATCCTTCAGAAAACTGAAAAGAAAAGAAGAAACCACTTGGTACTGGGCCTTTACCAAGCAGTATATGTACTATATTGGGTGTACCAGATGGCACAGGCAGTGTGCTGGAAGACGTCCGGCTTTCTGCATACTGGTAGGCTGGTACATTCACAACAACTTAGACCTATTATTCTAGGCTTGCAAGCCTCGGCACACATGACAACCTAGACCTATTACCATAGGCTCCTTTCTGGGTGAACACTAGTTAGTTTTCCTTGAATGTAAGAACAAGAAGAGTTTGAAGCCCAAAGTTCTGAAGCTTTTAGACATATCAAGATACAGGTCTGCTATTTGGTCCCGACGGTGCTCATCCAGTCCAACATCAAGCTAATTAGCCTTGTGTCAACATATTGGCAAGTGGTGCTAGCTCTTGACCCAACCCAACCAAGTTCAACTGATTTTAGTTGTATGCATGTCCGCCAAGTTTAAATGTTAAGGCTTTCCAAATGAGTACCTTACCCAAAGACCGCTCGACCCCCTCTCCGGTGCTAGCTCTTGACCCAACCCAACCCAACATAAGGCTTTCCAAATGAGTTACCTTACCCAAAGACCGCTCGACCCCCTCTCCTACAGCAAAGTGAAAAAACCCCATCCATCGAAAGATAATTTCTCCGATTCTGTGGGAAAATAAGTAGAAGACACGTTTTTCGAGATTAAAAAATGATATATTCATTGTTCTACTTCTATTTCTGCCATGGATTTCACAAGTTACAGTTGAGCAATCTTAACTATTGTCTAGCTACATAATCACAAGTCAAATAGAGCCTACACGGCATACAAATCTAAAGGTGCTCCAACCCTGCCAAGTATCATATAGGAGAAAGTAAACTCCAGTTTGGTTCTTCTCTAAACCTTTCACATGATTGAAATGAAATCAGTTAACGTGAACAGCAGTTGTGCCCGAAAGAAATATTTCTAGTAGGGTTTATACCGACAAACCGTAAAGAAAACATCTCAAAATTATTATAGAACTTTAGGAACATTGATAAAATTGAAACGATCCAAAGAAAATTAGCATGGCTCAAATCTAGAAATGGTTCAATATTTTTAAAATAAAAAATTAATTAGTTTTGGCACTTGTCAACAGACACCTCTCCATTGGGCTTCGAAGCAATGTATTATCTATCAACAACTTATCTAGCCATCTAATTGCCAACAAACCAGACTCACTGATTTGTAGATAGGGCAACAAATGTAAGCTCATCCCAACATTGCACGACAACATTCCTTAACCCTGCGCTTTTGCTATAACATCGAACCCGTCAGTACGACTACCAACAATGCTGCGTTACTAACCGACCAAAATGACTGCACTATCATCGGATATGATCATTCGATTACAAGCTCCAAGACGACAGAACCAAACGGTCCCTCAAAACCCCCCCGAAGAAAGCGGCAAACATGTGCCGATTACAAGCTCCAAGACGACAAAACCAAAAGGTCCCTCAAAAACCCCCCCGAAGAAAGCGGCAAACATGTGATGTGACAATGGAACAAGATAAAAGAATGGGCCATCGCGATCAAGAAAATAAGGGCTTAGGCTTACCACCGGCGAGGATGAAGGCGAGGCAGAGGAAGGAGCCCGAATCGATCAAGATCCGGCTTGACGACCCGCCGCAGAAGCCATCGGGATGCGTCGGAAAGATACCGGCGACGCCCAACCTGAGAAGAACCAACACAAATCATGAAGTTGGAGGAGGTTGAAGAAGCGGACACCGGCTTCCCTGCGACCTCGTCAGTTGGTTTCCGCTCCTCTCTTAAAAGACTCGCAGCCTATTCAAAGAATTTTCCTTCTTTTTTGGCTTTATGTTTTTTTTCCAAAAACGTGTCGAAAAGTGATTCGCTGTCAATATTTTACTTTTCTTAATATCAAGTGTCAATAGCGCGGAATTAATGCAAATTTTGTAGCATTATTTGATCAATTGGTCAAATTGTTACCTGTCGTACGTACCAGCGAGATCCATATGGCGGTGGGTGGATCCGACCACGACCGCTCCGATCCGACGCAACGCCATCCTCGTCGCTGGCACACAGTTCTTCCAAAAACGTGTCGAAAAGTGATTCGCTGACAATATTTTACTTTTCTTAATATCAACTGTCAATAGAGCGGAATTAATGCAAAATTTGTAGCATTACACAGCCTTCCCCCACCCCGACAACCAAAGCCGGCTTCGCGGCACTCATATTATCCCACTCCTACCCCGCCCACCTCAAACAGAGCCACGCCCTTCTCCTCGCCACCGGCCTCGCCAGCAAGAACAGCCTCGTCACCCGGATCCTGCTTTCTCAGATGTCTTCCGGACACGTGGCCTACGCCCGCAGCCTGTTCGACGATATGCACAAGCCCCGCGTCTTCCTCTGGAACACCCTCCCCCGGGGCTACGTTAAAGGCGCCACTGAGGATCATGAAGACGCGCCAGTCCCGCTTAGTCATTTCCTCAAGCTTCTTCTCAGACCAATGACGTTCGACACGCATATCGAAGGTATCATATAGATCAGCGGCGGCCTCCTCCGGCCGCTCCTCCACACCCTCCTTGCGGCGGATCTCCTCCCGTGTCTCCTTTTCGTGAAGAGCGGCCTGCATCCTCTGCTCGCGCTGGTCGCTGCCGGCGATAAAACCACGGCCGAAGAGGAGCCGCGCCTCGTGGGGATTCTGGTATAAGGCGTTAATGTCGCGGAAGGTGGCTTCAGTGTTCTCCCATTCGAACGAGAAACGGAACTTTTCGCTAGGCTTAATCACCCGCTGCTTCTTGAGCTTCTTGGACCCCAAGTATTGCTCCCTGATGGCGTCGAGCTCCTTATCCCGCTCGCGCTCACGGTTTCGGACGCGACGACCACAGTCCCGGTCGTGGTCGCGTCGGTGGTTGGAGTCGGAGGGCTGCGGAGGAGATCGAGGGCAGCTCGGCGGTGCTCGGCGACGACCTCCTCGCGGCGCTGGAGGGCGAGGCGCTGGCGCTCGGCCTTGGACATGAAGACGGGCTTGGCGTCTGCGGCCGATGGCAGCTTCCGAAGGTCGCGGTCGTCGGCAGAGCGCTTCATTGCTGTCGTCGATGCTGGCGAGGAGGAGGAGAAGGTGGGGTTTCGACTTCGATTCGATCGCTTGGCTCGTCGCAGGAGGGGAAAGAGAGTTTCTGGGCGATTCTACAGATGTTTTGGTTCGCTCGTTCTTTCGTGCCTCCGAAGAATTTACGAAATCAGATCGGGCACGACCGTTACAATCCGTAGAGAACGTATTGCCTCACGTAACAGCCCGTGTGGGCATTTACCGGTGCTTAATCTGTTCGGATTCGAGCCAGACATGGGTCATAATACAACCGATAAAGAATCAAGAGAACCAATAAATCCGTTAGACATCGCGTCTAATAAGCACCGTTCGGGATAATTTGAAGCTTAATACCCGGTTTCATATATATATATATATATGAAGAACAAGATTTCAACAAAAACAGCTTATACAAACATTATAATAAGTTATGTAAACCATCAATCCTGATATCCAAAGAAAGAGGTGCTTTTATTGTAGATATTACGGTCGAACTTTATCGACTTGTAAGAAGAACTCGCTCCAGACATCTAATGATGAGTGACTCAATCATGCAAAGGAAACAAGTGCAAGCAGGACGATGTGATGCATCAAATTCAAGCGTTAAACTTATTTACTATCCTCTACCTCTGAATTAATGGAAGGCACTGATGGTGACGCGAGAAACAAATGGAACTCGAAAATTTATTTATTTTTTCTAATGCAAAAGAAAAACATACAGGATGGTGTTAAAAAGATAAAGAGTGATCAGGATGGAGCGGCAGAGAAGTTTTGAGGGGCAAAATGTCAGCCATGTACTATCAGCAGAATCTATGAGAAGCGAGAATACGGAATAAATAGCCAAGGAGGTACAGAGATCAAGGATGAAAGTAGTTGTTCATGTAACTTGCACTGTCCAAGATACTTGTTCTGATTTTGATAACAAAAATGCGATAAAGAAAGCAACAAGCCATGCCAATATTATTGCCAAAAAACAAACAAAACATACCAATAAAATCCTTGGGAGCACAAAAGACTGTTAGCATCCAATAAAAACTATAAAAAACAGAAGCAAATAATGATGTGATAACATTTCCCTAATTTCTGGACGACACCATAGTCCTAGCAGAAATCAATAGTCGAAACAGAACTTCTATGCATTTAAATTAAATTTATCAAAGCATAGGTGTAGGGTTGGATCTTGTACATTGCATAATACCTATTCTAATGATCCAGCTTCATGGGTACCCATTAACAGAAACCGCAATCAAAAAGCACATTCTTCTTTAAGGTCCTGTATCATGCGGCACAGCACAAATCTCCAGTGGTCTTTAGGATCTGCAGACACAAATGACAGCTAAAACAAATCCAGAAACCACAGAACCGATCAACTTATAATCATCTTTGAAGTCTCTAGCTAATTTCCTTTCATCTCGCACATAGTGTTTTGGATACAAGCATCCCAGATGCATTCAAACTCATCATCTCTTCCTCCTATCTATCTGATAAATTATATAATATATTTAAGAATTTTCAAGGCTGTTATCAAACAGCCTAGCTGGAAAACTGTTCAGTTGCTAGAAAATCTCTTTACTTCTGTACCAGCAGTTGTTATCTACATGTAAGGCGAGTTTGAGTGACAAAAATCTTCTTGCATCTGTGCTTCTAACTTCCTAAGTAACCTGGAATTGGCTTTACATATAAATATTCAATATATACCTATGTGAAACACATGTTAGATCTTTTGATGAAACCATTTAAACTAACTGCAGCAGAAATCTCAAGGAAATTACTCGTCTAGCTGACGAATAGCTGGTATTAACCTAAGATTATGCTCAACTGAATAGCTGGTATTAACCTAAGATTAAAGTCGATGTCCTAAATTTCATTTGAGATACTGACCTTTCTCCCTAGTTGCTGAATCCAACTTGCAGACAATGGTTCTCCAAGAAATTTGCTAGCTTTTTGAATATGCATCAAAGAAGGAAGGCACCAAAAGAAGTTGCACATTCAGCCAGCATGAGAAATCAAGGAACGTTTTCCTGGTGAAGTTTGTCTATCTTAATGATGAAGGAAGTTGGCAGCCAGTTAGTTTGAGGACCATGCTCTAAAGGCATGGCTCCAAACATGGAAGATCAAGCCCATACAAGATCTACTTAGACCCAAGAGCTGTTAATTGATACTGTCGAAAACAAACCTTAAAATGCTAGCCTCTTAATCGAAGGACTAATTCTAGGGAGAACTTGGAATTCCTGAAATATTGTAGGGGGGGAAAACATAATTAGGCAAATCACACTGCACTGAGAAACGTGATGATAAATAGATTAAAATAAACAGTAACATGCCAAATAATTTTGAGCACATAAAGAATTGTGTCATAGAGTAAAAATTCGATAAGCAGATGGCAGGGTATGTATACTAATCCGTGAGACACGAGGTCATTTCATTCAACAACTGTATAACGTTAAAAGGAATTAAAGATGCCCAGCAGAATTATTAATGTAGGCTAATTAAAATTAAGTTCTCGATACAAGATGTCTGTTTTCCAAGTATTATCTAGAATGAAAAGGGGGGGGTGACTGGAGGAGCACCCACCAGATGCTTGAAGTTAAGCCTGTGAAACAAGTTCAATTCTAAATAGGTTTCATATGAATCCGGCAAGGCAAAAAGTGAAGAGATCCAAAAGCAAACCGAGTTGGGCATGCAAGAACGACAAATCACGATGAAAATTTAGAAAGCGGGACCTTGATCCTAGACCTCCATTCACCCGAATTCCAAGAGGCAAGAGAAAGAAGAAGGCACCGCGTCAAGAATCACGAATCGGATAAGGGCTCGTCTTGCAGCCGCTGTTGTTCCTTTCTCTCCATCTCTTGCTCGTACCTGGCCAACCTCTCCTTCATCTTCTCCTGTGCGTAACAAGAATGTGCCATTCGTCAACTTAGGGCACAAAGCCGAGGGGGCGGAGGTGGTGGCGGTACCTTGTAGTTGATCTCGACGCGGTGCATGACATAGAAGCCGAGGACTCCACCGAGGATGGTGCCGATCGTGATTCGGATGGACGCCCACCGGGTAGACGCCACCATCGTCAGTCCCTGCTCGCTCTATTTTCTCGCTCTTCGCCGCTCCGCACCCGCGAAGCCCTCGATATTAAAAGGTGCCACTTCTTGGGCTTCTAAGGGCCCATCGCATAGCGTCCGGAAGGTTATTCAATAGCCAGTGGAGTCATACGGGAAATATATAGAATAATTTACTCCCCAAAAAATCTTAATTTTCTAAAATTACATCCTGGATTTTCCAACAAGGAATTACATTCCCTTTCATCATCGGCAAAGGACGGAAAATGATCATAAAATGTGAATAGTGTATCCTCGTATCTTAAAGGAACTGTTCAAGTATTGGATCGAGTATTAAAAGAGGTTGGAAGTGTGTGTGATAAAACTGAAGGTCGTGTCATTGGATTGGACCATTAGTCGCTTGTTCGAGGTCGACAATCCAACACGATACATGTATTTGGAATCACATTAATTGAGCTCCAACTGAATTCTCTTTGGATGATATTGATCTGCGGTCGGTCGGAGCAGAAGCTTCATTTCTGCTAGCGGTAGACTGCGATTCTGCTGCGCACACACGTCAAGTAGATACCGATGCGCATCATCCCAGAGAACAGCGAGAGAGATGAAAGCAATAAGCAACGCCATGATCAATGCGAGGGGGGATGCATTTGCCACCCAATCTCATCCAAGACCAGAAGAAGAGAAGAGAAGAGAAGAGAGAGAGAGAAGTACCTCCAAATGTAAACATTTCCAAGCCACACGATAAATCTCGCCTACAACACGCTAACATGGTTGTCTATATAAGCTGTGGAGACCTCCTCGTATAAAGAATTCAACCCTATCTCTATATCTCTCTCTCACTCTTTCCTTAGCTTGGCCATAACCATCTGCCACATGCCACCTGCCTTGGCCATGGAGGGTGGCTGCGTGGAAGACGCGTCTAGCGACTGGGTGAAGCGGCTGCATGTGAGCAAGGTCCTACAGCGCATGGGCAGCGGCGTCAGCGTGGTGCTGGATCCGTCCGCTGAGGGCGGGGGGATGGAGGCCGAGTCGAGGAAGCTGCCGTCGTCCCGGTACAAAGGCGTCGTCCCGCAGCCGAATGGCCGGTATGGCGCCCAGATCTACGAAAGGCATCAGTGGGTGTGGCTCGGCAACTTCGGCGATGAGGCCGAAGCGGCGCGCGCTTACGACGTCGCCACGCAGCGGTTCCGTGGCTGCGACGCGGTCACCAACTTCAAGCCTCTCACGCAGTCCAACGACGAGGAGGCCGCCGAGCTGTCCTTCCTCGTGGCGCACCCCAAGGCGGAGATCGTGGACGTGCTGCGCAAGCACACGTACCACGAGGAACTCCAGCAGAGCAAGCAAGCCCGCTGGGCTGGCAGGGGAACCGTTGCTGGCCAGAGGAGGACGCCAAGCTACTTGCGCTCAGCTCGGGAGATATTGTTCGACAAGGTGGTCACGCCGAGCGACGTGGGGAAGCTGAACAGGCTCGTGATACCGAAACAGTACGCCGAGAAGCATTTCCCGCTGAAGAGTGGCAGCAGCGTGGCACGCAACGGAGTGCTGCTCAACTTTGAGGACGCCGCTGGCAAGATGTGGAGGTTTAGGTACTCGTATTGGAACAGCAGCCGGAGCTACGTAGTGACAAAAGGATGGAGCCGGTTCGTGAAGGAGAAGAGCCTGAAGGCCGGTGATCTGGTGAGTTTTTGGCGTTCCACCGGGCCGGAGAAACAGCTGTGCATAGACTGGAAAACCAGTCCGGACGCGTGCAACCGCGCTGTGCCGCCCGCTATCAGGCCTCTTCCCGTCGTGAAGCTGTTTGGTGTGGACATATCGGGAGTCCCGGCGAGCGGTGGCGATGGGAAGAGAGGCTGAGAGATGGAGTTGTTTCCACCACCACAGTTCTTCAAGAAGCAATTCGTAGAGGCTCTATAGTCTATCGATTTCTTTGTTCTTCCTGTTTTGATCCTACTTTTGCTTTGGTTTCATGAATCATGTACATCGTGTTACACAACTTAGATTTCTTGGCTCACCAAAAGCACAAAAAAGAACTTATATTTGGTGAAGCGAGCAGAACCGAGACGCCACATGCACTCACACCGTGTTGGTCGTAAACAAAGTCTTGGTTGACTATGTTCCCCCTTCATTCAACCTGAACACTTGGTTGTTCGAGCCGTCCCATAAAACCACTCCAGTCTAATACTGTAGGCTCGCATTCTAGAAGCAAAATGTGTCGGATACTTTGCTTATGATCCGACATGGCAAACATGTGTCTTTGGCAAGAGATTCTTCTCAACTATAGTCAATTGCGAGCAAAGGCAGGGCGGCGATGAGTGGTAGCTGCCAGAACAATGAGGCTTCCTTTTCTTTGTTGACTTTAATCGACTTGTGTGCATCGTTTCGACGAGGAAAACGCACGGTGTGTCGTGAGATGGATCATCTCACCACAGATGTCGAGCGGAAGAACGCGTAGGTTGATCCTTATTGGCCCATTAGACGTACCTCGTTAAGTCTCACGACTGCAGCATTAATTCTAACGCCGTAGACAATCGAATCAAATTAACCATGGCGGATGATGCTTCGTGTGTCGGTTTCAGTCATTGCTCATGAATCATTCGTCTAGTTATCCAATATTATAATGCTGATTCTGCGTACATATATAAACAAGCATTGGGCAGGACGAGTGGTTCGTATCGATCACGAGCTTGCGATTGCAGTCTCTCGTCGAGCTCTCGAATGGTGTTGTCAAGTTGCAGCTGTGGATTACCACTTGTAGCGGCAAGCGCACCAACTCGCGCTGCCAGATTGCTCTCCCGGCCCGAAAGCTGCATCTGGCTTTGCACCAACTTGCAGAAACCATGAGCCCCGTCTGCCATCTTCGCCTGGTTTAGGCCCACCATAAATGAACTTAAGTTCCCGAGCCTTCCTCTTGCACGTCTTCAGGGCAACCTTGGAACAGTGTGTTGACTTTTTTGGGGGGAAGAAGGAGACATGAGCGACAAGAGAGATCGGCTTAATATGGTCAGAAGATGGGTTCGATTCCTTTGTTGTTTAGCCCCCTCTCGTGAGAAGGCGGAAGTTTTGGCCGGTGTTCATGCACGTAGATGAGGCAGACACGAAGCTTAAACAGCATGGCATTCACGAGCGTTTCTGGTCCTGCCATACAAACCACCATCGGCATATGTCTATTACCGTGGACTGCAGAGGTGATGAGAAAGCTCCGTTACAAACCGAGGAAACAGAACTCGATCGCCGTAGACTCGTGAGAAGGGAGGTGAAGCCATCGTTAGTCTGGGAAGCTGCACAGGTGGTAGGGGACGTAGACTTGATGCCATCATCCCCCATGCTGTCGTCTTCTCCACTGCATCTTCCACCTGAGCGTGATGGATCTCTGCGGCTGCTTCTGCTGATATCTCAAGTCCGATGGATGCGATGCCACCGGGGCGTAGATTCCATTCGAAGGAGCACAACCATTCCCAGGTTGTGCTGCAGCAGCAACTGCCGCATCCGCCATGTTGTAATCTGGGGATGGAACCACAATTCCACCGACCAACACAACCTGCGGACTCACCGCGAGACTGCCGTTGCTGCTACACCAGACTGCAGGGCTCCGTCGTCTTCCGTGCAGCCGATATTTCTGATCAAAATACCAACTCTTCAGTATTGTTTTGAACATAAATTTGCAGTAGAAAACATTGTGAATGATGCCCTGTTCTACTTATCCGATTCCACCTAAACCATGCTTAGAAGATTACTACAGCTTTATGGGAATCAATCTGTCACCATCAGGGCTCGAGTGGTTTGGGCAATTACTGGGTCCACCGAGATATTAAAAGGCAATGCAGCTTGACAATGGGAATCCAAGATTTTAGATGTCGATCTAGAAGAAAGTTTAGTGCTCCATCTTATCATGTTTGGTCACGTCGCAGAAGATTTATCAGGGAAACATTTATGGTTGAAGCCATGGAAACGCGAGAAGGAGAATAAAGAATACGAAGCGAATCATCTGAAGGAATCCGATGCTTTGCAAGTGCAGTAGGACGACACGGAAGCACATTCTACGTACGTGAAAGCGTGGTGAGCGACAGTGAGAATCTAATCGGTGAAGGATCCAACGGATCACCTGCAAATGGCTCTTGACCTCGTCGATGGTGAGGCCGTCCACCTTCATCAGCTCTCTGATCTGCTTCGGCGTCGCGACTGCATGCCGTCGAAGAGACTAATTTTTAGAAACAAGGCATGATAATGAGATGTTCAGGTTTTAGGCTTATACCATCGGATCCACCGAGTTGATGCAGGGCGTGCAGGAAGCAGCGGTGAAGCTCCGGCGACCAACTGCGCCTTGCTTTGCGATGAGGCTGCAACTGTTCTTCCTTCTTCTCCCTGTTTACTTCCTTACTACCATAATCACGGCCACCATCACCATCGGTAGTTGCGGGGATGGCAGTAGCTGCCGATGAGGCCGGTGGTGGCACGACGTACTTTTGTCTCTGAAAAGGCTGGAATGCGCTGCCGATCTTCTTCGAGATCACTACTGTAGGTTTCTTTGGTGGCTCCTACGCTCCATCAACAACATCAAAACCCCCGCTAATAAAAACCGGCATAAATCAACTGCTTAAGATTAAAAGGAAAGACAATTCAGTATCTCACCATCCTAGGAACTGTGTCCGGCTCCTGATTCCGGAGCTGGACGGATCTAAGCTTCATCTCGGACCCGACCGCTGCACTCTTCTTAGCCTCGCTTCTTTGTTCCGACATCGGAAGGATTAACTCTTCCGTGACAGGTCCATGGTTCACCTTCTCGTCATCACCCATAACATGTCGCACGCTCTCGATCGCTGCAACCACAATTTATGACCATTTAAGCGCAATAATACACTTCAGAACCGAGAGGTAACGAAATACACCTCGCGTAACGAGGTGGAGGCAGAGAGGCAGCTCTCGCTGGAAAGCCTCGATCTTCTTGCGCTCCTCCTCGAGCGCTCTGATGCAGTCCTGACATCGCTGCCCTCGCCCCAACAGATCCATCACCGCTGTGAATGCGTGCGGCTGCATCTGACAGTGTTTAAAGCAGGCGAGAGGAGAATATTCTGACGGCTGTGCAAGGAACGGAAGACTCGGACGACAAGGAAAGAAGGAAGCCGTGAGAAGGGAATCACGGTCGGGGCGTCACGTAGAAGATTTCGATTCCCTCCGACAGGAGGCGGCGTGAGATTAGAGGGAGGCGGAACGTAAGAAGAGAGAGATGAGGACGGCTTCGGATATTCCCGCGGTGGGATTCCGCGTCGATGCGTTGGCGTTGACTTCAGTACGTTGGAGGGGTGATGCCGCTCCGGAGCCCGACGGACGGATGAGATATTCTTTCGTTGAAGGAATCTTAGCGGAATCTTCTTAAGATTCCGGCCGGGGTTGGGAGATCAATAGTCCCTAGTTTTGGTGGATTATGTCGATTTGCTCGAGGGAGAATCCAAAAAGTATATGCTGGTTCTTGTAGTCGTCCATATTCATCCACAAGTATATGCTACTTTTCTGGTTTAGGTGTCAGAGTATACGCGTAGCTACGTTTATCGGTATACATCGTATCTTTGGCAACATGCAAAAAATATTACGTGACGTCTATTACTCTGTGTTGACTGCGCAATTAATGCTGCCCATCAAATGTGTAAACCAAGACAAGAAGGGAGATTTCGATTGCCTCGCCTTTTAAAATACACGGCGTTGAAAATGATCACCACTCTCCGAGGGAGGCTTGATATTGAATGATATGAATTTCTGCGCCTTATTGACCGCCGGTGTTGACTTCAGTTCAATTAATGTTGCGAGATTTGTAATTCCAATAGTCAAACGTGTACTAAATCCGTCCAGTTGCATTAAAAATTATAACGGTTAGTTTTGCGAGGTCGATCGCTATTATAACTAATATTTGTTTGAAGATTTTGAGTTGGTGTGCTAACAAAGTATTATTAAATATAATATTTTATTTATAAGTTTTGTGTTCTATTAAGATACATGCTATATTTCTATTTTAAATAAACATATATAAAAAATAACTGAGCTTGGAGGTTACAAATGAGTTATGACAAGTATTTGATCTCAAACGATGGAACAAGACATATATGGTTCTTGAAATAACATTACCATCTCATCCATGTGATCCCATGATCGATACGTGTATAGCTCCCTTATGCAGTTGTCAGACCTAAGACTTGAGTCACATAACTCCTTGTTTAAAACTCGGCATCGAAGCCATATATAAATCATATTGGATGAGTCTCTTAGACTGTTGAGTCTGTCGACTCATCTTACCTACAATCTAATAATAGTCTTGATAGAAAAATGACATTGTTGCCGACTCACTTCGCCACCTAGGTTACAAAGTCATATAAGCAAAGGGATAAACAACTCTCAAATATACTATGCAATCATCGATAGAAAAATAAGGTTCACACCTCGCCTTTTGCCCACTAGTATCCCTAACCACAATTGAGGGAATGCTCGCACATACACATTAAAACTCCATGGTGTGGCTTGACTTACCCCAGCTCCTTTCAGACGAACGACGCAAAACACCATCCCTTATTTGTCCCGGACAAACCAAAAGCCCAAGTAAAATACACCATAGTGGTCCTCCTCTCTTGATGTTATCCTTCAGAGTACGTGCCGATCAGTCGCTGCCATTAATGATCTATTAGACAAAGCAAGGAGTATCATAACATATTACTAGTTTTGCACCACCAACCACTCAAGTATAAAAGCCAAGTCCTTAGGCTAAATGGGGGCAACTGAGCTCTACCTGTACTCTTGTGAGCTTTACTAAACTTTTTGTATTTTTTCACACTACTAACTTAAGCATCAGAGGGATCGGGTCAAGACATCCCTCAAACACTAACCATTGTATAGGACCTCAGCATCACTAAGGCATTCCTTAAGGAGGATGCAGAACACCCTCTAATAGGGTTAAGACATAACTTGGGATAACATCAGATCCTCTTCAGTAGGTTAGCAACACTTCAAGAATCCGCTTATCACTTCGGCTTCCGACTCATATCATCCCCCCAAGTCCCATGTGCACCTTTTGACGGACCTGTGCCTTCGAGACCAAATTAGGTTATGTTGACTTTTGGGTCAACGACATCAAGACAATAACATTTTAGCACCAAAAACAAAGATTTGAACCCTTAGCTCTTGTATGCGAGGGAATATTGATTATGATATTTAGTCTTACATTAATCGAGGAGTACGAGAACAAAAAAAAATAAGTTTGAAGATCACTTTTATCCTCATATATGTCTTCTAGAGCTCACGAGTTTCGAAAAGGATAAAACTGTATGAGTATACCCACCACACAAAGTAAATAATTCATCGTGAGTCTATCGCACCTATAATGATAAAATATAATTTATCAAATTTACGTTAGAAGGAGAGAACTCACAAGAGTTAAATAAAATTCGTTGTCTCAATCAATATATCTATGTATATATCATTAAAATTGGCTTCATCGGAACCTAATCTGATATGGCTAATGAGGCACGGAGGTCAAAGAAATATGGGCCAAATGACGCGGATCGGGCGAGACCTGCTTCACAACGCAAGACCGGATTGACTCGTTTTGGGAGTCGAATCTGACCAACCGAGTATGATTGGACTGCCGCATCCATCGATCAATCATCGTATCAGAGTGGCGTGGTGGTTGAGTGGGCCCAGGTAAAGAGGGCCCCTGCGCATTAATGGTTGGCACGAAGTCGCCGTCCCGCGATGCGCACCACCCACCACCCCACACGCGGTCTAATTCCAAAGGGTGGGACGACACGTCACGTGCCAACTCCACTACAAAACGGGGTCGGGAGTGAGAAAGGATGAAGCGCTGTGGTGGTAACGGCGTTGCAGTTCGAAGCATCACAGCTGATCTCTGCGTCAATGCCTTACAGCCAGGCACGTCATTACCCACCCGGCTCGGGTGTGGGCCCAATGTTAGGTAGTGCGCTGTAAAGCCGCGTGTTCCCTAATCTTGTCCTCTCCTCTTCCATCGCCGTTGTTATGTTTATTTGGTGTTTGGGCCAAACCATCCAATCCGAAGACAGCTGATCATTCCCAACCATCACGTGACTACTGTGTGGACTCATTGCATCTCCTGCGAGATCAACGGCCAAGATTAACTCGTCGTCGTCTTCTACCACACTCCCCAACTCTCTCCCGTCTCCATCTCGGCTCGCATCGAGGATCGAGAGATGTCTGCCCTCTTCCTCGTCTTCCTCCTCTTCTCTTCCGCTTCCGGTGGTACCAATCCTGCTTCATCTCCCGATCCTTTCACTGCTGGTAAGCTCATCCACACCCACATTGGCGCTGCTTCCTCCGACTCACCGCGTCTTTGCTGATCTCCAATTTGCAGGCGTGTCGCTCAACATCGACTGTGGCGGCGCGGCCAACTTTACGTCGGAGTTCGGGCGTGCGTGGGTGGCGGACCGATACTTCTCGGCGGGGGCCACCGGGTTGGTGGCGGAGCCCCACCGCTTCCTGCAGCAGCAGGAGCGCACCCTCCGCTTCTTTCCCCCCGTATCCGCCGGTAAGAAGAATTGCTACTCCGTCCCCCTCCCTTCCGGCCGCTACTACGTGCGCACCTTCACCGTTTACGACAACTACGATTCGAAGCTGCGCACTCCCAGCTTCGACGTCTCCTTCGAGGGCACCCTCGTTTACGCCTGGCGCTCCCCCTGGCCCGAGGCCGCCGCCCGCTCCGGCGCCTATGCTGACCTCATCGCGTCTGTCCTCGACGGCGCCGCTAACCTCTGCTTCTACAGCATCGCCACTGACCCCCCTGTCGTCGCCTCTGTCGAGCTTGCCGCCGTCCACCCCCTCGCTTACGGCTCCGCCTCCACTGGCACCGACATGATCCTCATCAACTACGGGCGCCTCACCTCTGGCGGCACCCTCTTCGGCCCTGGCTTCACAAACGACTCCGACGCATTTTCACGGGTCTGGCAGTCCGATGCCGACTTCCGCAGCCTCGACGTCCCCATCAAGGCGCTCTCGGCCGGCGGGCACCGGATCTTCGGTGCCAACCAGGCCCCCAACTACTTCCCCGTCAAGCTTTACGAGACCGCCGTCACCACCGTCAACCCCAGCGACGCCCTCGAGTACCTGCTGCCAGTGGATACGCGGCTCGACTACATGGTCTGGTTCCACTTCGCTGAGATCGACTCCGGGGTGACCAGGGTCGGGCAGAGGGTGTTCGACGTTGTGATCGGTGAGGAAAACGTGACCAGGATCGACATCTACAAAGAGGTGGGAGGGTTCAACGCGTTCAAGTGGCATCATATCGTGGAGAACCTGACAAGCACGACGCTCGTCGTGAAGCTGGTGCCGGTGGCGGGGAAGCCCATCATCTGTGGGCTCGAGAACTACGCAATGGTGCCCCTGGATCTTGCCACGGTTCCAAGACAAGGTGCGTGCGTGATTTCAGGACTCGGAGACCCAAGCATGACGTACATCAGGTTGACGAATGCCTCATCCGTTTCTTGTGGTTATTTTGACAGTGATGGCGATGCAGGCGTTGAAGGAATCTCTGCGGATACCAGACAGGATGGGATGGAATGGGGATCCTTGTGCACCTTCCACCTGGGATGCTTGGGAGGGCGTAACTTGTCATCGCAGTGACAACGGACAGAATCTTGTTGTCACCCAATTGTAAGTAACACATTCCTTTTCGGCTCATAGCATGTGCATTTTATTGATGCTTGATTCATACTCTTCTGATCTGCTAGCAATGTTTGGTAGTAGTGGAAAGTGATGCTCTGTGTTTTTCTTAACATTATAGCAAGTGAGAATTTGAAATTCCCCCAGTTTAAATGAAAATACCATGAATTATTAAAAGGAGATTTTTAGGCTAACAAGGATATTATGAAGGCAATAAATTTTCCTATTGGACTGCCCTTTCATCTGCTGTATCTTGCAGATAGGAAGCAGTTGTAGAAGCATTGGCTGGTTCCTGGCTAATCGTGCTTCCTTTTTGCTTGAATAAGGTTAATGATGGTTGCATTATGCAGTCGTGCTTCCTAGCTGGAAAATGTATCTTCCTTGTTTGCATTAATTGGATTCTCCTTAGAACCTCCTACATGGCTAGATCCACAATTAAGGGCCAGAATAATAGATCAAGGCACTGCCTAGTTAGTTAGTGGACAGTGTAAGTCACAAATAAAATCTGGCTAGAGTTGTTTGATTCTGCGTGACCAGTCATTGCTGTTACCTGCCACTACCTCTATTGATTCGTTAGGTTCTTCACTATTCTGATTTTGGTTATGTTTTGTGCTCGAAGTAGCTCATTTAGATATTGGTTATGAACTGATGCATCATTGTAACTCCTTAGTTTCTGCATTTTTGCTTTCTTTTTTCTAATCTGCATTTGTTCTTCACTATTCTTATGACATCGTAGCAATTAAATTTCCCTGTTGAGACATTAGACGTTTCTTGTCCGTTTGCCTTATAGTTCATTTTCAGTATGATTCTTTTTTTTGTGATAGATTGCATGGAACATTATATGTCATTGTTTTAATATATATTGAAAAAACAAGCATGTCATGTTCTAATCTTGTATTGTTTGCATGGATGTTATGCATCATGGTCTATATGGAATCTGTACTTGTCCTTGTTGGTGTTACTTCTGTCAAATTGTAATTAGTCTATATGGATTTTGAATATGGTTACGTCTAACCTGTTTTTCCTTCCCTTACGTACCTAACATGCAGGGATTTGGGCAGTCAAGGCTTGAAAGGTTATATTAGTGATAAAATAAGTCTTCTAACAAACTTGGTAAGCTTGTAAGTATCAGTTAAGTTGGCGTGTACCATTTCCCGCTTACTAATTTGCTTTTAAAAGTTGTTATTTTTTGTGCATATGCAAGCAGAAGTAAGTCACAAATGGCTGCTTATGTACCATTCATATTGTTCATATGGTCCTTTTGTTGGATAAATTACAAAGGTCAACCTGAATTTTACTTTGAGGACCATAGTTGGATGTGAAAATATTAAACACTTGATATTGGGTATTATAAGATGCTGCTACCCCAGGAACTACATAAGGTGGAACTAAAAGAACTTCATATGACATGAATAGTAATTCATGGCCATTGACCCAGTTGTTGGTTGGCAAGTCGACAATGAAGAAATGTTGCTAATGTCCTGATACCTTCACGTTAAATTAATACACAGTTACAATGATGTGGTTTATATTGCCTGGTCCAATGTGGCAACCATGCCATTTTTCATGCGGTGCAAACCTCTAGGCACTGCAAAGGACCAAGGATTTTGAGCCGAGGACAGAGTCCGAAGACTATGTTTAGTACTCTTATCACACAGCTCTGTTCTTGGTCACCATCAGAGGATGATGACTTGACATGTTTTCCAAGGGTCTGCCGTCTGCAGATGCCTAGTTGGCATGACTTGACATTTTTATTTGTCATGCAATGAAGTTTGTTATTTCTCATGCAAGATGTTCTCTGTTTTACTGAAGTGTAGAATATTACTGTTCGATGATAGACTTCTAATTTGGTGTTTTTCAGGAAGCTACATTGGAATCATGAACTCCTGATTTAGAATTACTTTATTATTTTTACTTTTATCAAAATTTCTTCTTGTGCTTTTGTAACTGAAAAGAAATTGGTTCCAATCTTTCTTGAGCACCGTGATTTTGTTAAGTCCCTGAGGTTCCTCTACCAGAATCTATCTTGATTATGGTACACTTGCTTCCATGTGGCCTTTGGTTTGCTCCTAATCTGTTGGTTTTTATCTACATATCTTCTGCAGTCATATAGTCTAGCTTTCCTTACTCTTAACTTATTCTTCTTACTTTAATCTGTTAAAATATTGTCTTCTGATATTGAATGGATGAAACAAGCATCTTGGAATGATTTTTGAGTTGGAATTTGTATAGCTTTTCATTTGTCTTGATCAAAATACTCAAACTGATCATGTTGGTTTTCATAAAGCATGTTCATTAGTTTTAGTACTTCTATATATGTGTCATGTGTTCTTAGTATCCCCGATCTCATGTGCTTACAGTTAAAATTCTGGACAGGAACTTGAGCTCTAATTCTCTGGGAGGAACATTGCCATCGGGTCTAGGTCAAGGATCTCTTGTAAGCTTGTGAGTTGATATTTGATATCCATCTTCTAGTTATAATATTCATGTCTCTTTTCATAAAAGGCATATGAAGTTGCTGCTTCTTATTGTCAGTAACACATTGCAATTGGTTAAAAGATTCTACTATGTAATCCATATGACATATTTATATTCTAGGAACTGAAAAAACAAATTTTTGTGGAGAAAGACTGTCTTTTTCTACTTAAACGATCGTATAATGGAGATCATTTTGATGGGCTATACCTAGAAAGGTTGCATATTGATAGATTCTTGTGTGACCTTAATTTTCTAATTCATTGCATGAATTGCTGATGTCAGTACTGCATAACTTGGGGCTACTTTTCAAATGTGCACATGTCAACAATGTAGGCAAAACTATGGCATTCATTCTTAATACATTGGAACCAGGAAATAATGCATTATTGTGTTCCCAGTAGGAGTCATTAACGTTCAATGAGAATATTTTGTCTTTTTATTTTCATTTTCATGAAGAGATCTGATAGGCATCATTATGTTTCCAGTATAAGTCATTTGCAATCTTTTTTCTGGACATTGCCATATGAAGAAGTGAGGGGACATGGAGTGTGGGGAAATATTGTGCTATTTTGTTCTATGGATGTATGGTGGATTAATTAATTTTATATTTTCTTTTCCCATCACATCCATAGTTATAATCTTGATATACACAATTAACTTTTGAGATTGTTACATTATGCATTGATGTTTTACATGCAAAACTTATCATGTTAAAGTTAGGAAACACAAAAAGAATGTTAGTCATTCATCTGGTAGTTTTTTTATAAAGATCACATGGGTTTTAGATACCCTTTTATATTATCAGTCTTACTGTTTTTGTTATTGAAAGCAAAATTGTGATGCTATCTAAGGATGATTGCACAGCAGATCTGTCATTTTCTTCTGTTCTTCATAAAACTGGAATTTGTTTTCTTAATCAGGGATTTGTCATCAAATCAGCACACCGGTGGCATTCCAGATAGCTTGGGGTCTTCAAATTTGAAAGTTGTGTGAGTAGACAGATAATCTGCTCCTGTAGTTTTTTTTTATCATTAATATTCTTTGTAGTTCTCATCCATGAGGCAAAGCTTTTAATTATTTTGATCGCTTCTCTTTGATTATCACTATTGTTTGGAAATTTTACGGTTTCAACTGGTTATTCATGTAGTCCATGTCTTAGTTGATAACAAGGACAATGTATCATATGAAAACAAACATAAGCTTTGTAGGATGGCATCTCATGGACTCGATTAACAAATCGGACTTTGTTCGTCCTGATATATCAATTATGTTGCCTTGCTTGTGTTTTGGTTCTCAGAATAGATTGTTAATTCAGTTCATAGGAAAGATTGACTATGTATGGGGAGGGTCAGTGTGTATAACCTTACCCTTATATGTAGAGAGGTTACTTAGTGACTCGATTCTTGGTCACCCAGGTCATAAAATAGCAATCTTACCATTATATTAAAGGACCAGTCTCTTGCCTAGACATATTAAAATGCTAATGAAATATGATTGGAGTAGATATTTATATACCTATGTTACTCGAACCTAGCAATTCACCCCCATGCCTGAATTGATATATGACATGGTTCATGGTGCTGGACTTGTCCGACTTTGCTTGAATTGGCCATATACCAGCTGGGGCTGGCTCTTTCAAAGCACATCCTAAGAGAGGCATTGTTTAGAGAGAGAGGTCTCTGCCTATAAGGAGATGAGGAGACTCTGCCTCGCTGGCCTTAAATAGACTGAAATCCAGTTTATGCAGAAATTTCCCTAACCACAAGCTGTAGACTTATTTATATATCCAACAGTGAGATGGCCACCTTATTCTGAATGAATTAGAGGAAAAAAACTGGCAAGAAGAGAAAATAAAAATAAGCTAGAAGAAAATACAAAATAAAAAAATACGAAATAAAATGAATATTCGAACTAACTTGTGTTAGCTTTTACATAAATGTCAGCTATAAATAACTTTACCGATAGCTAATGCATTAAATACATGCAACCATTATAAATATTTAAAAGTTTATATACGATTCTTAAATGTTTAGATATTTTAACTTGGTGCCATTTCTCTGACTCGTATCTTTAATCTGGAATCTTTTCCGATGTATCCTAGTATCATGATAATTATCTAGTTTACCTTTTGGTTTCTTATGCAGTTTATTAAACAACAATCAACTGGATGGGCAAGTTCCCGAGAAACTTTATTCAATTGGTGTACATGGTGGAATCATAGAGTAAGCTATCCAGCAATTTTCCTTCCATTCATCATGCTTTTTGAAATGTTACTTGTTTCTTGTAGCATCATGCGGCTGTTCTTGTTACACATCTTTGTGTCATGACCACGGTTTCAATATTGACTGTACCGGTTGGTATAAACCAGTATTTTCCCGTTGAAACAAGTGTTGGTTTCGAAACATATAGTTTGATACCAGTATAATATCATTCTTGTTTTAATTATTTATTCAATGATATCAGGTTGTATTGGTTGGTGTACAGCTCAAATTACTGCTAGTGTACCAGTGTGTTAGGTTACACCGGTAACTAACCTTGATTTAAATCCTTGGATTTGACCTTGAGGGTATTTTACAAAGGCTTTCTCAACCAGTTGCATCTATTCCAGTACAGAGTTGTTTATCATCAATGCATGCACACACAAAAATTTCATTGATAGAACTACTTGACACAAATATGTAGCCTACTGATATTAGACATATTCATTCTGGCTTCTCTCTAGGTTCAAGAATTGAGAATAGTGTAAAAGCTAAAGTTACATAAATGCCACACTGGCCAGAGCCTGAGTGACCAAATAGCTTAATAACACATTATCTTCCTTTATGCATCAATGTAGAGAGATAAACTTACCTGTACTACACAGAAATGTGTTATATACTTGCAGTTTCACAACCTTGCATCGATTTCTTTGCTTCTTTTTTGTTTAGCAAAATAATTATATACTCTTGGTTCAGCCTTTCAGGTAACAAAGGCCTCTGTGGTGTACCTACTTTGCCTGCTTGCCCTTTATTTTGGGACAAACGAGGGCTTTCCACAGCTGGAAAAATTGCAATTGGTTTATCATGTGCTTTTGTCGTCATCGTGCTACTCCTAATTTACTTGTTCTGCATAAGAAGGCAAAACGACGACTATGATTTTGAGTTTCCTCAGGACCTAATATGTGAGTACAAGTAACTTCAAACATTATTCTAAATTCTTTCTGAGAATTTGCTTTATGCTTGACAAAGTAGTCATTCCAATGAGCAGAACTGGGATTCTTCAATTGAGACACAGGAAGGATATAAATATAATAATTGTTTGCCCCTTGTATTGTTAATTACTTAATTATGCCTGAACATAGTTTGTCATATTTTAATTCCTTGACTTTTAAACAGACTTTGTATTTGTTTCTTTCCTCGTCCATACTTACACTTTGAGAAATGTAATTACTTTCCTTTTCTAGATTTCTTCCTTTCCAGTGTAGTCTTAGTTGAACAATCAGGTGGAGATAGTATATAAGAAATAACTTGTGTGATAGGAGAAGATCTGGCTAGCAACCCTTATCCAGGGTAGCAGGTCAGATAGTAGTAATTATCATCTTAAGAAGAGAAAATACTATATACGGATGGTTCTAAGTCTGAGACTGGATAATAAGATATGTGTCAAGATGAGCATGCAGCACAAACCAGGAATGGATTGCAGGAGGGCTTTTAAGCAACTGAGAATCTCAAGCAGTTGACATTGGAAGTAATATATGGGATGGTGAGTGCTGGTTCCTTCTTTTTTCGCCAGGAATACCGAAGATCAACATTAGTTGTAGAACATTTCAATTGGTTCATTCAATGCTACTACAACCACATAGGAGAAACCATTATCTCAGTGGCATAACACGTGGCAGCTCAGCTGATCCTGTAGCAGGGATCTAAAGCAAATATAGATGTTATCATAATGAAGAAATTTTCTAGAAACTGCATCTTTTATGTTAGCTTGGTTTCAGGCATTGTAATTCCTATATTCTGAAACTTGAGGACTTGCATAATTATCTGTGGATTTGCATAAATGGACCAGTAGAAGTATAAATGGGGAATAATTAGGTGTTCTCGATATATTTTAACTAGTATGAATGAGGAGTTAGCATCCCATTAATCTTTTTATCCTTAATAAAAAAAAAAGATGCTCTAATTTCTAGCTTGTCGATAATGTGTTTTGACCTGCTTCATTGCAGAAGTATTTTAGTTTGAAAGTAAAAGATTTTGATCACCTTGTTTTATTCATTGAAGTCATATTGTAACTCTATGTATTCTGTATTTGATCTGTGAACTTGATTAAACAGCCTCTAGGGGGGCATAATTAAGTTATTGATTCACTATGGCTACATCTGAAATATCTCAACTGAAACTCTATGTTATCTCATCTATATTTTGTACTCACTGCATTCTTATTTGTGCCACTATCAGCAATTGCAGCAAAAAGAAATAGGTACCAGAGGCAGAAGCTGATGCTTGTCGAGATGGAAGCACCAAATTCTAATGGTTTTCCAAGCACCTCCAATACTCGTTAGCAATCTCTTAAACGAAGACGGAAAACTTATAACTTATTCTTTGAATACCAGAGTCAGATGGCTTTTAAACTTGTTCGATCTTATGATCTGGTCTCACACAGAGTTTACTGGCCCAAGGTGACTATACCAGGAGTCTGCAACTGATGCAAGCCATGATCGTGTTCTGTTTATCATAGTGCAAGGTGGTGAGTGTTGTTAGAAAAGTTTGCATGTTTGTGCGGTGAAGTGTGTACATTAATAGGATATAAGGCATGATGGTGCAAACCACACAATTTTGTTAAATGCCTTGCCTGAATTCATGTACAATATCGAAGGAAATCGGGTATTTTGCTTGTCTAAAGTAGGTCTCGGGGTAAACGTTTGACATCGACGTCAGCTAATACCCAATTGCAGCTGGGTACAGAAATGTTTGTCATATTACGGTAGACCGGCGGTTGATTTGTTGGTGAAACAAATGACTAATGTGCTTTCCTAGACAAATAATAAATGGTCATCAGTCGAAGTTAACGCATTATTTTCGTTAGTTATATATACTTCCATAAGAATGGTGAGATAGATTATGATACTTTGATCTCCTTAGTAAGTGTTAGGGAAAAAAATCTTATTAATGTTTTCATCAGCACAACATGGTAAGTCATCCGAAGAACCAAGCATAGCTCTTGAGACTTGTTACCTACATAAAGATTAAAATAGAAGTTTATTTTTACGGTTCGATAATTCGACAACGATAGAGTTTTCAAAAAATTTTAAAAATATTATTAAAAATATTTTGTAAGAGAGGTAGTTCGATAAGTAAATGACCTGAGCTAATATTAATACGATGATTAATCGATTTTATATTTCACGTGCCTACGACACGTGATCGCCTCTTGATGCACGAGGGTGTTATAGTCATTATGAATTCATCATCCCTCGAAACCCTAGATTTCCACTGCTTCGTATATATACCCTCCCTCATTTTCTTCGTTGGCCGAATTCCTCTTCCGAAACCCTATCCGCCTCTCGATCGCTGCAGCCGGCTACGATGAAGTACAACCCTCGTGTGTCGAGTTCCCGGAGGAAGTCCCGGAAGGCGCACTTCACGGCTCCATCGAGCGTCCGGCGAGTGCTGATGAGCGCGCCGCTGTCGGCCGACCTGCGGAACAAGTACAACGTGCGGTCGGTTCCGGTGCGCAAAGACGACGAGGTGCAGGTGGTGCGCGGTACCTTCAAGGGCCGCGAGGGCAAGGTCGTGCAGGTCTACCGTCGGAAGTGGGTCATCCACGTCGAGCGCATCGCCCGCGAGAAGGTGAACGGCTCCACCGTCAACGTCGGCATCAACCCGTCCAAGGTCGTCATCACGAAGCTTAAGCTCGACAAGGACCGCAAGGCCCTTCTGGATCGCAAGGCCCGCGGCCGTGCAGCGGACAAGGCCAAGGGTAAGTTCTCTGCGGACGAGGTTGCCGCCGCCGCTGCCGCCGCTGGTGCGCCCTCTCTCCAGGAAATCGACTGATTTCGTCTATCCGATTTCTTCTGTCTTCGTTATGCGGTTGCGCTTGTTTTCTTGATCTTTAGGACTGGAGTTTTAGATCTCGAATAAAAGCATTGAAATCTGTCTTGTTTCTCTTATATGTTGGATGAAAACACTGTTTTTGTTAGTACATTTGAAACTACATTTATGAATTCAGTGCATTTTTTTTTTTTCGCTTCTTTCTTCTTTCTGCTTTGCCCATTTAATAGTTCTAGGAAGACATTTTATAGTCACCACATGCTCAGTAGATCCTATCGATATTTGATAGGCAGATACACTCAATTGTTGATGACAGTATTTATTGTCTAGATTGAATGGTTTATGCATGATTAGATGGTTATTGGTGTAAAAGTTGTATCCCCCCAAGTGTTGTAGTTGGGTATCGATTCTGGCCTCTATTCGTTAGTCCTTTCTACCTCAAACAAGAGGCCAAACCGATGTGAGAAATAGTTGTGAGATATAGCTATGGTGATTACCCTTGCAAAGATGCAATTTGGGTGATGGCCAGGACCTGACATTTTTAGCTCTAAATTCAAGTTAGATTGTGCACCTCACCAAAAGCTGTAGGTCAAGATTGACCAAACCATTCTAAATCTCAAATCTCGGTTTACATTTACATTCTGTTATCCATCTTAATTATAAATTATCTTAATTGTAAATTGTCTTTAATTTCAATAAGTAGGCCACTGTACCATCCTTCGTGAACAACTTTGAACGCCCAATCAAATTTAAGGGATCCAACCAACCTCCCTCGTGTAGACTGATCGTAGCTATCCCGAAATCAATTAGTTGTTGTTACTTCAGCCTCACAACAAGCAAGAAAGAAAGATGAAATAGCATTTGGTAACTGCATCTCATTAATTAAGAAAGACGAGCAACCAAGATTTTGTTCTGAAAAGGAGCAGAATTTAGCATGCACAACCTGCTAAGCTCCATTTCAAAGACTTCCGTAATTTTATTATAATACCACGATATATCAACATGAGGAATATAGCCCCAGCAGCAGTCGAGGGTTGGATCCTGAAACCCTCGACTGCAAACCTATTCCCTTTGTTGCTATCTCAATAGACAGACTAAAACGCTTGACAGCATAAGCAGCAGAAGCAGCAGCAGATCAAGAGACCCCTTCTCCCCAGTCAAAAAAAAAAAAAAGAATCCTTTCTTTTAATCAAGGTTCTGATTCGTGATCATGATGCTCCGGATGTGTTGGAATCTCCAGGAGCTGCGGCATGACGAGTCACAGCCGTGGAGCACACTGTCTGATACGGCTGAGGGATCACTACCGGTCTCGTAAAGGCCCGAGCGTGGTAGAGCGCCGGATGGCCGGGTGTGGCGGCGACTTCAGCACCGTAAGTAACCGCTGTTGCTGGTGTCCGAGGCAGGAGGGCTTGCTGCTGCATCACATGATAGCCTGTTCCCGCGTGAGGATTGCTAGCTACACGGATCAGCTGCGGCTGCAACGAAGCAGGTGCAGGTGCCGGTGTCGACATATACGAATTTACCGGCAACTCGGGCTTCGTTGGAACACTAGGCACTGCCACAGCCAGCTTTGCTGATGGTGGTACAGAACTGGGATCCCCCAAATTGGGCGGAGCTGCAGCTAAAGGCACGTAGCACATTCGAAATTGGGGATGGAATGGTTGGGTCGGTGTTGGCTGCTGCACCGGACGGGCTGCGATAGGGTAGTAGGAAGGAACGGGGAGGACGGTCCCGACCGCTGGGTGGTGGATGTAACTGGGATTTGGCTGGATGAACTGTGGCTGAGACTGTTGGTGCTGCAGTAGCTGCTCCGCCTGTGTCGATGGCGACACATAACCCGTGACCGGCACCGGAACACGATAGCTAGGATCAGAGGAGACCTTGGGATCCGAGATTGCATTCATCAGGTACGTCGGCCTGGATGAAGAAATCAATGTAAACAATCCGAAATCTTGGTAAAATTTACAGTTTTGTTTATAGAGGAGAGGTAAGTGAACAAGAAAGACGATACCTTGACACTGGATCACCGGGTTTTGTAGGTTGCGGCGGCTCGAGGACGCTACCACCGTAGTTGGACCTATCGTCGTCGTCGTCGTCGAAGTCTCTACTCGTTGGGTAGATGGTGGGAGTGGGAGCATAAGCGCATGGGAGAGGGAGGGGCGGAGGGGGCTGGTGGCGGACGGCATGCAATGGCTCTTTGTCGGACGAGGGATTCACGTGGGCGAAGTGATCGTCGACACCATTGATGTGGTGATCGGCATGGGGATCAGCGGTGGTAACAGGGATGGATGGGAGATTGGAGAGGGATGGAGTCGACGAGTTGGATCCAAAGGATGGAGATTTATCGAGCATCGGCCAACCGGGGACGGAGTTGAGGTTCTGGCCATGGCGGACGAGAATGCCTGAGGAGTCGCGGTGGGGGAGGGCGACCTGTACGGACTCCGGCTGTTGGCCGCCGCCGCTGCGGTTGCGGACGGAGGAGTCGTCCTCGAGGCCGAGGAGGCAGTCGACGGAGGCGGAGTCGGTGGAACGACTGCGGGGGAGACCATCGATGCCCATCCCGCCGATCGCGGTATTTAGGGCGTCCACGAACCACGTCTCCGACTTCGACTCGTCCAACAATGACCCCATGGAGGACGAAGGAGCCGACTCCGGGTTCGAAGGGAACAAGAACAGCCGGAGGCGGCGAGAGCGCCTCGATCCACCGCCTCCGGGGGAGGTCGGAGCCGCGGTGGCAGCGGAGATGCGATCGAGCTCTTCGATCATGTTCTCGAGGTCCTCGTCGGTGGTGACGGAGATGAGGGCGTCGAGGTCCTCGTTAGGGAGCTGGTACTTGAGGGAGAAGGGCCGGCCACCGAGGACGTCGCGGGAGAGCTTGGCGGAGAGTTCGGCGAAGGAGGAGCCGCGGTCGACGGTGACCATGCGGGTCTCGCCGCCAAGGTAGCAGAGCGACTTGTCGGCGGGGCGGGGGACGATGCGGCCACCGTAGCTGCACATGACGCGGAGGCGGGACGAGGCCGCCGCGGCGGACGAAGCGAGAGGCTCGTTCAAGGAGTCGCCGCGGCGGGAGCGCGGAGAAGAGTCGACGGAATTCGGATAGCCGGGGGCTGAGGCGCCGACGGATACGGCGGTCAGTGCTGTCGATGTCATCATGCTCGGAACGGGACAGAGGTGGAGAAGGATCGCCCGCCCTGCGAATTAGGACAAGTGCGGTCATCGGAGAGAGCACCACCGAATAAAATGTTTGACTTCTTCGTTATTATATATTTAAAAAGCATCAAATTTCATGATATATTTTTCCACTAAAAATCAGCACTTTATCAATTAACAAACACTAAAATAAGTCAAACTATTTTTATCCATTTAACAAAAAATTAATAAATTTATCCATAGATCTAAAAAATCTATCTGTTGTTAGATCGTTCCATACTTTTCGCGAAGATACGTCAAACAAGCTTGGATTTCAACTGCCCGATTGCCTCGTGCAAATGGGACAACCGTACGAACTAACCCAATCCAAATCCGAATCCCTGGGGATTAATCTTTTCATGTGGCGGGAGATCTTGATCGTTTGGGAAGTCGAGGATCTTCATCACCCATGACATTTGATAAGGACAAAAATGGCGACATGGTGCGTCATGACGTCAGCCATGGCACATTGCCCAAGGGAGTGAGCATTAACGTCGATTTGATGCGTGTCAATGTCAACCGTTCCCGGATGACCTCATCGCCTGGCCCCGGACGATCGACGCAGAGGAAGACGTCGACTGAAGCTTCGCCCATACCCTGCGACAGTTCGATCCTCCATGCAACACCAATGGCGATGTCAGACGCCATCAGAGGTACGGTCCTGCCCCGGCAGGCTGGCACATCAGGTAACACCAAAACTTACCTATAAATACCCCCATGCTCTAAAGGAGGAGTGAGGGGGGGACACGGACAGATGGACACCAAAAAAAAAAACGATCCTTCTCCACTTGAAATCCTCTCCACATCCACTAACTTGATCGTCGGAGGGGTCGGGCCGAGCCACCGACTCGACCTGTGTGCAGGTACAAGGACGGGGTCGCTTCTCCCGGTGCCGCGACAAAGCTTCCCACCCGACGAAGCGTCCCGACCAAGCCATCATAATAGACCACCGAGCGCTATCGAGCGCAACCTCACAAGATACACCGTGCAAGATCCTCGTCATTCGGAGCCCCAGCCAAACCGCGACGGCCCTGAGGTTTGCACTAACAACACTGTGTTGGCATTCTCTAAAGCTTCGGAAGTTGCATTCGCTCCACGGTTCTACGAAAGTGACCTCTCTGTTTCTGCCCTCTTCTACCTATTTCTCTTTCAAGCTTACCCTACCTCTTACTACTAAATCCTATTCCGAATCCAACTAGAATTTCTTTCCGACCCCAAATCGGAATCTCCCCGTTCGAGAATATGATGAGATCTTCGGAATGTAGTGATTGATTCTGTCGATCCAAGAGACCACCCATTCGTCTTTCTTCCCGTGTCTCTGCTAGTGAGAAACGCTGCTGTGCCCCCAAGAGGAGATGAAAGGAAAACCACCACCGGCATGGCTTCTGCCGCGGTTGATGGCAGCACTCAACACAAGCCGTGCAAGTTGATGTCTCCGTTACGCTACTGAATGCTTTCCCGTGGCAGACAATTAGCAGAGGTGTTTTTGCTGGACTCTAAAAACAATAAGCATGATAATGCACGCAAGAGCCAACCAAAGATTTGCTTAATCTCATCATCAAGAAGAAGAGTTGCACAGTTGATCAAGGAGTACAAAGATATGGCTTCGGTGGCATTTCGATGTCACCGACGCTTCCTTCCAACATCTCAACGACTCTGCCCATGGAAGGCCGATTCGAAGGCGCGGTTTGTATGCACCACAACCCGACCAACATCATCTTCCTCGGGGTCTCCTCCGTTTCCGCCGTCACATCACCAGCTCGCAGGTCATCTTCACCTCCATCCAGATACTGGTAAATCGAGTGGGGGAAGTATGCGTCGCTCGTCCTATCATCTGCACGTGCTTTTATGTTCTTTCTTCCTCCCACCATTTCCAACACCATCATTCCGTAGCTGTAGACATCAGATTTGGTCGAAACCGCTCCAAAGCTCCTGGAGAACACTTCCGGCGCCATGTACCCTATCGTTCCTCTTGCCTCCGCCATGGAGATTATGCTTTCCTTCCGAGGGCACAGTTTCGCCAACCCGAAGTCTGCTATCTTGGGACAAAAATCCTCATCGAGGAGGATGTTGTGAGGCTTGATGTCGAAGTGCACGATGCGGGTGCTGCAGCCTTGATGCAGATACTCGAGCCCTCGGGCGATGCCGATTGCTATCTGGTACAGTTTGTCCCAAGGAAGCGATGTCTCGGGCGGATCGGAGTAGATGTACCTCTCCAGGGAGCCATTGGGCATGTACTCGTAGACCAGCGCTCTTCTCTGACCTTCTTGGCAGAATCCCAGAAGAGTGACGACGTTGACGTGGGCAGTCCTGCCGATGCTGGCGACTTCGTTGATGAACTCCTCCCCGTCTTCCTTGGATCTGCTCAATATCTTGACAGCCACCAGACGACCGTCTTGAAGTTGACCTTTGAACACGCTTCCGAATCCACCTTGCCCGAGCTTCTCACCGAAGGATTTGGTTATCTTCTTTAGATACCGATACTTGTATCTCTGGGGGACCAGGGATTCGCACTTCTCCAGGAAATCATGTCCGTGTCCCTTGCGTGTGTTTCTTGATCTGTGCCAGGGGTTGGGCCTTTTCCGAACGTAGATGAATATTGCAGCGAAGGCCAGCAGGAGACCCACGACTCCTGCCACCGAACCTGGAACGTGGAGGAGAGCAAACGATGCGTGAATGCATGGCGAAAGAAGGATGAAAACCCATGAGAGTTTCTTACCTAATGCAAGACTCTTTGCGAAATGGCCCTTTCCTGCAGCACAGAGACCATCAGAAACAAGAATTAGTCCATGCTGCAGTTACAACACAGCCATGATTAAGGTGATCGGATAGAACTCACTGCAATTCCTGGGACTGTGCCGTCCGTCCGGGCAGATACACACGAATGACGCCGATGCATCGTCATGACTGCACCGTCCGTTGCTAACTCTGCATTCCCAGCAAGCAACGGCTTCTCCCCACTCCACCAGAAATCCATTCTTCAAGAGACGCTCGATGTCTTCTGTGCTACTCCTTTCTCTTCCTCCGTCTCGCAACAAAACTGGTGCCCTTGACGTGTTGCATCGGTTCGGTGGTGACGGCGGTGACGTCGAGTTGTCACCATAACGTCCACCGACAAGCGCAAAGGTGGCGTTAGGAGCACAGTCTATTCTTGTGGTATAAATGGGCGGCGGCGCCCAGCAATTGTAGAAGAAGCGGAGCTCTGTGTTCACCGCGCTTACTCTGAAGAAACCGGGGAGGTCTACCCGCATGTCGTAATTGGGAATAGCGCAGCCTTCATCGTCGAAATTTTTGTTCCTAACCCAAAAGGATTTGTTCCCGTAGAAGATGTCGTGAAGGTAGTAGGAACTGTTGTAAGAACTCACCAGAATGGGAAGACCATCCTCGCAGGAGAGCTCAAACGAAGAAAATTCACCACAGGGAGGTTGCTGTGGGTCACGGAGCCAGAAGGGATCGCTAACGTTTGTGACACGGCCACAGCTCTTGGCCTCACACCCTGCCGTGGCTGGTTTTATCAGGCACAGAAGTAGACCAACAAGCTTTATCATCACTGCCAGAAGCATGATTTAGTTTGGTGAGGAGACAGAGAAGAAGAGAATGAGGGAGGGGATGCTAATGATCAAAGGCTTGCCGGTAGCCGACTTTGACCTCGACTCGAGTCTTTTGGAGAAGACTCGTATGTGGAGACTGCAAAGACTTGGCGTGTGGATTGATCGGAAACCGTGTTTTGAGTTGGGACGGCCGAAAAGTGGTGTAAGGATGACTTGAGGCAGCACGGAATCAAAGTCTCGGAGCTCAAGTCGCAGCAGATCGTTTTCCATGGACACATAAAAGTATGAATGCTGTGTCAGCAGTGTCTTTTCTGTTCACCCGATGATTCAGAGACGACTTGGAGAAACTAGAATTTGATCCTCAAGCATCGAGTTTTGACCTCAAACGTAAAAGATTCTCGTAGCACAAGATTTTTGACCTTGCATTTAGGAAACCTCGAAGATCTAATGAATACAATTATTCGAACGCGAGATTCTCGGCCACTGTTCTTGCTCGATTCCAATGCAAACTGGGACCTCCGCAACTCTCGCCGGACGACCATTAATTCCTGGAGCGGATGAATCTACGTGCAGCGTTCCAGCACCAGGAAGGTGCGTGTGGAGGAGGAGATATAGTGGTCCTGCTTTCATTCTTCTTTTTTCTGCTTTTGCTGCTTTCATTTCATTCTAGGGGCGGAAAGGCGTGTCCCCTCTCCTGCTGATGCTGCTTTGCTACAAAGCCACGACTGTTCTTCTCCTTCGCACAGAACCACCGAAGCCTTCATCGATCATTGTCATGGCCTGCGCCACTAACGAGGTTGACATCCACCATGTGTATCACTAAG
The DNA here is from genome assembly GCA_001649415.1 of Musa itinerans. Taxonomy (NCBI): domain Eukaryota; kingdom Viridiplantae; phylum Streptophyta; class Magnoliopsida; order Zingiberales; family Musaceae; genus Musa; species Musa itinerans. The sequence goes on from LVTN01000239.1 coordinate 82,952, forward strand.
TTCTTCTCGTTCGATACGTCAAGTCTTGATGAATTGCACGTCTGCTTGGCTTCATATCATTAAATCGAATCATGTGGCGCCAATCACGCGAGAGAGAGAGACTGCTGCAAAGACACGAGGCGAGTTTGCGTCTGCAATTGCTGTGCGGAGGCAATTGTACCAAGTCGATCGAAGTCAACAGGACACGGTCAAATCTGATCTTTCACATCCACCGGCATATAAAAGGTTAATATTCATTTGAACTTCTTTCATTTTAGTCATTCACCTCATAAAGTTTTATTATTTACTCATATATAAAATAATTTATATATTTTTAAAAACATAATATATAAATTCTTCCCGAGTTAATAAATATTAAAGTCTACTTATATAACATTGATTCATAATAAATTATTAATATAATAACATATATAATTTAAATTTCTTTTAAAAAATCGAAATATCCCGAAATGTTGCATCATCGTGGAAATGACCAACAACAACAACACCGAACTACTGCTACCTAGGGTATCAAAAGCTCCTAAATTCATCGTTAGCATGAGAGAGGATGCATGCGTATAATATTGGTGATCGCTTTCACAACAACACTTTAATATATAAAATAATTTATATATTTTTAAAAACATAATATATAAGTTTCTATTGAGTTAATAAATATTAAAGTCTGCTTACATGATATATTGATTCATAATAAATTATTAATATAATAACATATATAATTAAATTTTTTTAAAAAAATTAAAACCTCCATCAATGATGAGATGATACATCGTCGTGAAAATGACTAGCATCAGCAACACCGAGCTATTGTTGCCTAGTGCGTCAAAAGCTCTTAAATTCATCGTTAGCATGGAAGAGGGTGCATGCATGCATATAATATTGATGATCATTTTCACGATAACGCTTTAATTTGTTATTGTTGAGATGTGTCATTTAAAAAAAAAAATTAAAAAATATATATTATTATATTAATAATTTATTTTAAAAATAACATAAATAGATTCTAATATCAATCGACTTAGACTTAATGAAATGAGCTTATAATATAAAAATTAATTTAGATATGAGTAACCATAAAAGTTTAAAAAGTGTATGGTGAAAATCACATTGCTGGGATCAAAACTTGCTTTGCACTTGCCCTTCATAATTGTTGGTCCTTTTCGGTATGGTAGGAGCATCTCCCGTGGAACACGAAATCTGCTTTGATCTTAACGTCGCCTTTTCCAAGTTCACACAGCCTTTTCTACTTGTCCAACACCGTCGTCACAACTTCCCGACAAGCCACCGAGCCTTTCATGTGTCCATAGAGCAAAAGACTTAGTCATCGACGTTGACCGAGCTAGTGTTGGCATCCTTTAAAATCCCCTTCCAGTATTCTTTTCCTCCTCCTCTTCCTCCTTTCTGTCATCTCTGTCTCCCTGCCGAATTATGCTTGGCTCACTGATGCTAAAGCTCGGTGGCCTCTCTCCCGTCCTGCTGCTCTTGGTGACCAGCATCGCATACCCGGTAAAACCAGCCACGGCAGGGTGTGAGGCCAAGAGCTGTGGCCGTGTCACAAACATTAGCGATCCCTTCTGGCTCCGTGACCCACAGCAACCTCCCTGTGGTGAATTTTCTTCGTTTGAGCTCTCCTGCGAGGATGGTCTTCCCATTCTGGTGAGTTCTTACAACAGTTCCTACTACCTTCAGGACATCTTCTACGGGAACAAATCCTTTTGGGTTAGGAACAAAAATTTCGACCATGAAGGCTGCGCTATTCCCAATTACGACATACGGGTAGACCTCCCCCGTTACTTCAGAATTAGTGCGGTGAACACAGAGCTCCGCTTCTTCTACAATTGCTGGGCGCCGCCGCCCATTTATACCACAAGAATAGACTGTGCTCCTAACGCCGCCTTTGCGCTTGTCGGTGGACGTTATGGTGACAACTCGACGTCACCGCCGAACCGATGCAACACGTCAAGGGCACCGGTTTTGTTGCGAGACGGAGGAAGAGAAAGGAGTAGCACAGAAGACATCGAGGGTCTCTTGAAGAATGGATTTCTGGTGGAGTGGGGAGAAGCCGTTGCTTGCTGGGAATGCAGAGTTAGCAATGGACGGTGCAGTCATGACGATGCATCGGCGTCATTCGTGTGTATCTGCCCGGACGGACGGCACACTCCCGGGAATTGCAGTGAGTTAAACCATAACACTTCGCCTTTAGTCCTTTCTTCTATACTGGATGTTCTTTTACTGGCTTCAACCTATGACCAAATTCCTGTAGATGGTCTCCGGTAACCTTTCTTTCATCTCTTCAAACAAAACGAAAGAGCCGGTGATGTTGCTTTCAAACTTGATGCAAATTTCCTCTCTGTTGACGATGATTTAGTTTGAGTTGGAATCGAGACAATTAGGGAAGACTTTCCAGTGATCACTGTCGCTTAAGATCGTGTCACACATGGTCATAGTATATTTACATTCAACAATTTTGAATCAATCCTTTAATCTTGCTGACCAAAGTCAATATACTCCGGAGTGGAGTAATATCTCTAAATAAAATATTCACTAGGTGTATTTAAAATTTAATTGTTTGATGCAATCGCGTTCTGCAATGCTTAGACACCTCCTTCCTTTGTTGGCATGATATCCTTCCTTGTTTTCCGAGTCTTCTCACGGACACCAATCTCAAGCTTTCATCAAGGGATCCAAATTTAGAAGTCAAGGGCCAGAAAAACAAGGAAGAAGCTGGACCAGATTGATTCCCCAAAATGTGTCCAACGAAATTTGGAGGACAAACCTTCCGATCCTTTCCCAGGTAGGTTTTTAGTCAATCTGTCCAACACAACCATTGGTCAGTCGTATAAAGGATACGTAACTGACCGGCCACCAAAACAAAGGTCAAAAGGACTATTGGGTCAACTGATTGCCTAGAGAGTCAAGCTAGGCATCGGTCTGCTGTAGTGCAGAGTTGGGTCAACTGTTTCTTGCTTGCACTGCCGCAACTCGGTTGGGATCAAAAGCCACCGTTCCATCTTAATGCAGTATCTGTCGTGATTTCTCTTATGATCGTCTTTGCCAGCATTGCAATCATGATTTAAGCTCTGCGCTGACTTCTGTTTGTGATGGTTGTTGTGTGGCAGGATCTAAGAGCAACAAGCGGACTGTGATTGGTAAGAAACTTACATTTCTGAGCCGGTTGATCTCCTTACCGGTCTCACATCCTTTGCCATCAATGTCACGAGCAGGAGCTTGCGTGGGCGTGGGAGCCTCGGTCGTGGTAAGCCTCCTCGGACTTCTCTTCTACCGTCGCGAGATGAGGAAACGGCTGATCTCTTCAGTTCCGCTACATCGGACCGCCTCTTCTGGGTCAACTTCCGAGCAAGATCCAGAGTTCGGCGGCGAACGATACGTCACCCAGGTCTTCAAGTACGAGGAGCTGCAGAAGGCCACGGGTGGCTTCAGTTCCTCCAATCAACTTGGCGATGGTGGCTTCGGCACCGTTTACAAAGGCACATGCAAACCTCACCGGATCAATGTATCCTCACATTTTCCCCACATCCAAAGGTCTGTCTACTCATTTGTCGACGTTTCCACGGTGCAGGAAATCTTCGTGATGGTCGCACGGTGGCCATCAAGCGACTGTACGAGCACAACTGCAGGCGAGTGGAGCAGTTCATGACGGAGGTCCGCATACTCTCCTCCCTCCGACACCCAAACCTCGTTACCTTGTACGGCTGCACCTCCCGTCGCAGCCGAGAGCTCCTCCTCGTGTACGAGTACGTGCCCAACGGCACTGTTGCAGACCACCTTCACGGTCCCCGTGCAGGCGAGGCAGGGCTCCCGTGGGCCACGAGGATGAGCATCGCGATCGAGACTGCTGACGCGCTCAGCTATCTCCACGCCGTCACGCCCCAAATCATACACCGGGATGTCAAGACCAACAACATCTTGCTCGACAACAGCTTCCACGTCAAAGTCGCCGACTTCGGACTCTCCCGGCTCTTCCCCGTCAACGCCACCCACGTATCTACCGCGCCACAGGGCACGCCCGGCTACGTCGACCCCGAGTACCACCGGTGCTACCAGCTCACCGACAAGAGCGACGTCTACAGCTTCGGGGTGGTGTTGGTGGAGATCATAGCGTCGAAGCCGGCCGTCGACATCAGCAGGCGGCGGCACGAGATCAATCTCGCTGACATGGCCATCGCCAAGATCCAAAACGACGAGCTGGATCAGCTGGTCGATCCGAAGCTGTGGTGTCAGTCGGACTGCGAGATGATAAGACAGGTGGCCGAGGTAGCGTTCAGCTGCTTGCAAGCGGACGGCGACATGCGGCCGACCATGAAAAAGGTTGCGGATGCACTGCGAGGGATAGAGGACGCTAAGGGCGTGGAAGCTGATGCCATGGTGGAGGAAGACGACTGCTTGATGAAGGAACGGCCGGCATATTCACCGGATGCTGTTACATTGACGTGGGAAAGCAGGTCAACTACATCATTATCCAATAATAATTATTCTCAGTCAAAGTAGGCTCGAGAATCATCTTCATCAGGTAAAGATCCGTCCGTGGCCCGTGCCAAACGTACTCCTCCTCGGTTGTACCTGCAAGCAGGAAAAGACATTAATATCCTACATATCATAATAATCGTGCCTTGATTCCATGTGGATTTACGGTTACCGTTGAGCTCTACCTATGATGTGGACGAGTGTGCTACGTCAATGATGCTACTCGCAACGTGTCCTGGTCAAGTTTCTCAAAGTCAATCGGTATGCTACGTGTCAGATGTCTAGAGAGCCAGGTGGATGGTAAAAATATTAGGGCGACGAATTGGGTGCACGAAACTGCATCCTTCGCGCCAAGAAAAACGCGTAAACCCATCGCTCGCATTAAGGTTTACGCGTAATCCATCCAATGCCCTATCAAAAACGGCTCTTCTTGTATGACGTATCCTATTCCTTTCTCCACCCAAGACGAAGAGACCATGTCAAGCGCCGAAAGCTCGTCGCCGCCTTCGCCCTCGCCCTCGGCCTCCGCCGGTCTTTACCGCATGGACGACCTGCGGAAGGTCTTCGCGCGCTACGATGCCGACGGCGACGGCAGGATCTCCGCCTCTGAGCTCGCCGACGTCCTCCGCTCCCTCGGGTCCGACGCGTCCCCCGCGGAGGTCCGCGGCATGATCGCCGAGATGGACGCCGACGGCGACGGCTTCGTCAACCTCCAGGAGTTCGCCGACTTCCACCGCCGCCGCAGCGACGACGGCGCCGAGGAGCGGGAGTTGCGGGAGGCGTTCGACGTGTACGATCTCGACCACAACGGGCTGATCTCCGCGGAGGAGCTCCACCGCGTGCTGAGGCTCCTCGGGGAAAAGTGCTCCGTCAAGGACTGTTCCCGGATGATCCGGTCCGTCGACGACGACGGCGACGGCAGCGTCAACTTCGAGGAGTTCAAGAAGATGATGACCAACGGCGGTATTGGCGGGCGCAAGTCCTCGGCGTCCGGTCGCGGCGGCCCATCAAGTTCCGCCGCCTGATCCGAGATGCAGGGCTGCTGGGATTAACGAAATCTGACGGAGTAGGTTAGGGTTTAGTATCTCATCCTATGTGTTGGATCGAAGATGCGTTTCTTCGCAAGAATTGTGTCTAAATATCTGATTCGGTTTCACTGTTGATTTGCCTGTGGGAATAATTAGCGTTGGCACACTAGATTCAAACTGCTAACAAATCGAGGTAGAAATGTTACGAAGAAATTAATTAATTACTTAATTAATAGAAAAAAGGATACGTTTCGCCAATCAAATAAGTTGGGATTGTATTCTTTGTTTTTTCTGCAGATAAAGAGGCTCATCCCAACCATACGTATCTTTTATGATCACCCAGTCCAACTTGCATAAAAATCTACGTAAATTTTTTATTTGCATATAAATTTAATGGAAATCAAAGCAGATAATTTACTTCTCTTCGCGGCTTAGATGTTTCTAGGAACAAATCCTCGGCAGACAAGTTATAGATGGTGGATTGTGGTGGTGAAAGACTCTAATAAATTGGGTATACCGATAGACAATACACAGAATCTTTCTTATTGTGGAAGCACGGAGTCAACGGCGACTTTTTCATCCAAAGGTGCGCCTTATATTATGACCGTAAGGTTTAAGCAAAATGAAACGCGTCGGAAAGCGACCGAACCGGTTTTCATCGGCAGGTGGACCCACCGCGACGTCTTTATTTAGTGCATTTTTGGGCTCAGTAGTACATAAAAATAATGGGCCAATTGGGTGCGCATGACCCGTTAACGAACGGGTCACGATCCCTGGGCCCACATCCGACCCGACCCGCAAGGCCGGTTCGTACGGATCGGGTCCGTGAGTTCGATGCACACGAAAAGAAACAAGGCGGCAAAAAATTGCATCAATATCTTCTACACAGCTGATGGAAGATATCAAGAAAAGAAATAAAGACACAAAAAGGCTGCACCAATGTCTATTCGGCTAAACATGTTGCAGATGGTAGTGGATAATAAGCAAGAAGACATTAATATGACTAAACACAAAGCAGATAGAAATTAGTGCACATTATCGTGTTGACCACATAGCCTCTGACCCTCGGTCTTCACTATTGTTCATGAAGTTTTTGTTCGAGTCAACAATTCGACAACGATCTCCAAGTAGCAACTTAGGGAGGCAACTCAATTATCATACACTAGACCATTTAAAGATGGCATCAACAATGCTAAATTAAACTTCAGAAACAGGACCAACTTAGTTAGGGAGGCAACTCAATTATCATACACAAGACCATTTAAAGATGGCATCAACAATGCTAAATTAAAATTCAGAAACGGGACACATCAGGACTTCAGCGGCTCACTCACCTGGAAGAATCAATCATTGGATCTGCATCAATCTGCCTTTTTGAATTCCTCCTCAGGATCTCGAAGAGTTCCAAATATCTGATCCATCCATACTGTGTAGTGCCCGTAGTTGTGCCGGTATGTGGTATGGTGGATCGTATGGTAGCCTGCACCCATAACTGGCCAAATCTTACCATGGATGCAGTCGTGGATGTTTGCCGTCCAGACAGCCTCACAGAACAGGAGAAGTATGTGAGTCCTGAAATGGCTTGGGACAAGAATGAGAGCTATCACATGTGGCACAGCCTGCAATATCCCATCCAATGGATGGAATGCCAATCCTGAAAGAGGCAACATCAGTTGCTACCGATTTCATGTCAGATTAATGAGAAATGTTGTGATATTTGCAAGCGAGAAGACCTTGAATGCCAGTATAAAGTCAGACTGTCAAATGAAGGAAAGGTTACACATGAGCAAAATTTAGTAAATCCAAGACTACTCACAGGTCCTTACTATTAACAAGCAACCATGTAATTAATTTAATTCTGTAGCATTAGATCATGGTTTCTTGTAAATGTTTCCAGATCTGTCAACCACTACTAGCTCTAGAAGATATGTATACATTGCGTTATTCACATTATAAAGTGATTCACATGGATGCTTACCCTTTTTGTCATACACTTAAACCTGCATTTAGAATAAGTTTGTTAGTACATGTACGAGAAAGAGAATGAGTGATAATTTCTTTTTAACAAAAGTTAAGTCATCTAACATTCAATTTCCTAGAAAAATCATATCAATTTGAAACCTCAGGTTCACAAATATGAAGAATAAAATTTCAGATACTGACAAGTTCATAGTTTTCCTCTCTAAAGCTTGTAACTTTAAATATAAGTTTTGGCAGAACTCCTAAACAATGTGTGAAATATTGAAAGCAGAATCACATGTTAACACAAGCAATGCAATGTATGGAGACTTACCAGCAAAAGGAGAGAGTGTGTTCTGCTTATTGTAGATGTGATGTGTTGCATGAAGATACTTGTATAGTGGCTTTATGTCGTGCAACTCTCTGTGCATCCAGTATATACCAAACTCAACAATCAATAAATATATTGTTTGGTAAACAATGTAAGCTGGCCAACCAACTTCTCCTACACTAGAAAAGCATCTGGTCCATCCATTTTCAACCATGTATTCTGAAAGTGTTGGGAGCATACAGTACCAGGGCATAGCCTTCATTGCAACTATTATCTGCAGAAGCATTGCTTTGTTTGAAGGTATAGAATCTGCAGTAGCAAAGAAAATTAGAAGAGGATTAGAAAATAGCATACTAGCAGAGGAGACTGACCTTAAAACTCTCCCGGTAGGCAAAGGCATCAGTTAGTGTATTGATTATGTGACATGGCAGAGCAAAATTTGATCATCTCAATACATTAGATCCTAGCAACATAAAATCTAGGAAGGTGCTGGATGTGTATAAAAGAAAAATCCTTTCCAGACCTTATTCAAAAGGATTAAAAAAAATATTTGACTATTTGTACAAAAAGGTAAGAGAAATTGCAGCAATGATGTGCTTTTGTAAGTCGCTTCAAGCTAGTGGTAACATTTTCAACATCAAACCACTATGTATGGACAAAGAATTGCAAATTACTCACTCTCTCGTGGCCATTGCTTTTCAAATTAAGCTTCCTAGATGACAAAATGTCCATCTTTGAAAGGAAAGTTCCTTAAAGAAATATCTTCATTGTCATCCAACCAAATAAAAGATGGGGCTATCTTCAGATCAATGGTGAAAATTTCTCGGCCACATATGTCGTACATATCCATCAATTCCTTCTTTTTTTCAAAACAAACAACAAAAAGCTCACATTTCATTTCAAATAACGGAAATGAAATACCAAACGAGAGAAAATGATGGAAAAAATAAAAATAAAGAAGACAAGAAAAGGATGTACTTCATCCCCAATCAAGATACACATATTCAACAATATGGAAGAAAAATCAAGCAGGCTTTCCACCACAGCAGTGCAAGTCAGAGAGTGGTTATCGATAGCACACATATTCTTTTCCATCACTGCTAAAATCATAACATTTTTAAAGTCTCCACTAGAAGATGATATTCACGAGAAGGATTATGCAATAGATGACCATGTCCCTAGTCAAACAAGCATAACTGAAATATCATTAAATGCAGGTCCCATTTTTGAGACTCAGATGCTTTTACAACCAGAAAATCATTGATAGTTTTATTCTTAATCTGTTCATTAATCATATAACTTCAAAATCGAGCTTCTCCGATGAATAGCTGATGCAAAGACCAAAAGTTAATCTCTATTCGGCTTGCTCTCAGTAACCTTAGCCCTAAGTTTGGTTTTTGTTAAGAAAACATTGAGACAAAATTTCAAAATTTTAACCTACAATAAAGGAAAAGCATAACAACAGGGAACGAGGCAAGTTTAAAGTAATAATTTGCATCTGAATTCAATCTTATAACCTATGCATTTAAGTGAGCAAGTGTACCCTCATTTGGCAACTTTGATCAATATATACCATCCATTAGATATTAAATCCTAGTAGAAAGTATTTTCACCTCATTTCAAGTACGAACTGAATCTATCAGTATCATATAACTTGACTGAAAAAATGTAGCAAATTTAGCAAAACAATTCCAGCAGGTAACACAAATTTCTCAGTCTTATTTAAGCTAATAATATCTAAGAATGGTCAGGCTTAGTGTTCTTTCCAGCAACCTAGGGTTCATAAAAATCAAGAGATGATTCTTTTAAGCTTTTATGCCTAATGTCTCTTCTCAAAGACAATAATTCTTGAAACTAGACTAACTGAAACCACATTAGTTTCCACTAGAACAGAACTCTCAGAAGCACATTATATATGCAGATGGTTTCTTAGAACCAACCAATTCAACATAAATGGCAAGGAATCTTTGTGCAAACGTGCCCAGGCAGAATGCTATGAATGGTTTCAACCTAACGCCAAAAAATAGCACCCAGTCCAAGATGAGGACAATCTGTGTGGAAAAAGAAAGCAGCACAAGATGCTATCCAAAGAACCCAAAACCCATCCAAGAAAAACCACATTTCATCATCAAGGTCAAGAAAGAACAACATTTGAGTCACTTAAGAAACCAGAAAACATGAGATAATTAAAGAAACCCAATCTTTATATTTATTTTTTCCCTCGCAATGAGAAGGGGAAAAGAAAAGAACAAAATCACAAACCAAGAAATCGCCTACTTAGGCCGCAGAAATCAGCAAAGGAAGTCATGGAAATAGAAAGAAAGAGCATGATGATGAAACATCGTCAGGGAGAAAAAAGAACAAACATTGAGTGCCCGAGGAAACCAGCACAAGGAGCGAAAGATGATCCCACGGGAACCGACCTTTGTCCTTCCCAGCAAGAGTCCAGAGACACTAAGAAGAATAAGCTCACAAAAACAACGACCGAGATGAACTTGACCCAAACGAGTTGATAAAAAAGGGGACGGAGAGAGAGAGAGAGAGAGACCTTTGGGGATGTAAACATTGCGCTTCAAGTAGTAAATGTGGAAGCACCAGAGAAAGCCGGAGACCAAGTAAAGGGCGGAGCCGCCGATGTAGTTGCGCAGCCACGACTGTAGCGACCGCGGGAGGCGCTTCCAGGAACCGCCCGGCACGAGCGCGTCCAGAACGATCCCGTTGTACCAGTCCGTCTCCTCCACGAATTGGTGGAGGCACTCCGCGGCGATCGTCGTCCCCATCCTCGCCACCGGTGCAGGATCCCTAATCAGGAGGGAGCGATGAACCAGAGAGATCGGCGAGGAAGAGATTTACAGCAACGATGCCAACACCTCCGACCACCACCACAACCTCCACTCCAGATTTATAAGGGGGCATTGCCGTCCGGATCCCTTCACCGTCATAACCACATACCGACTTGTGGTCTTCCCTTCCAAGGAACTAATAGATCGGAACACGTGATCGCAACACCTCATGCTTTAGCATGAAACCGAGCCTTGATCGATGGGATAGTGGCACCGCGCCGACTAGTGTCCGTTCACAGAGCGGTGACGGAACTCCAAACGCGCTGAGAATATTTGTTATTCCTACGCCGGTTAATATGACTCAATGGCATCTGTGTGCAAACAACTCTCCCACTCGAGGAGAAGGACAGACAGCTCAGATAACCTGCAATAGAATAAAAGAGGGTGGTTGTAGAATATCAGTAGAATCTTTTCATTTTTGTTGCGAGCCACGACAGCGACTACCGCCATCTACACCATCCACAGACGCCAGGAGATGGATCACCATAACTCGCCGATTGGGAGCCACGTAAGGGTCGGTGTTGACTGGGTATCGAACGAGTAAAAATCGTTTTTATCTTTTTTGTTCCCTGCGATGCACGTGAGCACGAGATGGTTACGGTGTTTATACCGCATCGGGATCTGATTGGTGCACGACTCTTAAAGCAGGGAGCCCAAAACTGTGTGCCGTTCCTGTGGACTCCGATCCAATCGTCCGACTCCGAACGTCTAAAACTACTCTTCCTCTGATGACGTCTGAATTAGCTTATGGTTCGAAAGATATTACTAGAAAACGTTTGTTTCGGAACTCGCGTGAGATCGTTACTTTCATCATAGAAAATAATTATGCATTACTCTCGAGCTTAATTACGATCGTGATATTATGACTCGTTGAATTCGGGATGTATCTAATGATTGATTTGACTTGATCTCAACGACGAGGTATTTGATCATCACTTATATCATCCCATGGCGTTGTGGATAGATCGCATATCCTATGTGATGACGCAACATAAATGAAGTCATTATTTTCATATCAATATATAAAAATAATTATATATATTATAATTTTGGATCATATCACAAAAGAATAGAATCGAAATAATTCCGTTTCGCTCTAAGTGTCAATTAGGCGATCAAATCTCGTCAACCTTTTCGATACACTAAAATGGGGGGTGCATGGATACACACATGACAAGAAAGTGCTGATGAGGTGGATGAATGTAATACAAGGTTTGGAACGTTATTTATGATAACAACATAGCTAATATGACATGAAGTATTCTCTACCATGACGACAACGTAGCCATTGACTATGATGCAACCAATTGACCCGATCCACTCTCTCTACGGATAGGTTTGACGATGCAGATGATGATAGCTCACTATTTTCATTGCATCTCAACCTTCGTCACGATAGTGAAAAACAAATGATAGGGAAATAATGATGTAGTCAAAACCTTAGCACTACTTGATCGACACATCAAATCTGAGTGATCGATACATTGATATCAAATGATCGATATCTTAGTATCATATCCACAAAACTTACGTCGAGTATAATTGACGTAGTCACAATCTTTAAATGTTATCGAGTATGTTATGGTTATCGTATGTTCCATCAAATATGCAAAACATAACTTCAGTTAGTTGAATCGTGAAATACATAAAATTATTCTCGAGTATGATATGATTATCGTATGTTCCCTCAAATATGCAAAACATAACTCTAGTTAAGTCGTGAAATACATAAAATTATTCTCGAGTATGTTATGATTATCGTATGTTCCCTCAAATCTACAAAACATAACTCCAGTTAGTTGAGCCGCGAAATACATAAAATTATTTTCGATATTAATATATATTTACGAGTGTAACGATACGATGACGACAACGTAGTCATCGACTATGGTGCAGCCAATTGACCCGATCCACTCCCTCTACGGATAGGTTTGACGATGCAGATGATGATAGCTCACTATTTTCATTGCATCTCAACCTTCGTCACGATAGTGAAAAACAAATGATAGGGAAATAATGATGTAGTCAAAACCTTAGCACTACTTGATCGACACATCAAATCTGAGTGATCGATACCTTGATATCAAATGATTGATATTTTAGTATCATATCCACAAAACTTACGTTGAGTATAATTGACGTAGTCACAATCTTTAAATGTTATCGAGTATGTTATGGTTATCGTATGTTCCATCAAATATGCAAAACATAACTTCAGTTAGTTGAATCGTGAAATACATAAAATTATTCTCGAGTATGTTATGATTATCGTATGTTCCCTCAAATCTACAAAACATAACTCCAGTTAGTTGAGCCGCGAAATACATAAAATTATTTTCGATATTAATATATATTTACGAGTGTAACGATCCCAAAGTTGATAGTAGATAAGATTTCTTTAATTATAAATGAAATCTCTCTACTCTGTTAAGGAAAATCCTCTAATCTACTATCAAAAGTTGACTTTCCTCTCGTGTGCGTTCAAGAGAGAGACATTCCCTCAAATCTGTAAAACATAACTTCAGTTAGTTGAACCACGAAATACATAAAATTATTCTCGAGTATGATATGATTATCATATGTTCCCTCAAATATGTAAAACATAACTCTAGTTGAATCGCAAAATACATAAATTATTCTCGAGTATGTTACGATTATCGTATGTTCCCTCAAATCTGCAAAACATAACTCTAGTTAGTTGAGCTACGAAATACATAAAATTATTTTCAATATTAATATATGTTTACGAGTGTAATGATCCCAAAGTTGATAGTAGATAAGATTTTCTTAATTATAAGAGGAAATATCTCTACTCTGTCGAGAAAAATCCTCTAATCTACTATCAAAAGTTGACTTTCCTCTCGTGTGCGTTCAAGAGAGAGAGAGATTTTTCATTCCGTTAGTGCCTTTGGTTTACTGCTCTCGGCCAACATATCAACTCCCAGACTATCTTAAATATCCATAAGTTTATCTCTGTTTATTCATTGGCAGAGTCGTTCCCTTGCCGTGGACGAGGTTCCTCGTTGAGAGGAGGAGCTTTTACACCCTTCTAGTTTTGAACGAGGGGAAGTGTTGGCGAGCTGTTTATACAGAGACGTCTTCAACGAGTAAGAGATGAATCCCTACAACAATGGAGTGGCCCTTCAATGAGAAATAGATGGTTCACTATCTTCATGTTATACGGTGGACCATAACAGTCGAAGGGTCCTCTGAAAAGTGCAATTCATAAGCGAGTCTTCGTCCCCAAAGAACCCACCACCCGTGGCCGCATTCAAACACCCTCCATGGACTCTTCTTCCCACGAATAAATCATCTCATTGGACGCACAGGGGGCCATCTATCTACAATTTACCTGATATGGTACTGCCGCGGCGGACCCCGAGAAAGGGCAATGGCCGGCCACCTCGGTTGTCTTATCTGGCATCACGTGCAGACGCAAGGCACGCTTCGGGGCCCTCCATCGTGGCCCCACCACGTCCGGTGATCCATCTCGTGACACGCGTGACTAGGACACGAGAGCGACAAAGCCGGACGGCGTCGGTGTCGTGACTCTAATCCCTCCAACAGCCATCACGATTCGCGACTCTGTCAGATGTGCACGCTTGGCGCGCTGTGGGTGCAATACTTCGTGCCTCGCGGCATACGTGCGGACGTGACGCACGCATCCAGATGCGCAATGCACACTTTCCGGTGGACCGGGTTTTAAGTAGGGTGCATCGTATCGATTGATTGAGCTCAAGACAGACTCAAAACCACATCTGGATCTGATCTGGATCATTAATATACTTTAAAAAACGTGTACGTAATCATACCCCACCATTTTTCTATATACACCCACCATAATTGTTATGCGCGACCCAAAACGCGTGGCTGCTCCTAAGATGACAAAAAGAGGAGAAAGGGGTCCGCAAAAAAGCGAGTCCTGCAGCAATACCTACTGCCACAGGGACTTACGTCGAGCACTCGGTGGGCCTCCGCGCGCACCGCTTCTAATATTCTGCTCCCTTCTTCGACCCGAGAAGAAGGCACCAAAAACCATCAGACCTGCTGCCCCCGCCACCCGCTGCCGCTGCCGCTGCCTTTCTTCCTTCTTTGCACGCACAACAAAAGGAAATATTCGAAGAGAGAAGAAGGATAGCGAGAGCCCGAGGGACAGGGAAGCCCCTCCAACACCGCTCTCTGCATTCCATGCATGCCATTTGTTTACTCATCAGCGCATCGCCCCATTTCCGCTCCATTGTTCGCCTTGTTATGCGTGCCGAGGTTTATACGAATCAGATAGTGCTTGACAGCTACACTGCCAAAAAGACGGTGGGAGAAAAAGGTATCGTTGGCTGCTCTCTCCTCTCTCTTGACTGTTGAGTCGCAAAACCCCGCTACCTTCCCTTCGCTCCGGGGAGCCTCCTGAGGTTTAGGTGGACGCCAGACATGAGTTTGGTCATCGTGGATAAGAAGCCGCAGCAGCAGAGGCGGCCTGGTGGGTTCGTCGCCGTCTTCTTCCGGCTCCTGGACTGGAACCGCCGGCTCGCCAAGAAGAATCTCTCCTCCAGGAAACCACTCCCTCCAGGTATATTATCAGCTTCTGCTCTGTTGAGTGTATGGTTCGTTGGATCATTGATTCGTTCTGGTACGTCTCAGTTCGAGCCGCGAAAGGGTCTGCGAAAAGGTTCGGCGCCGATGACAAGATGCCATTGGCGAAGTTGCTTTTGGTAATGTGATGAGTTTGGCTTCTCACTCTTTGTCATCTTCATCTTGCTAACCCTCGTTAAAATCTTGATCGTTTGGGTCAAAACGTTGTTAGGTGGATGACGATAACGGGGGATGTTTTCCGAGCAACAAGAATCCTGAAACTGAGGTCGAGCTTGGAAAATTGATGCGAACTCCTGGGCTGGTGGCCAGGCTGATGGGTCTCGAGTCCATGCCTGTCGTCGCGCAAGAAAGGCCGAGAAAGGCTACAGATTCCTGCTGCCTTAACAGCGAGTCGGGTAGTGGTCAGGCGCCGAAATACATAAAATTATTCTCGAGTATGATATGATTATCATATGTTCCCTCAAATATGTAAAACATAACTCTAGTTGAATCGCAAAATACATAAATTATTCTCGAGTATGTTACGATTATCGTATGTTCCCTCAAATCTGCAAAACATAACTCTAGTTAGTTGAGCTACGAAATACATAAAATTATTTTCAATATTAATATATGTTTACGAGTGTAATGATCCCAAAGTTGATAGTAGATAAGATTTTCTTAATTATAAGAGGAAATATCTCTACTCTGTCGAGAAAAATCCTCTAATCTACTATCAAAAGTCACGTTCCCTCTGGTGTATGTTCACGAGAGAGAGATTTTTCATTCCGTTAGTGCGGCCAACATATCAACTCCCAGACTATCTTAAATATCCATAAGTTTATCTCTGTTTATTCATTGGCAGAGTCGTTCCCTTGCCGTGGACGAGGTTCCTCGTTGAGAGGAGGAGCTTTTACACCCTTCTAGTTTTGAACGAGGGGAAGTGTTGGCGAGCTGTTTATACAGAGACGTCTTCAACGAGTAAGAGATGAATCCCTACAACAATGGAGTGGCCCTTCAATGAGAAATAGATGGTTCACTATCTTCATGTTATACGGTGGACCATAACAGTCGAAGGGTCCTCTGAAAAGTGCAATTCATAAGCGAGTCTTCGTCCCCAAAGAACCCCCCACCCGTGGCCGCATTCAAACACCCTCCATGGACTCTTCTTCCCACGAATAAATCATCTCATTGGACGCACAGGGGGCCATCTATCTACAATTTACCTGATATGGTACTGCCGCGGCGGACCCCGAGAAAGGGCAATGGCCGGCCACCTCGGTTGTCTTATCTGGCATCACGTGCAGACGCAAGGCACGCTTCGGGGCCCTCCATCGTGGCCCCACCACGTCCGGTGATCCATCTCGTGACACGCGTGACACGGACACGAGAGCGACAGAGCCGGATGGCGTCGGTGTCGTGACTCTAATCCCTCCAACAGCCATCACGATTCGCGACTCTGTCAGATGTGCACGCTTGGCGCGCTGTGGGTGCAATACTTCGTGCCTCGCGGCATACGTGCGGACGTGACGCACGCATCCAGATGCGCAATGCACACTTTCCGGTGGACCGGGTTTTAAGTAGGGTGCATCGTATCGATTGATTGAGCTCAAGACAGACTCAAAACCACATCTGGATCTGATCTGGATCATTAATATACTTTAAAAAACGTGTACGTAATCATACCCCACCATTTTTCTATATACACCCACCATAATTGTTATGCGCGACCCAAAACGCGTGGCTGCTCCTAAGATGACAAAAAGAGGAGAAAGGGGTCCGCAAAAAAGCGAGTCCTGCAGCAATACCTACTGCCACAGGGACTTACGTCGAGCACTCGGTGGGCCTCCGCGCGCACCGCTTCTAATATTCTGCTCCCTTCTTCGACCCGAGAAGAAGGCACCAAAAACCATCAGACCTGCTGCCCCCGCCACCCGCTGCCGCTGCCGCTGCCTTTCTTCCTTCTTTGCACGCACAACAAAAGGAAATATTCGAAGAGAGAAGAAGGATAGCGAGAGCCCGAGGGACAGGGAAGCCCCTCCAACACCGCTCTCTGCATTCCATGCATGCCATTTGTTTACTCATCAGCGCATCGCCCCATTTCCGCTCCATTGTTCGCCTTGTTATGCGTGCCGAGGTTTATACGAATCAGATAGTGCTTGACAGCTACACTGCCAAAAAGACGGTGGGAGAAAAAGGTATCGTTGGCTGCTCTCTCCTCTCTCTTGACTGTTGAGTCGCAAAACCCCGCTACCTTCCCTTCGCTCCGGGGAGCCTCCTGAGGTTTAGGTGGACGCCAGACATGAGTTTGGTCATCGTGGATAAGAAGCCGCAGCAGCAGAGGCGGCCTGGTGGGTTCGTCGCCGTCTTCTTCCGGCTCCTGGACTGGAACCGCCGGCTCGCCAAGAAGAATCTCTCCTCCAGGAAACCACTCCCTCCAGGTATATTATCAGCTTCTGCTCTGTTGAGTGTATGGTTCGTTGGATCATTGATTCGTTCTGGTACGTCTCAGTTCGAGCCGCGAAAGGGTCTGCGAAAAGGTTCGGCGCCGATGACAAGATGCCATTGGCGAAGTTGCTTTTGGTAATGTGATGAGTTTGGCTTCTCACTCTTTGTCATCTTCATCTTGCTAACCCTCGTTAAAATCTTGATCGTTTGGGTCAAAACGTTGTTAGGTGGATGACGATAACGGGGGATGTTTTCCGAGCAACAAGAATCCTGAAACCGAGGTCGAGCTTGGAAAATTGATGCGAACTCCTGGGCTGGTGGCCAGGCTGATGGGTCTCGAGTCCATGCCTGTCGTCGCGCAAGAAAGGCCGAGAAAGGCTACAGATTCCTGCTGCCTTAACAGCGAGTCGGGTAGTGGTCAGGCGCCACACCGGGTCGATCAAGATTTGTGCCTGGAAGATGGTGGGAGTGCGAAGTTGGAGATTAGGCCGCAGAAACTACAAAAGATTGGAGGATTCATGGAAAGACAGCCGCTTGATGGTGGCCGAGCAAAGCCAGGTGTGTTGGGCAAGAAGGTGCTTTCGGCCCCCTCGAAGAATAAGTTTCACAAGCTGGCTTCACCTGTGAAGAGCCCAAGAATACCATCAGGGCGTCATCATCGTTCTCGGTTGATCAAGGCTGCCACCAAGATTCTTGAGCCTGGATTCCAGTCTAAAAACAGGGCCAAGCCTGCTATATCTTACAAGGATTCTTCGCCGGTTGATGCAGAAGGTACTGGTGTTGATACCACCTTGAAGAACTCTAATGAACCATTCCGGGATCCTGTGTCTGGCACGAGTTATGGCAATTTAGGTGGTGGGACATTGAGATCAAAACAACGCGAGGAAGAACCTCTGAGACAAAAGATCGTTTCATCTGCATTTGGAATGAGCCGTGCTTCTTGCTCTCGTACTGTTCTTGTGGAAAGTAGTTCAACATCACTTGCCATGCAAGGTGAACAGAACAGGAACAGAAAGACATCTATGCAAAGCAACACGAAGGACTTAGCAGAGATGCGCAACCGAGGTACAAACAAGATTAAGCCAGATGGATCAGCAACTATATTTCGACGGAATCAATTTAGGCAGAATCAGTCAGCTATGACAAGAGACAAAGTACCTTTCGGTTCCAAGGTTAGTTCTAGGAAGCAAGGGAGAAGAGATGGCAATGTGTCACATGGCATGAAAGGGTCTGTCTTTACGGACAGCAATATGGGCAGCTATAGCTGTGTGAAATCAGGCTATGAAAAAGAAGGTCGAAGAAGGGCATTGTGTGATAATACCTTGGAGAAGAACATGTCACGCAAACGAACAATCAATAATTTCAATGTCGAGAATGTTGATGTGTTCCATTCAGTCTGTGCTAAGCTAAATGTTGGTAGTCGTTTGAGTAACCAAAAGGGGATAAGACGTACCAGTAACACATCTCTGGACAAGAAACTTATCAAAAGTCAGTCAAAGAATTATAATGGTGATGATTTTGGTTTCAGGGCCACTGACATTGTTTCTTTCACATTCAATTCACCAATGAAGCATGTATCTAGGTCATCCACGCATGTAAAAATGCACGAGAACAACACCAAAAACAAACACATTAGTAACAGTGGTTGGAATGATATCATAGCCTTGGATGCACATAGTAAAAAGTTGACATATAATAGAAGTACTACTTTAAGCGGGAATGAATTAAGCAACCTGCTTGAAGAAAAAATCAGGGAACTGACTTCCGTGGATCGAAGTGAATTGGTAGCTCGGGATGCATGGTCTGCTTCTTACATTCTCGAAGAGCTGGGAGCTGCCTGTACACCTGAGCAAAACGATCATAATCATGCTGGTGCATCTTCGAAGAAAGGCATAGACTTCTCTGAATTTTCTATCCCACAATTAAAGGTGCGCTAATATAAGGTTTTTCATCTCTCGTATCTGGGACATAAAAAGATACTGGTGGTATGTCATTTCCTACAGTCATCTAAGAGTGCTTCTAATAAGATTTAATTGCTTTTGCTTCCTTGGACTTCATGAATTTTTGTAAATCCAGAGGAAAAATGATTAGCTGTCATTGTGGATACATAGGGCTTTCTTCAGTTGGGAGGGACTAACACCACTTCTAGGATCATCTCATAGGTTGTGAAAGTCCTCTGGATTTTAATAACTTGCTTTTGTGAGTATTGCCAAGTCTGTGTTTTGTTTATTTAGTCATTATGGATGGGTTAGGATTTCTCGGAGTTCATAAATTTTGTATATGCTTATGATAAGAGAGATTGTTCTTGGTTGGTGTCTCCTCACACAGAGCTGTTATGAGAAACTCTATCTGTAAATTTTGTCATACTAATACAAAAATTATTCTTGCTGTTGTCATTTTTTGAGTTTATTGTCAAGCATGGGTTATGATCTTCATCTGTTATCACTAATCTGAATTATCCATATCATTTTGGCATGAGAATATATATCTTAGTTTTTCTATTAATGCTCGCAGACATAATATCAGCTAACTAGGTTCTTTGTTCATAATTTCTCTAAGGAAATATATTGTCTTGACCAAATGCACACGAAACTACTGCTTATGGTTGGCGATAGCACTCATGACTTGTATCAGGATTAATACTTTTTCTAGAGACTTTGTCATAATCATCTACATATTTTTTTTGGATGTTTTCTCACTCTAATAATTAAATTAAGCAAGAGATTACAGTTTATCAAGGACAGACTGACACAAAATATAATAACAGTATTGGAAAAAATGGAAAAAAAATACTTTTTTAATATTGATTTTAGAAAATTAAATTTACATCTTGCTTTATATGTCAACCTTCTAGACTTTTATTTTCCTCTTCTGATATCACTTTGAATACCAATATGAGCTAACTAGGACCTTAAATAGCATGAAAATATTGATAGATCTTGCATGAAGTAAGAAGATTGGTGAAATGGATTATTCTGACATATGCTTGATTGCTTTTCCTTTAGGAGGACAGAAAATTTGGCCGTGTTGCTGCAGTTATGGCCGTCGACAATAATCAACTTAGTCCAATATCTATTCTTGAGGCTTCATTTTCAAATGAGAGTTGCTCTTTCGTAAGTCTCAATGGCAACTCAGGTATGACAAATGTTCATCTTTGCAACACCATATTTCTTCTAACTTTTTTGTGTTTATTTTTATGATCATTTTTTACTTTTCCATAAGCTTTTAGAACTGACATCGTCATTTCTGTGCTGTCTTTAGCTAAATATATACTTACTTTCAATTAGCAAGGGCTAGCTTGTTCTGATTTTAATTTCTTATTATTGGTCAAGGGCCATATATAAGATCACACCTTTTTGTTTATGATAACCAATAACAATCACCAAATTGTGCAGATAATACAAAATCGACAGAATGGACACGTGTCATTGCAAACAACAATAACAAAGTCATAATGTTTCAATTATTGGGGATCAACTACATGGATCTTTGTCATCATAGAGCTATATAGAATGTCATATCCTTAGTTAAATTAAGAGTATTTAAATACAAGACAAGCTATTGCAGCTGGTCCCCGTAGCTGTTAAATAAACAAAGGGCATTCTCAAACATATTATAACACTTATCAAGAAACTTAATATATTCTCTAATAAACAATATCCTAATACACTATTCATTATTTGGTACATCATGCAAAGCTACAACTCTTTGTCGTACTCTCTCTGCCTCTCACAAACCACACCACACAGTATACCAATCTATATGTACTGACCCTTACCCTCACATCTTATAGCATCAAACACACATCTTACATCTCACATTTATCTGGCATCTGACACTCACTGCAAGTCTCCTGCACATACAAGAGAAGAGAGTTCTGCATTATTGGTTTCTATTAATGGCATGATTGGTGAATGGGACGTACAAGGTTTCCAATATTTAGTCACCAAATGATTTCAAGTTACAGAACTAAATTGTTTTATTTTCTTTGGTTACTTGAGATAATCATTATTTTCTAATTTTTTATCTAAAATATAGAGATACTATGATGAGTGGCCATTGGCTTCTGTAAGAAGTTACAACCGAGAATCCTGTTAAGATTTGTATAATGAATTACATGCACACTGTCCATGGAATTACATTATCAACTTTGCTACCAGAAATACTGATGCTGAAGTGCTTTACATAGAAGCATGAACCATTGCTTATAGACTTCTGAGATTGTGGATTAAGAACATATTTTGGTGGGTAATACTTGATTTCAGGTAGCAAATTACAATTTGGGTTGACAGAAAGTTGCAACACAACGCGATCATCTGATCTGGACACTGATCTTTTAGATTCAGCTTCTTCAGTTGACATCGGGAGGTCTATTATAGCTAAGATCAGGCGTTTGACTTACATGAGTTTAAATGACTTTGATGTTCGTAGCGATGGAGTCGGGCTCTCAAAAACCAAACTTTGTGAAGTGAGGCATGCCATTTCGAGTGCAGTATTGTTGTTTGAAACTTTCACCTTGGACAGGTCAGATGGTTCTGTAGACATGTCTCTAGAATCATTTCTTTTAGACATGCTGCAAGCGATCGTCGATGCTCTTCGTATGGGCTCGAAAAGTGATCCCGGTTACACAGGGATTAATGAAACAGATCAGCTCAGAGAGCTACTATTCGATTGCATGATCGAGTGCCTGGATTCCAATTATAGCTGTTTGTGCCAATCTGGTTACATGACATATACTAAACTAACTTTCCTTTTGACCCGAGAGAAGTTGATGAGAGAAGTTCACCAGGATATAAGAGGGTGGATGGGTTTGGCAGGGAAATTTTTGGATGATATGGTCAAGAATGAAATGAAAACCTCAGCTGGAAAGTGGGCGGATTGTATGATGGAAGCATTCGAGGCAGGCATGGAGATAGAGAGCAACATACTTCAGAGTTTGGTCGACGAAACGGTGATAGATTTCTGCTGATGCCGAAATGGTGACAAACTAATGGGTGTTTAATGAAAAGAAAACAAAGTTTGATCGGTTGATTGATTTTACTAGAGTGCATATATTGTCTTTCTTTTTATTTTTCTCTGTAATTATGATGCTAAGAAGCAAGTGATATTTTGTACTAATTGCAAAAAATGAAGATTTGTGGGAGGCTTGTTTGCTGCAGCTGTTTGTTTTGCGTCCGAGGGAGTCTCGAGTGTTCAGACCCTGAGAAGTATTAATGTTCACAGGGAGAGTAACACTCCACCCTGAGAAGAGAATGAGAGTCCAGGTTCACTTGTTTACTCAGCATGCTTTTTCTCTGCTCCTTTCCTAAGTTGCTCTTCTTTTCTGGTCTTACAAATTCTCTATTTTTTTTGTTCTTTCAGTTGTCTTTGTTAGGACAAGGAACAAAGGGCTGAAATCTGGGAGAAGATGAACAAGCGAGGCTTTTGTGGCATGTGTTCTTTTCCGGCTAGAGATGGAGATCTTTGGTTTCTCATGTGTTTATACAACAGGGCAAATTTGGTATCAGAGAGTGCAGACACTCTCTGACTCGTGTTGTCTGAGAGAGAGAGAGAGAGCAACACATGGCCACTGAGGTGCCTGTCCTTGTAGTAGGACCAACGGTCGTGATGGACCCTTCTGTGGGTTTTCTATACGGCTTTAAGAATCATACGCTAATCGCTCTGTGTCTTACGTTCAAGACTGATTAACTCATGATTCGATCGATCTGAATCAGGACGGTGCACGAATCTAAATTGATCGACGGACCATTTGTTTCCAGTCGAACCCATATATATATATATATATATAAAGCTAGATGACGAAAAGTTGCAATGCGGCTCGACTTGTCCGGATTCAAATGATTGGATCCGAATCCAAATAGTGGCGCCAGATGGCTAATCGAGTGTTGAATGCCTGTGCACAATCGTGTGAGGTCCCATCAAAGAAACGAACCCAATGCGCCACCGGTACTCCACCAGTGGGCGAAGAACGGTGCGACGTCATCTAAGAAAAAGCTTCTTTACTTGGACTTGCTTTGCCCCCATTTGGATGCGAGTGGAGGTCGGTAACGCAACGCCGTGATGGCTCGCTCATTAGAAGAGGATGAAGAGACTTCGATCGAGTCCAATCGTTCGTCATCTGTGATGCTGTTTGTGCCCCTTCACGCACTGTGCATCTCAACATCCTGATGCTGGGACGAGCTAGAGATCATGGGCACGACGGCGACCACACCGGGTAAAAGCGTGAGCCGAGGTTCGAGCAAGGAGGAGACTAGCTGACGACAACACTCCCTCCGCCCACCTACCGCGTCCGTGTCATCGGCTCAACGCCACCGCGGCCCCAGATCTGACGGCCATGGTCGACCCCGCATCACACCTTGCTGCTGCCGCCGACGAATGCTTCCACACAAAACATAGCTCGTTTCGAAAAGAGAAGTAAGTCGAACGCATCAACTGTTCATGACGAAAGCATTCCTACAGTTTTCTTGGTCGGTAACAAGAGATCAGAAACAGAGCATCACCCACTATAAATCTTTAAACAGACCAATCACACAGCAATCAATCTCGCAGAATGAGATACACTACGACGCAAGAAAATACCCAGTCTTTCTTAATCTACTCGTAGAGCTAAGGCTCTGTTGTCATGATCGAATCGGAAGCTTTGAGTTGAGGAGCAATACAGAGCCGGAGAGGTTTGGTGGACGAAAAAGAAAGTGTATCATGTCACCCGAGGTACGCTTACCTCGAATCCGGAACCCTGTACGTGTCGGCAGTGATCTCCGTGAGCCACGAGCCGGGGAACAACGCCTGAGACAAGAGGATAACCAGCATAAAGATTCAGTATTCTTCCAAAGGATCGAGTTTGCAACGAGAAAGGAACCCAAAAACCGGGGAAATTTACGCAAAAAATGGGTTTTTGGATCAGAAGGTCACCCAAAATCATCAGAAACTGACGCGCAAAGAAGGAAGGAAGATAAGTGTCGGCGGAAGAAACTCACGTCGAGCTGCTTTTGGACGACCCTCGCCCGCTTTCTCGGCCGTTGACGAGCCCTGCGGCCCGTCACGGCGTAGATGTCCTCCTCGATCTCCTCTCTCGTGAGCGAGATCGAGAACTTGGGCCGCTCCCTCCACCAGGGGTCCTCCGACCTCCGCCGCACCGTCCTCTTAACCACCTGTCCCGGCGGCGACCCGCTCAGGTGCCGCTCGACCCCCGTCGGAGCCCGCGCTGCCCCGCGCCTCGTCCTAAGGTTCCACGGCCGCGCCGGCGGCGCAGCCGATATACCCACCTCCGGATCCAGCCTCTCCTCCTGCGCCGGTGCCGGCTGCGCCTTGCGGCCCGCATCCTTGGGCGGCGACGGTACCACCAGTTTCATCCGGTCCGCCGCCTCCCGGAGGTGAACCAGCAGCTTCTCCCTGACCTCCTCGATCCCGGGGTCGTCGCCGTCCTCACTCTCCACCTCCTCACGGATCCGCGGCCCAGCAGGCTCCGGGGGGACGGCCGACCTTCGTCCACCGCCAGCGACGACCTCCCCCTTCCCGTTCACGCTCATGCAGCGCAGCACCCGGTGGCTCCCCCACGTCTTCAAGATCGGGAAGGAGAAGTTATGGAGGAGGGACCCCTTCGCCTCCCCACGAGGAGCCGTAGCACCTGCCGCCGCCACCGCCGTCGACTCTGCAGCGGGATCCGGCGGCCGGGTTGGCGTTTCCGCCGAGATGACCATGGGGCCGTGCCCTACCCAACGCTGGTGGGGACCGGCGCCAAGAGGAAGCGGTGGTGAGGGTAAGGGGAAGGGGACGGTCGTCTAACGTTGTTGAGTTGGGGGGGTTGGCGTGATGGCATGAGAGGGGGAGACGGGGGTGCGAGAGAGAGACACAGCTCCTCTTAAGGCGGAGGGGAAGGCATCAATAAAATAATATAAATTAATTTAAGAAAATGCTTTTTTTATTACTTTCTTATCAGCGCTACGGAGAGGCCCACCACACGAAGGCTTCTTTTGGTGTGGGGTCCGCGGAACAAGAGATTTAACGACTGAGTATCGAATCGGGTTTTGGAAGAGTGAGTATCGCAAGAGAATGGTACGGTGAGCGGCACGGGACCGACGTCGGAGTCATGCACGTGCGCCAAGCACGTGTGAAGCCGTTGCCCCCGCCATGTATGGCTTTATATGCTGCGTTAAGCTCGTATTAAGCCAAGTTCAAACTTAATTTGATTCGTTCACCGGTGGAGTATTTGCGCGATGCGCTGTACCGTCACGCATTCGCCGTCGGATGGATACTCCCACACTGTGCCCACCGATCTTGTGGACGCGATCGAGTCAGATAGCTGAAACCATCGTCTCCCCCACACGCTTTCAAAGCACCGATTCGATCCCTTCCGTCTCCCGTGCGAAGCCCGCGAGAGTCGTGTAGAGGAAAGAAAGTCCGCAACGACTGCAAGATCGATGGTAATCGTCGCCGGGGAAGACGAGAACGGCCTCGTGGGAGCGACGGAACGCCTGCCGTCGCGTCTCCCCCGGTTGAAGCTGGCTGCACAATTCCACCTTCCCCACTCGCAGCTGGGGCACTCATCGCACCATTCGCTGCTCCAAAGTCCCCTTGTTCCGCGATCTCGACGCCGTTGGAACGATGGTTCCCGCGGCTGATCAAAACACAGCCCGGCCGGAGATGGCGAGGGGGAGATCAGACGGATCTGAGAAGAGAAAGCGTTTCATGTTCCGGATCTGACTGTCGTGTGAGGAGATCGTACAGGACTTTCTGGAGATCAAGGGGACGAAGCCCCTTGGAGGCCAAAGAAGGGGCCTAGAATCGTCCAGCGACAGCTCGATGTAAGGTATTTTACGCACCAAAACAGATATCTTTTGTAATTTTGGTTTAATTTCATGCCATTGGCTAGTGATTGAGCCCTTTTCTACCTCTTCAATAGTTTACGCTTTCGCTACGCTCTTTCTTCGGCTAACTCTTTCTGCAGTCGCTTTCTCCTGGGTTATGCTTATTGGAAGGAACTCGGGAGAAATATACGCTTCAAAATCGATGGATTAGGTAGTACTATTTGTTGCGTTTGTCCAAAGCGTTGCTATATACCTTTTCTTGAATCGCTTTCTCAAAAATGAACCGAACAAATTGCTTCCTTTGCTGTTGTTGTTGTTGTCGTTGTGGCTGCAGAAGTTAGAGAGTGTGATGACAAAGGGTTATGTTTGGTAGAGAAGTATTTACGGTTTCGAATGCTTATAGTTTCTGTGTGTACTTGCAACATGGACTGTTCGATTTCCTAGATTATCCTATTGATCCGTGACTAAGGTAGCTTGGTCCTCGAAAGTGTTACGGTTCCTCTGTTGCTGGGCAATAGTATGGTTTTCCATTGTCTTCTTTTTCTTGATTTTATCATTCCCTTTCTGTAGATTTTAGTGCCAATCTTCACCCCATTTGCTTGAAATTTTCTTGTGGACCCAAGAAAAATTATTTATTTGTATACTTTTGATTTATCTCCTATGGGATCTTGCTCAAGTCTTTCCGAGTTGATTCATGTCGGTAAAGAAAGAGACTTGGTGGAAGGATGATGGTAAGGAGTAAATGTACTATATAGTTGTTAGGATGATATCATGCTATGTTGGTGCAATCTTCTCTATCCTACCAAGCTTGAGAGAGAGCTTTCTGACTGTAAATGAAGACTGAAGAAAAACAAGCTCTTGTGAAACCTCAGCAAATTTGATATTGTTTCTTGTCTTTAGATGAAGGCTCAGAAAAGAAAGGTTTGAGTTTAATGCAGAAAAGGGATTGTGGTTGCACAAGTGCCACACTAAAAAAGCAAAACCAAAGTTGAAACACACCACACCTCTTAGCTAACATATCGCTTGTTCTCTTGATCTTGGATGGCCTCGAGTACTGTTATAGACATGCTCATCTGGTAGAGCTAATTTTTATGACCCATGCAAGAGTCACAGTGCAATAATCTATGATTCAGTTTGTATTAGTTCAGAGAAAGCTTTTATGAGTCCAACTACAGGAACCAGTTTATTCGTTTAATGTGGATTCAAGAAGCTGATATTATCTGCATCTATGTTGATCATGACATCATTTTAAATCCAGACAATTTAACTTTGCTCACAAGCTTTGTGCAAAGAATTTTTTTTTCCATGCTTTGATCGGTCTAACATGAAAAACCTGAAGGAATGGATTTATGGGGGGTTAGTCGGGTTCAGCAGTGTGTTTGTGTGTTCTTTTCTTTGTCGTATCCGTGCTGCTCAAATTTCATGGTCTAGAAGTTTTTAATGTGGATTCAAGTAAGCTGATATTGTCTGCATCTATGTTGATTATGACATCATTTTAAATCCGGACAATTTAATTTTGATCACAAGTTTTGCTCAAAGAATTTTTTTTTCCATGCTTTGATCGGGTTCAGCAGTGTATTTGTGTGTTATTTTCTTTGTTGTCTCCGTGCTGCTCAAATTTCATGGTCTAGAAGTGGGAGCGATATGAGCTAGACTGCAGCTTTCAACTGATTTGTTTGGTTTCGTGTAATTGTTTTTGTATGCTATAGATAAATTACAGATATCACTGGTATAACTTGCAACCTTGATATTATTAGGTTTAAGTTTCCCCTTGGTGAATAGTGTTGCGTTCTTATTCCTGTGGGCAACTGACCCAGTTTCTACTGGTGGTTGTTATATGCTACTGTAAACTGAAACTTTTCTTGCTTGTTGCACTATGAATTATAAGATTATTCTTTGTAGATTGACAAATCCTTCATTTGTGTAAG
Source organism: Musa itinerans (assembly GCA_001649415.1). Classification (NCBI taxonomy): domain Eukaryota; kingdom Viridiplantae; phylum Streptophyta; class Magnoliopsida; order Zingiberales; family Musaceae; genus Musa; species Musa itinerans. The sequence goes on from LVTN01000239.1 coordinate 111,350, forward strand.
ATACTACTGGTGGTTGTTATATGCTACTGTAAACTGAAAATTTTCATGCTCTATGAATTATAAGATTGTTCTTTTTAGATTGACAAATCCTTCATTTGTGTAAGATAAGTGAAATTTGAGAAGAGAGAGATTACATATGATGCTTACAATTTAAACTTGGATGTCAACAGATGCAACTTGGTTCGATGTTCCGATTTGTTTTCTCGGCAGGAAGATGAGCTTGCTCAGAAGAGAAAATTCTCTGTGAGGTTAATCTATCAGATGGTTTGCCTGCATCAACTCAACTATTCGGCGAGCCTGCCAACTCGTGAGACCATTCTTCGTGAAGCTCCATCAAGGTCAACTTCTGTTGTCTTGCCTGTGTTCTCATATTTTCCTGGAGTTGATTTTGAGTTGGACTTTTTGTATTCTGCATGCTGTAAGAGTATGGAATTTTGTGCAGGTTTCTACTCCTGGAACCATGAATTCTGCTCCCGTACATTTTGATGATGGACATGTTATTTCAAATGACGAAGAAAGTGTAAACCTTGTTCTGAATGATAGAGTTAGCTAATCTTTGTGGGCTAAGGTTTATTATGACGTATGTGTTCACTATTTAGCTAATCTTGCACTCTATTTTATTTTTGGTCTACGTGGATGTTGATAAGGTGTACTCACACCACTAGTTTTATCTATATAAAAGGTTAGGTTTGAGACGTGGATGATCGAGTTACCCTAAATTATGTCTACATCGGATACTTCGTCGACATGACACATCGATCGAGCGTCATGTCTACATTAGCATCATCACCTCGAACACCGAGTTAACTCGGCATATCGGACGAACTCTTCGTCCTTGCCTCGTTTCACAAGTTGTGGTAACGAGGCACACATACTTGTGAATGGGATTTTCGAGTGAGCAAATCTGTGTTAACACATAATATGTTTTTTTATATATTTTTTTAATCTTAAAACTTATTTATTGATATAAACATCACAGTTATTTCAACCTCGACACTAAGTGTTGCGATAGGTTTAGATGGCAGACTCGAGTAAGCTTTATATATCGGATTTATTCACTATTTTTTAATTTTTTTTAATGGATAAGTTAGAGAGAGAAAGAGAGCTTTGATAAGTGAGTGACTAGTACAAGACCATGATAAATTATGAGCATATAACTAGTTTGATACGGATTATTCTTATTATTATTATTATTATTTATTTTTATTTTGCCTCTGTTTCCTTGATAAATAAATAGAAGAGGTGAAGATGACAGCACGTGAGATTGATGTAAGACCAAACATAGAGCTGGCACAAGGCTCACTTGTGGGCCCTCTGTCTGTTGGCTTCCCTTTTACTAGGATACCCTGCGAAGGCCTGCTGAGGTGTCCTTGTCAGGTTGGAATATGTTAAACACTTATCCCCCCCTCTCTCTCTCTCTCTCTCTCTCTCTCTCTCTCTCTATATATATATATATATATATATATATATATTCTTATTTAGACACCCTGAATAACTCTATCTATCCACTATTCCTCCCATCGACCTTTAAAGTTACCTGTGTCTTTCTCTCTCCCATCAACCCTGAATATTCTTGATGCTGCAATTACAAGACAAAGAAGGATGCCGTCCGTAAAAGAAAACCAATCCACCGAAAGAATCAAATGACTGTAGAGAAGGGAGGAAGAGAAAAGAAGCGGTAACAAAGTGAAAGATAAAATGCACAAACATGCCAAGGAACCTAACAAGCAAGCAAACATGGACCTGTTCTTGCTGTCCCCCATTCCCGCAGCATCCTTGATGATTCCCAGCCCACGATTCCTGGCACTCCCCACGGTGGAGTAGACGAAGGCCAAAGGAGAAAAAGAAGTGAGAGGAGGCGGCCCGTGATAGCAAAGTAAGGCTCCCATCATTACAAACAAACAACTATGGATAACTAGTCACAGCTGAGCTCTTGCTCATGCTCTTGTCCCCTCGTTTGCAGAGAAGATAGTCGAATATGCTGCCGCTGCCCGGCGTCGGCACGTTCAGAATCGGACTAATTCTCACTGCATTGCTACCGTATGATCGTCGCGAATTCCCCGAGTAGTAGTAGACTTTTGTCTTGGGTTCGTTTGCGCCTTTCCTGAACAGCTCGCTGAATGGGCGGCTGCTGCCTTTGCCGATACCGGCGGACGAGTAGCTGTTGTCGGTGACGCCCGGCTTAGCGTTTGGCCTTTGCGTGGACGACGAACCCGAGGACTTGCTCCGCAGCAAGGGGAAGGGGCAAAGACTGCTCCTGCTGCTTCCGTAGCCGACGCTGCTGCTCCTGCGGAACCGCCAAAAGGGCGTCGGCGGAGAAGCTCTTCCGATGCCGCCGCCGCTGCCGCTGCCGCTGCCGTTCGCCTCGGGACCGGTCATCATCTCCCGGAGGCTGTCGCGGCTCCTCCGGCATGTGGCTGTTGCAGGAGGGACTGCTGCCGGCGCCGACGGCCGCGACGAGGAGGGAGGATTCTTGATGGGCAGGGGGAGGAGTTTGCCGTCGGAGAAAAGATCGTCGGCGAGGGAAGGGTCATGGGAGAGGGCGTCGATGGCGAGGCTGAAGTCGAAGTCGGAGGGTGTGGAAACCTCCAGAGGAAGGGAGACGTCGAGGCGGCGATTGGCGTCGGTGGACTCGGAGGCGTCGGTCTGCGGGAGGTCGACGTCGTGGGATAATGAGATTCTTGGGCTCGCCCCCGTCCATCTCAAGCTCTCCAATCGAACCTCCATTACCCCGCTCCGCTCCGATAGAGGAGGAGGAGCAGCAGCAGCAGCAGATAGCGGAGGATTAGATAAGCTGGGGAAGGTAGACGCCGGTCACCAACTACATATGGTGACGTCTGGCTCCGTGCGTGCGCGCTGCGGTGGGGGTGATGGGTGAATTAAATAAGCCCCGTCACCAACTACAGAGGGTGATGATGCTTGGATTGGGGATTAAATGAGGGAGCAGAAGACGTCCGTCACCAACTACCGACGGTGATGCATCGGGTGCGTGCATGGAAAAGAAGGTCGATGCGTACACGTCTTAGTGTCTCGGCGTTGAGAATTATGAATGCTTATGTGTGCCTATAAGTATATAAAAGGCAAATCGGCATCTTATTTGCAGATCCTAATGCAATGGGGATAAAAGAAGTGAGCTTGCAAGGGATTTCTTCGAGTTGATTACGAGAGTAAAAGTAGGTGTTAAAAGTTATTGGTGCGTACCTCATGGACAGCTACAGCCATATGAAGAAGCATTCCATCCAAGACACGAGAGTCTTTTGCTTAATCCAATTTGCCCGCGGAAGAATCTGACACGGATGCATTTGCTTGAATGCGCTGCTTACCCTTCCGCTGAAATGGGCAGTGAGAAGTTAGCAACTAGAGAGAGCAGAAGAAACATCACGACGGATGACTCAGCTGCTCACCTAACCACTCAGCACACTGGCAGCAGCTTTGCTATATTTCTAGTCTCGTAATCCCAGTAGGCATTACGAGCACCGATCTTTATCCCAGCAGCGTTGAGCAGCATCCACGACAAAATGAATTTGATTCGGCCTGGTAAGCCGCCGATGGCTGGAGCATCACACGAGGAGGATCTCATATGCTCAATTTAAAAGGTAAACAAAAAGAAGAATCGGTGCAAAAATTAATACAATTTGATGAAAGGTGTCTTGGTTCATCACTTTGGCAGGGAGGTTTCGGACCTGTTCTCAGAACTTCTTTGCCAGCTTTTATGTACAGGAACGGTACTAGATATCCATCTTTCTTACAATTGTTATGGCAACGTCGTCAACGAGTTGACGACGACGATAATAGGTACAAAGAATTGATTGCATCCTGGGCACAAGTTCGGAAGCAATTCAGATTAAACGATTAGGGAGATATGGGTGGCTACCGGAGGTCTACCACATCGAACTTCAGGTCGGGGTTCATGTAGACATCGGAGCAGTGGTCATAGATAGGCCCCCCATCTGGTGGTTGTTGGTGAGGATGGAAGCCACGCTGTTGGCACTGCCTTATGACAGACATGCCTCCTGGTGTGGTCAGCCTAAATATCCCATGGGTTCTGTATGTATAAACAAGTTAAAACTCTGCTTCATGATGCATAAATGCCAATAAATGTAATGTAATGCCTTGCTAGTGCCTGCCTGATAAAATGTTTAACAAATTTTTAGGCCCCAACAACTAAATGAAGAGTAGAGAAATAATAACTGCCTCTTTGAAATACATGGACTCCCATCAATGTGGGATTTGAGAGTTAAAGGATGCCAGCATCCTAACCTCATATGCAAAAGGGTCTCTTCTTAAAACCGCAAAAACTCAAATCACGAAAGAGCAACCTCACTATGGTGACAAGGCTCTTCCGCAATTTAGGACCAGCAATATCGGCTAAAAAGTCTAGTTCAGGAGTTTTAGTTGATAACCAATAATGCCTCTATAACAAGATTGACTATGAGCTTATCCTAGCAAGCCTGGCCAAATTAAAAAATGAAACTAATGCAAAAAGTTCTGGACCATATAGGTTCAGAAAATTCCTGACCGGGCAAGGCAACTGCATAAAAATCACATCCCCAAGCTGGGTTCAAGCTGAAAACATGACACAGCCCATTGACAACCCAAATCAGCTAGTCATATAACTAAAAAGATTCAAAAACCAATATCCTCAAGGCCACAACTGAAACAAGCTATTAGCATGGCAAGACTGTGTAACAAATGTATGTAAGAAAATAAAATTCATACCTCGAACCATCTCTTGGTGCCATGACAATTGCAATAGACTCAGGCAACATAATCTAGTCAAATTTCAGCTTCGTTAAAAAAAATAACTTTGACAAGAAAACAGGAAAACTAGAATAGTGTATATAATCTACCTGATACGAATAGTGTGTGTGTACATCAATTGAGGACATGAAACATGACTGAGTAGGATGAGTCTGCAAATTTAGCAGAAGATACTTGGTTAGGCACCCTCATTGGTTCACAGCAAACATATGCCTGTGCATGTGCATCAACTCAACCAAAAACATGCCAGCACTTGACTCTTCCCAGAAGTAAATAATATACATTATCAACAAAATAAAATCCAATTCTGTAAAAACACTATTTTTAAGAGCTCTGACGGTTCAAAGAATGGCAGATAGATCGACAATTGCACAAAGTCAAACTTCATAATTGAAGTACAGTTTTCCTTCAACATGCTTTCTCAATAAGGATGTGACAACATCAGAGGTATGGTGACTGGATAGGATAAAAGAAGTTCCAGGAGATAGCACAGGCCTGCCAAAGTAGGCCATGAAAATTTTGCACATACTGATCTAACTATAAATACACTGGAGAGCAATTAAACATTTTAAAATAGTTGAAAAGCATCTGTTTTATTGGGTTACAGGAACCTCCAAAAAAATGATAAATTTAACCATCATTTCCTTTGAGGAAAAGATCTAACTTGTACGCTATATAAGTGAGTCCAAGACATAACGTACTAATATAGCAGGTTCATCTAACATAAATAATTACAAGACTCATTTCCAGTCCTAAGTAGTAAATTCAAAATGCTGAAATTTTCAATCATTACATGGAAAATAAGTTTTTCTTATGAAGGATAACATCATTTATTTTTTCAAGTAGTACTCATATAAAATTAGTTATCGCTAAATTACTGATGCAGTCAAAGAAATTCTCTTGATAAGAAGCATGCAGGAATAAGTATATACTCACATGAATCCATCCCAGGGGAAACAGTGACTGTTTATCCTGATAGTCAAATATTTCTTCTTCATTTGTTGTCTGACACTAAATCATATGATAATCATTCACAGTAGACCATAATTTCATAGAATGAAAAATAATGCAAAATGAGATACCACTATCTTACTGAATCAGATGTCGACTCCTGCTTAGGGATGATGAGAGCTGTCACATAGAACTTTCTGTTTTTCTGTAAAAGAAAAAGATATTTTTTGTGAACATATCACCCGAGCTTATGGTGCTCTATATTGAATACAGATGTTCTCTTACAAGTGAACCGGCAAGGACACCACATGTTTCTAAATTTCTGACAGTATTTGATTTTGCAAGCCTCATAAAACTATCCATCAGAGACGTTGACTGCAAGCAAAAAACAAGCCAGTAATTAAAAGAAAACATGGAAAGAAAACAAAGAAGGAAAACCCTATAAATAAAACACAGATAATTCTCAAAGCCTCTGCCAAAAAATAAAAAAATAAAAAACAGAAAAAGAGTGGACTATTGTTCATTAGTCTGGAGGACCCACTATGTGAACTTCCTGAGGAGATTCTGCATGAATTAGCTCATCCTGCAAAGAAACTGTTTGTGAAGTTAAGGAACAAGAATCTTGTGCTGTAACATGAACATCCTGTACTTCTGCAAGGACTGGTGGAGGACAGAGTTCTTTGACGATATCCATCTTAGGATTCACATCTGAAACGTCCAAGCTAACCATTGGATGTGGTTCTTCCTGTGGTTGAGTGGAATCATCTTGCAACGAAAGAACTTCCAGCATAGATTTTTCAATTTCCGAAGTGCCATTTTCCTTCGCGGCCACAGGTTTATCCTCTGTTGGTTGAAGCAGGCTGTTGCATTAAGGAAAAGAGAAAAGAACAACCTTGTTTAAGTATTAATGCATTGACATGTTTCAAAAGAAAGATGGGATAAACAGGTTTGAAATCCCTCCCCTATGTTCTCTCTTCTTTTTTTATTTTCCTGTCTTTGTACCTCCTCTCACTCCCAACACATAGGATTCTTCAGAACATATTAGAGCCCCTGTAGGCCTGTACCATTGACACTTCTTTATGATAACATATTGCATGTCTTAATGAGTTTATATTATTCTATATGTGGCTTCAGGATATGTCAAATACTGATAATATTTGTAGCTTGGATCACTTATTTACTCATTGACCACAGCAAAATTACAATAATCGTCCTCAACTTCCGCATTATAAAAAAAAGGAAAAAAGAAACAAAGGGGATGACACATCAAAAAAGAACAATGACCGCATTGAGATGACAGAAAACCAAGTGGAACAAAGAGATCAAAGAGTTTAACCTTGGGAACTCAATTGGAGTCAGGTCCAAATTGCTTGGGTATTGGATCTACAGTAACAAAAAAAGGGGTGTGATTATCATTAGAATAATATGAAACAAGTATTTAGTGGACAGTAAATATACCCTTCGATCAGCAACAGGTGGCTTCCACTGCCCATGAAGACCATTTGGACCCAAGATTGAGTGTCTTGATAGTGTTTCCTCCTTGGGGGCCAGGAAACTAAGAGGATAACAGAGGACGCAAAGAAAAAATATCAGAAAATTGTTAAATGATGAGCCAATCAGCACAAGAGAAAAACACTTGGATAGTGAATATGGAGCTTTTTGTTGCTAAATTCAGCAAAATATGCTGTCAAATTTTATACAGTTATGATTAGAAGCTACGACTACGTGCACTTGCTGTTACTTCCTGATAAAAATTGACCTGAACTATGTGAACCAGTGCAGGTCAAGAATGCAAACACAATCCCAACATCAAATATTTATCATCTAATTAACATCACTATCACATAACAGAGTTCAATCGATACAAGTTCAAAGTTCAAGAGTTCACAGGAAGCATGATATCAACAATACGCATGGAATCAAAAGTAGGTAAAACAGGTGGTGTTGCAAACATTACCATCATGTGTTTTGTACCAATCTTTGTGTCAAGGCTCCGCTCAGCCACTAAGGTAAAGGCAACCCATAATTCAGATTATTTTTCCATGGGTGACTTGTACCATAGTGACAATTTCTTTTTTTCTTCTGTATGTGAGCATTGAACTAGTAATAATTATGAATTGCTTCTTTTGAATAAGTTATTCTCTCTATTTTGACTATAGATTTTAAAAAGGATATTAATTAAAATTTCATAATCTGCCTCTATGTATTTATCCTAGAACATGATGCTTTTCTTCTACACTTCTATACTATATCTGAAACCAATTTGAACCCCCGAAAATTAGAATGATTTTTTCTACTTTTTATCAACAATTATGTGAGATTGTGATCAATGTAGCTTCCCACTAAAATGCATGATTATAATAGTGATACTGCAAACTGAAGAAAGTTAGGATCTTCCATCCGACACAAATTGAGAAACTTCCAGAGCTTATATTTAGAGCCTTACAATTTACGAAATTGATCTTCTCTACTGTTGGTTGAAAAACTATTTCTCTGAACAATAGGACTCCTATAGAATCCATCTCTCACAACTGCTCTATAAGCCTGCAACATAAGAATAGACGCACACAAAAAAAGATATGAAATATGTATCAGTCATACACAAACAGCCTACTTATAATAGTCATCTTTATCAGTTTGTAGAAAAGCCACCTTTCGTGTCATAGTGAGAGGCCACAATACCTGACCGGTTTTGTTATTTTCTATCTTCTTTTTCACCGGTGGCCACACAAATGAATCATCAAGAGAACCATCTTCTAAAGCTTGTCCCCATATATTCACTTGGCTTCTGTTCTTCCTATTTAATTCTTCAAGTCGACGTTGTACATCTGGCTTCAATGCTTCTAACTCATTCAAGGCATTCAATAATCTCTGTGTAAACAGTATTAAAAATCAAATAAAAACTTTCTCCAAGGTTTTATTTTCTTAGCATGGACAAAGCCCATGATGTGCAACAGGATCTGCGCTAACCGAAACAGATCAGCACAAGCACCATGAAGACTTCACTACAGTACGGATCCCCACAGAGACCAACAATCAACTCTCAATTATCCAAATATGAAAGGGAAAAAAGTTCAGCTAACACAAATATCAACTGTATTAGCAACACAAATAAACAAAAAGTGAGTTACCTTTCTGAAATACAGTTTTTCATTTTGTAACAGAACCTGATAGTCTTTGTGGAACGGTATGGTCTCAGTGATCAAACTGCATTAGAAAGAAACACGTTTCTTATGTAAGTTAGTTTACATATGAAGAAACATACATCTAAAGCTAAAGGAAAATGAACAATAATTGAAAGGTTCATATGCTTGTTTTCTTATATATGCTCAGATAGTCTTCCAAACACATAATACACAGGGTAAGGTTGAGGCACATGAAAAAACGATGAAAAGCTATAATACTACTTGAAAGGTTGAATATACAATTCTAACAAAAACAGCCCCAAATAATGGAATTTAACCAAAAAAAATTATAGAAGATGGAACATCGATAACTAAGATCATTGATTGTCACATTCATTTCAACATAAAAATGCATAGACATCAGAAAATATAAATTAAATGATTTAGAAGTCTCCTATTACCTGTCAATTCGTGAGAAAATAGCCAATAGAAAATATCATAACAGGCGGGGCCAAATGAATAAATGGCTCAAGTGGATCCAAATTATCTAGATTCTTTCTTTTTGATCTATTAGGACAATGTAAATGTGGCCTCTTGATTAGTTTCAACAAATCCATTACTAACCAATCCTATATAGCTTTGATCAACTAACAACAAAAATCCAAAACTGAATTAGTTTCCACCCTCATTTTTCTTCCAGATCATATTTCTCTTCCATAATACCTACTTCAAATGTTTATTAAACCAATCATTATTTTATATTTTCCTACATGCAAAATTATAACTTAAGAATCAGAAACTGCTTCTTTATTGAGCTACCATGAGGATCCAAGCACTATCAATTGGAAAAAAAGTAGACTATGAAAAGGGAATATTATTATTTAATCCATTTCTCCCATTTAGAAGTGCATTCTTATTCTTGTATATATTTCATCTTCCTTCTGCCTAATTATTCATTGACAGTATCTTTTACTTGGACCACAAAATCTCCATGTCCCAAAAACTGAAAAAAAAAAAAAAAAGAAGCTTTTAGATTTATGAAAAAAAATAGTGCTAAAGAACCACATTAATAAGCTTAAGGAATTGTAGTTCACCAATATTAAAAGATCAAGACAAAAAAGCATTAAAGGAGCTCTGATGACAATTCATCACAGGAATATGATTATTTACAGAGGAAACAAAGTCATGCGAATATGTTCCAGAATAAATAGCTTTAATTTGAATTTATAAGTCTACAGTTAGTCGTGAGTCAATAGTCAAATTTTATTTAAGTTCATTGTGTCAATTCAAAGTTCAAAAATTAGTTTTGTGAAATTCAAACAATAAGTCTTCTCGAAACAAAAGAGATAGCAGTTAGATTTAGGTGTGGGGCTTAGGGCTTAGCCGAAGTCAAGTGAATACTTTGAGGGCTTGGTATTAGCATTGTTCAATTAGACAATTAACAGTTAAGAGAACAGAAAAAAGTGCCAGATAATTAGTTTTAGGGAATAGTGCAAGTGTTTATAAATCAGTTTTTTTTCCTTTTTCTGTTTTTAGAAACCTTCAAAGTTTCATGATGGTATAATATATTGGTCAATTTACAGGAAGGGGACAGTAAGCTGAGTAGTTTTGTTTTATGTCCTACAAAGTCCTAGAAAAACATGACTGTTCAAGTACTATTAAAAGAAGGGTATGGAAACAAATAGGACATGACAAACTCATTAAAGAAAAAGGAATTGTCATAGGCCGGTTGGCATTGCATATCGTAACATTGTTTTTTTTTTTTGCATTATGGTGTCTTTCATTCATTTGCTGAATTCAGCTCATTTACCAAAGTTCTAAAATTGAATCCTCGCAGCTTATCTTTGAATCTTATTCATGTTTACTCGCTTGATGTTCACAAACTTTTCGCATCATAAAAATTTATTCTGTTTTAGGGCTTCTCAACAGGGCAGCTAGAGAGTAAGAAAATTATATCAAGATGGGGGTTCAGAACCAATCTTTGAAAAATATTTACCTCATTGGAGATCCTCAATATCATCTTCATCAATGGGCATATGAAGGTTGCGTACTTTACTAGTACTCCATACTTTACCCTATATCTTTGTAAGTTGTTACATGCTTTTGCCTTGAGAACATAAGAAGCCCAAAAATGCAGAACCTTTTTGGAACAGATTCTTGACATCAATTGACACAGATATGGGAAGTATTAACATGCCAGCAGAAAGGAAAAGAGGTTAAGGGCAAGAAAAGACTGGCCCGTGGGAAGGTGATGACACACCATAAACTCATTTTCCCTTTTTTCATGATCTCATAGCTATTTTATTTACCATGAGGTGCCAGCTGACACAACATGGTAAATAAAATAACAGCAACCAGTTAGTGTCATCATGCTACTGGAACTTAAATCCTTGCCTCTAATTTCATTACTATATTGCTTGTTGTTTTCTCTCTTACTGTTTGTACAAGTAAATATCACCGTAAAGCAATGAACCATCAAACATAGAACCAAAATTTGGCACCTCGGCATCACGTGCCTGACACCTCAAAGCCACATGGCAGGCACATTGATGCCATCCCGGACTTGGCGCGAAGTGGTGAAAATTATGCCCGAGACCGGCACACCACGTTCCCACGAGTGGTGCCTCATCCAAAGAAAACGGTTTCCGGAACCCACTATAAAAGGGGGCGCAACAAATACGTAGAACAACATTGAACTCAAAAATTGTCCGACCAGTTTAATAATTTAAGCATCAAAGGGGCATTGTCGGGAGCACCCCAACACAATTTTTATAGGGTTCAGATAGGATTAAGAGAAGTTTGGCTTAAGACTGGATCACAGAAAGGACTAGGTTAGATCCGAATTAGCCTCCATCTTGGACAACCAAAATCTGACTGACTTAACAGATTGGTGTTAGGAGGATAAGTGGAGGTGATGAAGCAAAATGACTCCAGATGATGCCTCATCATAACTATGAGATCTAACCTTAAAGCAGAATGGGTTTTATTTGGTGTATGCTCCAGATCAACCAAGTTACATCAAAGGCTAAGGAAAAAAGGCTCAATGCATTTACAAATAACAAGCACTCATTAATAAATCTAAAGAAAGGAATTAGAACTTGAGAAAAATATGTGATGCAGATGTGTATGCTCAAATATGATCTCATAGGTGCCTTAAAGAACCAAATTCTAGTTATGAGCTGGTAATTTACATTTAAAATGCATGAATTAAGATATTACTGAGCAATTTCCTCACCTAGAAAATCTCATAAGCATAACAAAAAGATCGATAATATTCTTCTCGCTCCGATAAATTTCCGCCTGCACTAATCCAATAATTAGGAGATCAAGATTAAAAAGGTGAGACAAGAATAACTAGACCTCTCAACAACATAATAAATCAAATTGGACAAAGTACACTCGTAAGATCAGCAATTAACTGTGAACTCAGCAGAACTAAGTCTAAGATCTCTTGGCAATATTAACCAAAGGCAAAAGAGAGCGCCAACTACTAAAAAGTTCCTTAAAATCCCTCTTAATTGTAAAATGCAGTAGTGTAACAACTAACATGTTTCAATTAAAAAAAAACACATGTTTCAATCACTGAAGCAAAATAAGTTACAGTTATATTTTCCATATTAGTACAGACAACATGTGGAGAATCTTTTACTATAATGAACAACTTCTTGAAGATTACCAACCAAAAGAATATGAGGGAGGAAAATCACCATGTGATTAAAAAGATACAGCAACATAATAGAATCAAAGCAATGCCCAAAGTTAAAAGGCCCACATCAATAAAATGTCTAGGACATCTACCATAATTGACCACCTAACTTCCAATGTGCAAACTAATTCGGATTGCAGAATCAGCTTATTGTGCATTTAAGATCTAAATTTCTATGAAAAGATCATAAAAAAATTTCTAGAGTCATAAAATAAATGGCCTATTTACAAAAGTTAAAATGACAAGCCTATCGGTGAATGGATTGGGATAATGTACAAAAACAAAAGTAAAACTTCTTTGCCATGCAAATAATAGGAAAGTGAAGAAATTACTTTTTCCCATGCCAGTTATTTGACATCTGAGTTAAGAAAATAAATTATAAGATGCGAAAAAAATGCATCAACCATCAATGAGAGCAAAACATCATAGGATGACCAATAAGTGTTCATCCAAACTCAAAAGAACAGTCAACCATGCAGTCTCTACCTCATAACAAGAGAGAGGTGTCGCATGTCATCATGGTCTGGAAAAAAACTGCTAATCATAAAGTACAAAAGGAAAAAGTGGCAGATAACATGCTTAGCAACACAATGGTTACAACACAAGAAAAAGAGTGTCAGATTCCAGAGATGCAACAAACGAATTGACATCAACCAAGATAGTGGTTTGCTTTTATGTGTAAACTCTAGTCACCTACTTCTTTGTGACATCTTGATTCTGAATTTAGTACATAGCGTAACTGACTTTGGTTTTTTTTTTGTCCCCCATGGTCCACAAAATCACAGCTCTGGTAGTTATTGACAACAAGATTTGTTGTGAACAGACAAACTAATTTAGTTGCAACGAAACTAAAACATATCTTGTTTAAGTGATTCGTCTTTCAAATAGACACTGTTTTAAAATTTTTGGTGGTCAATTCCAAACATTTCTCAAACAAGAATGTCCTTGTTCAGAAACCCAGAATTGCATGCCCATAAACTAGAACATAGAGGATCTATACAGTAAAAGTAAATTAAGGAAAAAGATGAATAATGTTCTATTGCCATGAATATTTCCAATATTCACCAAGCAAAAGACAAAACTGTATGCACATACTTCTGCTTATAATATTGGTTAACAAACATAAGAACCAAGCTACTCCATCATCTAACAGAATGTGATACTCTATTATTTTGCAGGTTACCACCGATGTTACCAAGTGAACCCTAAGACCTGACTCTCCTGTTTTTCAAGACCTATGAAGAACATTACCAAAAACTACTAACCTAGCACACATTATGAACAATATTGCCACTTGTGAAGATGCTGTTGCTAAAAGTACCATTCTTCCGAAACCACATGTATCATTTACCATGCCAAGTTTTTAATCTAAGTACTTGGATATAATCAAGATCCACGAACAAGAGAGGAAAAGAAGATTTTTCACACACACTAGAAAAGGTCCTAAGACCATGTTAAACATATGTGCTGGTTACACGGGCTCCGAGAGCAAACAACAAAAAGAAAGTCTTGTTAGCCCTGAAAGAATAATCTAGTTTGATGTCAAAAGTATTTCAGATAAACTGAGTGGTGTTGTATATTTTTCGCCAAATAAAAGTCGTTATGGCATATGAAGAATTTCTGATGCTTCCAACGAAATCAGTAGTCCATCGATTTCTGATGTTAGATCACATCTACTGAGGGAAAGATAAAAGCCTTAATAATATAATAAAAGAATCCAACTTCTCTTCCAACCATGAACAATTCGCTAAAATTAACTGCCCAGATTTGCCTAATCACGCGTAATCGATCAAACAACACATGAATTGCCTTTAACTAAACCGCTAGAAGTAGCGCCCTGACGAATAAAACGACAGTGCTGGTTGGACGCAAGAAACATTTTATCCTTTTCAAGGTTATAGTGAAAACATCCAAAGAAGGATCAAAACCTGTCTGAGAAGATTATGGGCGATCCGGTAGTAATAACGGAGAGAGATCCGATTGTCCACATCGAGCCTCTTGGCGCTCTCCGAGATATCGATCTCGCCCGAACAAGGCTTCATCTTAGGGTTTCCTCCTGCTCCCGTCACCGGCTCTTCAAATTCGCATCCAAATCGAGACGAATCGGTGAGGGGTTCTCACCGATGGCAGAAAACCTATCCGTGAAAGAGATCGCGATCGTCCTCCGAGGGCCTGCTTCGATGGCGATCCTGCGACGCGAGGGGTGGGAGACAGGAAGGCAACCCAACTCGCTGGTAAAGAGGGGCAAAACCGGAATACGGATCATTTTGGTTGGCATGGTTTAATGAAGATGGAAGACTTCGGTGCCAAAAACCGGCAAACACATATTTACGATTTTACCCTCTCTGTCGGTCAAATCCTACGGCCGAAGCGTAACTATGACCTCGTGATGAACCCAAACTCACCCGGTGAAGACTCAACTCGTTCGAAGCTCGATTCTAGTTTGGTCCATTCGATTTGGTTTTCATCTGACTCGGTTCAAATCGACATCTTAATCAACCAGAAAGTGGTTCCTGGACGCTTAATTATTTAGGTCCAATTAAAGCTACGTGAAGGATTTCACGGTTCGGGAAATGGGCTTGATCCGATAGCTTGATTTGGGCCAGCCTGTGAAGGGAAAGAAGGAGTAGGTGAACCCAGGTCCGACCCAAGTAGAACTGGATCATAAAGTCTTCTAGATGTTGGTACACTGATATCGTCGATGGGTGAGTTGGCCTGATTAATTGACTGCTAATTGTACAGATCCTTTTAAGTGGTAAGTTGATGTAGAAAATCTACCCGGGAAAGTGGTTCACTGGGAGCAGCATGGCCTTGGTATGGTGAAGTCGTGTATACGGATTTGATTCTCCTAGCTATTGAGTTGTCTTCTAGTCACATATCCAAATGAGGTCTTACACAATCAGTCTTTTCTTTGCCGGGGGTGTCTCGGCTTAATCTATCGAATGCTTAAGTCAGCCAAAAACAAAAAGAGAATAAGATAATAATATGAGCAATGTAGATAAGAGAATATAAGGTTTTTTTGTCTAACATCATGTCTTAGTTTAGAACTTGACTTTTATGCTTATACATCGAGTGATTTGGACATACGTTAGCCAAAGCCTCCCATGAGGGAGGCATTAATGAGGACGGATTACTGACATGTATCCTCTGACGCCCTAAGCAAACTGATGGGATGTCTCTAGACTGACTCTTTTCAATTAGGTAGGAAATGATCTCCTTATCGATTGTAAAAAAAAAAACGTCTCATGAAATATCATCATGTTATTAATCATTAATGCGGAGATATGATTTATGAGGCTAATGGATGCCTATTTTGAAAAGTTAAGTATGATAAATCCCTACTGATGACACTTAGCCAAACTTTTCCCTATCGATAATAAATCAAAGATATATCATTTCCGTGACTAAAATTGGTCAAGTAAGTCTTATAATGTGGGTGTTCTTTAGGGAGTTTGTCTCGGCTGAGTTCATTTTGGGATCATCTTGCATTTGGCATGTGTTTGGTTGCGTGTGAAGGGCACGCGTTACATGCTCGGTTGGCTGAACTACAAATACCTCATGCGGAGATGGATTGAGATGTAAGGTGGACAAATAAGGTAATTATCTCCAGATATTGATATTGGTGGGTCCAAGTCAGTCGATAAAGAACACCCACATTCGATTGGTTTTCCTATATAAAATATATTTAATTTTAGTATCTCCCGTCTTTATTTGCCTTTTTTTTTTTCGTTAAAATTATAATTGAAGTATCAAAGGAGGATTCTACCCGGTTGACTTCGGATGAGAAGATTGCAAATTTTGATCTAACTAAAATTGTTTTTGGAGAAGTTGATTCGTGGATATTGACCGACCTCGTAGATAACAATAAATGTGTTGATGTGAAATCTATTATGTCAGTAGCCATGGCACCAAAAAATGCTTTTAAAATATCTTTAATTTGGATAATATTTTCATGTATTTTTTTTTTAGCTTTTTATGTGGAGCTTCGTTGACATAAGCATCAAATTGAAAACTTAATAATGGTCATTATGCAGGCATCAAGAGCTCAAAACCGATCCGTTAGTTGTAATCACCAATATTTTTTTTCTTCCTTAACAGAAATCAAATTACCATGAGTGATGTGAATAATTAAAAAAAAATTATTAAAAAATAATTTGTATTTGTGTAGTATGGTTAAGAAAATAACTATAATAAACTTTTTAATCATGTGAATAAATTATGGATTTAACCAATCAATTAAATTATTTATTAATTTATTTCTTAATGAGTGATGTGATTTTTGAAAAATAAATAGCTTAATTTTATTTTATGTGTGAATCATAAAAAATAAATATTATAATTCTATATATGTGTGAAAGTAAAATAAAAATTAAAAATAAATTATTATGAGAGCTCATTTTCTAGACTCCCCTCTCTCATTTTCCACGGTGGGAAGACTTACAAGAGAATTCCCAACTAAAAAATGTACTCGTATAGGATCCTCTATTTTTTTTTCTTATATATTTTTATTTATATTTTTTACATTTTAATATTAAAAATATTATAATTTGTATGATATCTTATAATATTTTAATTTTTAAAATTTATGATTAATAAATAATGGTCATTGAATTATGATCTTAGAATAAGTGCTTTGTTAATAATAGTTTCAATTTATTTAATTAAACATATTTATATTTCATGTAATTATGTGTAAATTTTATAATTTAATTAATTTAAATTTAAATTTATAAATCTAAATTAGTTAGTTCGTAAAATAATGAATTTTGAGAATAATTATTATTTTATAATATTTTTAAAACTATTAAAATATAATTTAATAAGAATGATTAAATTATAGTCCAATGTAAGTTAGGTTGATTGGTCAGGCTAGCCAATGTGATTAGGTATAATTCTAAATTATGTGATTAGATATGGTCCAATTAATATGATTAGATATGACTCAACCCATGTGGCCAGATATAACTCAACTTATGTGCCTAGATATAATTTAGTCCATGTGACACAATCATATATAACCAAGGATGACTTAACTCATATTGCTAGATATGATGCAACATATACGGTAAAGCATAACTCAGCTCATGTGGTTAAGCAAGATCTAACTCGTGTGGTCAAATATGATCTACTGCGTGTGATCAAACATAACTCAACTTATATGATTAGTCATGGCCCAACTTGTAGCTAAGCATGGTCAGTGATAAGATTCAACCTAACTTTTACGAGTAAGGTTGAGCCCAACCTATGAAGCTAGGCTCATCCAGTTATGTGATCAACGCTAAATGCATTGTCACTCATCCATCCAACTCATTCTCTGGATGATCCTATAGAGATAAAAATCTCTATCATCAACAACAACAACACAAAAAAAATGCTAGATATGATGCAACATATACGGTAAAGCATAACTCAGCTCATGTGGTTAAGCAAGATCTAACTCGTGTTGTCAAGTATGATCTACTGCATGTGATCAAGTACGACTCAACCCATGTGGTTAGTCATGACCCAACTTGTGAGCTAAGCATGGTCAATGATAAGGTTCAACCTAACTTTTACGAGTAAGGTTGAGCCTAACCTATGAAGCTAGGCTCTTCCAGTTATGTGTGATCGGCGCTAAATGCATTGTCACTCATCCATCCAACTCATTCTCTGGATGATCCTATAGAGATAAAAATCTCTATCATCATCAACAACAACACAAAAAAAATATGCACTAAACATGAGACCAAAAATTTGGAACGATTCGTTCCACCAAATGGAAATACAATCTTGTCGGTGCTTACCATTCGACAGTGCCTCCTTCGGAAAACTCCCATCAGCAATGTCCTTTGCACTGTCAATTGAAATTGATCTCGCAGAAACTACCATTTCATCACCAACACAATTTTCTTTGGCCATTAAATATGACAAGAAAGCCTACGAACTACACGACAATGGTCGTTCAGATCGAGGACCATTCACCTGATCATATCACGAGAGATGTAATCTCAACTTGGACCGGTAGGATTCACTCAACACGCCATTAAACTATCTGTGACCATCTCTAATTTTCCTTTTCCTGTTTTCGTCGTCTCCGAACTATGTATGACGTTAAGCGTTGACTTTTTTGGAAACCTCTTCTTCTTTTTCACAGTTTCTAAGCGTTAAAAAAATGAACCCATGTATGATCATAGACAATCGATTGATAATTCACCTTTCTTTATCATGCGGCTAATGTAGTGTATTAGTCAAAATTAAGATGCTTAGGAAGTCAACCTAAAGCAATCTGTCTGATGCTTAAATCACAGTTTTGAGTTCGAAGGTAAAGTTTTCGATCATGTGATATCAAACTATAAGTTCCCTTTTGTGTTTTTTTAAGGTATTTTCTTACCTTCCTCGATGAAACCTAAAGCTAAATGAGATATTTATAGAATCAGAAGGCTTTCGTAGACAACCCATGTGAGGATAAGAAGCCCATTAATATTATGAGATAGACTATCTAACAATGGATGGACTACGATGGTATTAATTTCTTAGAGTATAATCCAATAAGATCGATATTAAATGTTGACATCGAAGTGTTTGCCACTTGCTCTCGGTTGGCCAACCGAGAAGATGGCAAACCACAGCTTTAATGCTCTCTGCAAGTTACACAGCACAGGATCTAACCCACTGTTGCTAACCGAGTGGAGGTAATCGGAGTGGGACTCCGAAGACACAGTGGTGGTATATGTGTATCCTTCTGAATCCTACGCTTTCCTGGGAGTGAAGAGTAGAGGCACCGAAGCACAAGGCAACCCAGCTGTTGTTGCCATAGATACGCATGTCTTCCTTGGAGATTTAGGTAAAGCTGTTCTACTGTGCAGGATTTGGTGCAGTGCTGGGGTTTAATGGGCACAGGACAAAAGGAACAATCATCCAGGGGTTCTGATAACCTGTGCGTCCTCGGGACTGTTGGAGATGGATCTCCCATGGCAGCTGTTGCCGCTGCAGCAGTGGGAGGGTGGTGAAATCTAGCTGCAGTTATATGGCTGTGAGTGGAAACACATGATCTCTAAATGATGTGGCCCATCCCGGGAGTTCAGTCCCTTCACGGGTCTCTCTGACAAGGAAAGCTCGATGTGATCGGAGACTCGCACATGCATGCACTCGGCGGTGGCTTTGATGCTGCCCAATCTCTCTTCTCTCTCTCATCTCTCCAAAGCACCTTTGTGAAGCCTCTTCGGGATGTGACTTTCCAAAGAAGAGCTAGATTTCTTGTTCGAGGTAATAAATACTTGCCACTGTTCTTCGGGATGTGACTTTCAGTTGCTTGATGCTGATATTAAGAAATATCTGCAAGTGTCAAGAATAGCATTCATGTTACATTCATGCCGTGAATTTAGGTTAAACTTCCAACAATATTCCCGAGTGATGTGATTATGTAGCGTAAACACTTCCCTCGATGGAAGACAGATGCAGACAAAAAGATTGAGCAGTATCAGATCGAATTCTTTGAGAAAAAGAAACGAATATGAGGAAGCACTACACATATGAGACTCGAATAAAAACAAGCTTTAGCACAGCATTTAACTATGCAAGTGGGTTTTGTTTAAGATCAATGGTTTCGAGCTTAGCTTTGTACGCTGACGAGTGAAGGGTCATTTCATCCATAGCCCTAAACAAAAGTGATGCAGAATTGATGAGATGACATATTTGCAAGTTGCATGAAGTTCCACAAGGAACCCCTAATACTTACTTTTCCACCCCCACTGTTGTGGAAAAGGATCTCCTCAAACCAATGACCAATGAACGATGAAATCTTAACATACTAACCCCCCTCGACTCATGGACCGTGACATGACTTGAGACTTCAAGCTGATGAGATGCAACAGATCCTCTCCTCCTACCTACTCTCTCGGCAAACCCAGACCTCCGAAACAGATGGCCATGGCGTCCTTCGATCTGTCCATCCGAGGGGTGGCTTTCTGTAAGCTTTCTAGCCAAGAGAAAACTAGGTTTGGTTCAACTAACGAGCTTGTGGATGCTTCACGACCACAAATCGCCTACCTATATATGTTGGAGAAGCACTTGGCCACACTTCTTTCCCACACAAAAGTACGCTTGTTGTGGGGATTGCTTTCGAGCACCGCATCTCCTGTTTACCACTCATTCCTTCGAATGGAAAAATCGTGCCTTATCTTTATCAGATTCAGCTTTTCTTGATGCCATTCTTTCGTAAAGATCTCATATGAAAGACCGACTTGATTTGTGATCTCGAATCGCCCCTATCACAAACAACTATGGATTCTCAAAAATTAAGGTGGACGGGAATCTCGATGTCATGTACGATCTTCTGCATGGATATATACCGCATTCCCAAGTGAAATCGGCAATTTTGGCTGAGAATGCAGTGGGGACGAGCATTGGAAATCCATGAGAGACGATGTTCTTTGCTATAAATTCTCGATAGAAATAATAGTCTTTGTGTTCGGACAAAGTCAAAATGAATCCAGGGATGACGACTCGAAATCGAGACCAAATTAGCATGGAAAGTGACCTCGGGTTAATTGCAGTGTGGTGCTCCGAGCTGCAACATTGTTGCTCACAGTTAATGTTGTCTAGGGATCCACCAAATCTCATGTTGTAGATCTCCATAACATGATGAGTACGTGGAAGTCCTTATCCGATCTTTATTCTCCAATGTCACTAGTTTATTGTACATGTCATGCAGGTTGGGAAGCTTCCAAAGAATGTTTACCGAAACGAGTTACGTGTAAAAGATCTAAAGAAGAAAGAAGATCCACAAAGCAAGCATCCCTTCCATCGCAATCCATCGTATAATATTGGATTACGATCGAAAGTTCTTCGCGGAGGATTTGCACATGAGAAAATTGCTTTGGATCATCGAGCATGGATAGTATAATGCACGTGGCTATCGATCGCTCGGACGGAGGAATCGAATAGTGGACAGCTGTCTGGGACAGATGTGGTGAAGTGACAGGATGAGATCCATCGGTTTGATGTGACGTTCTCATCGCAAAGGCCGCATCATCCTTTCTTCCGGACCATCACTCCTCGCTGTTCGCCGGTCTCCGGTTCTGTCATGCTCGTGAAGCCATCCAACGATGTAGCGACAACACTCCTTGGCGTTTGGTCGATGGAACTTGATCTCGCTGGGCCTCTGGTTCTCTGTACATCCTAGGCACTGTCAGCGGTACGTGGACCTTTACCACAGCTCATACATGAAAACCCTAGTCGAGAAGATGATGACGACCTTTACCGAAATGGATCGATCACACGGAGAAGGAGGACTAGCTGGCTTCAAGTGTAAGAAGCAGGAACAGAGTATACAGTTCACTTTGAGGTGCTACATGCTTTTTGGCCCCTAAGAGTTATCACCGAAAGGAACCTTAGGATCTGCGCCACTGATGTAGCTTTTTAACATGTCACATAACTCGTCCAAGCTCCACAAGCCATCAACAATGGTGTTGCTGCAGTCGCTGTTAGCCACAGTGTAATCGGGCGACGCCGAATAGCCAAGCGCTGGTGCCGACACCGGGTCTAGGTCCCAGGTGCCTAGGTCGTAGGCATTGTTCATGGAGAGGCCACTAGAGAGTGGATCGAATGCGACGCCGTCCAGCTCGTCGGGTGCTGTTGATGGGAACTCGGACACGGTAACCGGGAGTCGAGGGAGGACGGTGGAGCAGGAAGAGCTGCTGGGGCTGCGATTCTCCGGTACTGCCGGTGGCTCGTAGGAGGTGAGACTTCCGAACTGGTGATATTGCATGCTTGTGTTGACGAGTTCGTGGCGAGGACCTTGCGGACCTTGGTCGGTCGTGGTGGTGTAGGCACCAAGAGATTGCATGGTGTGGGAAGAGCCCATCTTCTCAAGCAACCTCGGCATCCAATAGCAACGCACGGCGTCTCGGAACATGGCGCTGTTGGCGTCGACCTTGAGCTGTCTCGCCTGCTTCTGCACTCGAGTCCGCCAGTAGTTCTTTATCTCGTTGTCCGTTCTACCGGGTAGATGTTGTGCGATTCTAGACCACCTACGCACGAAAGTTGACGTTTCGATGCATCAAGAGAGACCTTAATCGCAGAAACAGCTTATTTGTATATATGTTACCTGTTTCCCCACTTGGAGTGGAGTTCAAGAATCATGAGTTGCTCTTCAGGCGTGAGGTTGCCTCGCTTTATGTCGGGTTTCAGGTAATTCAACCATCTCAGTCGACAACTCTTGCCGGTTCTCTTCAAGCCTACGAATCAGCAAAAAGGATATGTAGCCCATAGATTAGGAACAAATAAATCTACAAAAAAAAAAGAAAAAGAAAGAAGAGGAAGCAAGAGTGGCCTTTGATGAAGCCATTAGCTAGCTAAGCAGGATAGATAGATGCCCGACTACCTGAACACCTAGCGAGGAGATTCCACCGGCCTTCGCCGTGACAAGCAATGTAGTGGATGAGGAGTGTGTCCTCCTCCAGAGTCCATGGCCCTCTCCTTAGTTCCATTTCCCCATATTTGCCAGATGATCCCCTTGTCTCGGACATGATTTGCTCCCTCCCCTCCTAAAGAATGATTTCCTATAGGGAGGCTTGGAGAAGAGGGCTAAGTTTCCGTGTTATATAGGCCATGCAAGAAGAAGGAAAGCTACAAATAATGGGACAGGTCAGTAGTAGAAGAAGAAGTACCCCAAAGGTGAAACTTACTGGATCCTCTTTCTCTTTATGACTTGTGGCAGTCACAAAGGATTTTTTGGATGCGATCTACTCCTAGTCATAGACTTTGTGGTTTATAGTGGAGAAAAAAGACATCGAGCTGAGCTCCTTTGGTGGCTTTTGAAGCTGTTTTCAGATTCTGGCCCTGCAGGAAACGTGTTTGACTGACCATACAGTGGTAGGTAAATACTGCTGACCTTGGCGTTATTAGAGTGTGAGTGTGTGCGTGAGAGAGAGTGTGTGTGTGTGTGCGTGTGTGTGTGTGTGATGTGTACGCGCGCGCGCGCGTGTGTGTGTGTGTGTGTGTGAGAGAGAGAGAGAGAGAGAGAGAGAGAGAGAATGGGACTTCATCTCATTTGCTCAATCTCAGCCGCTGGAATCTTTGGGAACATTTCTTCTCTCATCCTTTTGAGCTTAACATTTGAAAGATGTCTCCCTCGTCCAACAAAAGAGGAGCAAGTTTTCCCCGTTTCAGAGACAGGACACTTTATCATGTCCTCAGCGTTTGAACATCCTTTCTATCTTGCCCTTTTCCTCTGAGAATTGTGAATGAACATCTCACGAATGAGATATGAAATTTACAAGTGCCAGATATGCATACCATCGAATCTTTATCTGTGTCTCAGCTCAAGCCAACTTATTTCGTTTTCATCTTCCATGAGCAGGAGCCACTCATGGCTCCAAGAAAACTAGTGTCTGTCACCCTCCATGACGCCAAGCTTCCCATATACGATGCTGATATTACCTGTAAATGTCATACACATTTCTTTAGGTCGTGCCAAGCCAACGACTTCTCTGACTGCTCTTTGCAGGAGCTGCTCGATCATTCAAAGTTCAGAAAGATTCGACCCGGCGAGCGATCATCGCCTATTGCCTCACCCGTAAGTTCGACATGCAAAACAAAGTACCAGCATTACTCAATTGGCACTAGAAGCACTTCACTCCCTCCGCTTAAAAGACAGCATTTTTCTATGATTGTGTAGCTTTCCTTGGACCACAAAGCCATTGTTATTGCCAGGGCCTGTTAACCATGATATATGTGCTCACAAGTTCATCATCATTCGATGGAAAATATGAAAACCTAGCGGAAAAAGATATATAGCTCCTAGGTGTAGAACTAATCCAATCCCCGCATCAAGCCAAGTGGGGAAATGTGATGTAGGCTTTAACCTTCTCTTAGGCTTCACCTACTAGTCTACCATCTACCTTATACCCAAGATGTTCTCTCAACATCTTCTACAGTCTGTAGATGAGAATCACATGGAACCATCAATGTTAATATTTCTCTACCGCTTCTGTGAGATTGTTCCGTCCTCGATGCCACTGGCACCATCAATGCTCGAGTCCTCCGTGTCCTTTGAAGTGAGGATGCCGTTCCAGTTTGTCCATTCAGAGTCATGGAGTATGGTGATCGGGAGGCAGATATATTAACATCTTTTTCTAGTGATGCAGTGAAAATCCAGACGGCTGCCTGCTTGGCGTTTCAGTAAAGCTTCGATTTAGATTGCTTCCTTTGAAGAAGGCTATGCTTAGATGACCTTGACAAAGCCACCTGCAACCTGCAGTGTTCATGGAGTAGGTTAATCGTGAGACCCCACCGCAAAGCCACTCAAGACTAGAGATCAAAACTGCGATGGGACAAAGAAGAAAAGGACAAGCAGGAAACCAATCATGGAAGATAACCAGACAGGCTCTCCTGTTCCTTTTCTGAGAAGCACCTCAAAGAGAAGAAGGATCATGCTTTACACGATTTAATACGGGGCATAATCCCACAGGATTTTTTTCTTTTTCTTTGGGCCAAAAAATTTCCTTGGAAGGAAGGTTTCTGCGGTGTTCCTCAACCAAAGTACAAGGAAGCATTGCTGCTTCCTGTTTGCTGCCATCACCCCTCCTGCTTCCTCCATCATAGTGCTTGTCAAATAGAAAGATTCTACAATAAGCAGCGGCCATTGGACTATACTCGATGACTGTTCATCCTCAGTGGATTCACACATTATTTCCTCAAAAGAACTTAGATAGGAGGACAAAGTACTGTCAAGCCAGCGCAATTTGATCCCTCGTGGAGATAGCATCATGTTTCGGGTTGTCTGTTCTGGTTAGGAAGGAAGAGAAGAACAATCCAGAATCAAAGAGAATGGTTTATATTTATAAAAAATATTTTTTTATAAAATTAATTATAAGATTCTTGAGTTATTTCTCTTCGGTACAAATTTTATTATATAAATTTTATAATAATTTATATTTACATAAAAGAGAAATTCAGAAACACCAAAAATATTTCTCATGTTTTTTCATCAAAATTTAGAAATATATGAGATATTTATCAAAAAATTAGATCCTAATTATCAATTTTTTTTCTTTAGGAAACTTCTTCTTATATTATAATTTCTTATGCAATTGGGACATTATCTGTTGAAGTTTTAAAAGACTTATCATTAGCAATAGTTAGCGAGTCTCTGTCTGACATGTATGACTGCTGCTCTCACCTCAACTTACTACAACTTGCAGGTGCTTTCAATAAAATATTAATAAAAGAAAAAGAAGAGAGAGATCATGTTGTTCTGACATGCCAATCATATGGTTCTTGGGGACCATCGCTAGATTGGCTCGAGAATGGGATGTCTTTGTTTGCTAATGACCAGCTGCATCAACTCCAACCTCGCACCTGCATTTTAGTTAGGTAGTGACAGCACTTGGCATGTCTCCGACTCAGCTTCCCCTTCCCCGGTCCGGTCAATCCGAGGGCGGAGGACGCCATCCATCGCCCTGAGACTTCAAACGATGGGAAGTAATCGATGTCATCACTTCCACCCTTTTCCTCCGCCTTGGCTCGTTTTTATTCCTTCTTCTCGCTGAGTGCGTGTTGTAGTCGAAGCCTACGTTCAGCTTCGTCTAAACCTATACGGTGACAGGGACGACGGGGACGGCCATGATGACGATATTATCTGTGACGGTGGAAATGATGATGGCGCAGCTTCATGGGTCGAACAAGCGCGTTACAACAGATGTCCTGTTATCTGTTCTTGATGCTGCTATCTTGCGACAAATCGTGTGTGGTTGCTGATCTGTCTCGGATGCTACAACACAAAGACGATTGTGGATTACTTGGGGAATGTAAAGAGCATTACCTTTAACGCCACTAGTTTAAGCTCAAGCTTCAATAATGGATGTGTTCTTTTTGAACAGACCAAATCTAGAAGAAGGAACGAAAGAAAGGGGAGCTCAGCTCGATAGCACAAGAAAGAATAACTCCTTTCTGCCAATATGCCTAAGCTAGCATCATTGCCATAGGTAATCATAGGTGGAACTTTACAATTCTTCTCTCTTTCACATTTGTTTCAGCGATTCACACCACCCAACTGGTGAGTGCGACCACCGCCCACGATAAGAAGAGCAACTGGCTGGAGGTGTTTGACGAGTCCCTTTGAATTCAAAGCAGTCAACAGTTCCATGAGATGTTGATGTTTGTTCCAAGCCACATCCTTAGTGCAAGTTCTCAGACCATGTTACCGCTTGACGGTACACGGTTTTGGCCCGTCATTGAGCAACATCGAGACAGCAGAGTTCCCGGACTACGCTTTGCTAAGAACAGCGATGGTCCGTTTAAGATTCTTGATCGAAGAAGCATCCCAAGGATGCAGTTTGCTTCGAGATATCACCACAACTGATCCGTGTACGAGTCTGGAGTTGCCTATCGTTGACGTGACCTGTGTCAGATGTCAATACGAAGTCTCAACTCTTATCCGCTTTCAGATAACGTTGGAGCATGAGTTTTGCTGCATGTCCAATGAACTTGAGCTTGCATGCGACGACGGGTAGCAGCCTCGAGGTAGAAGATTTGGATGCCAACTCAGAGACTTTGCCCTGTAAGATCACATCACTTGTTGATCTGTTTGGCCATGTCCGGTAGTAGCAGCCTTGGAAAAGCCAACATGATATTTTAGTGGACATTAGACAGTAGTTTGAACCGATGATTTCTTTCTGATGCTCTTCTTTTGACCATTCAATGAAGTAAGACTGAAAGAGATTGCAATTTTCTAATCATTTCAAAGGCCACTGAGCACTGTTTCTTAGTCCACAGAGCGACCAAACTGTGAAACCAATGCTATTTAACTCGCCAAAGTCTTCAATATATCCGATTGTGACGTCATCGACTAAGACCACAGTGCTGCTACTTTCTCTGTTTCTTATCACGCAAGGAAGGACTCACCAGTCACACACACAGCTAATCTTAGTGATTTGACTACCATTTATTATAATATAAAGACACAAAAATTTAATCAACTTTAATGCATTTTAGCAATTATGATGATGAGAAAGAGCATTTTTTGATCCGACCATAGTCACCATATGAACACTAGTAGTCATTATCGATTGATATCCACTCTAATAACACTAATTGTAAGCTCGAAGGGATCTTTTGTGGCCCAAGAGGCCCAAATCCAATTAGGGCAAGTCACGCGCGCATCACGTGATCACCTTGAAAATATTGCGGACCCTGTTCTCGTGGGCTTTGACGCAAAAGGGCAATTCCGTCTCTTGAGTCGGCATCTCACCGCCTTCGGCCCGTGCCGGTGGTGTGGTTTGAAGCAAAAGGGCAATTCCGTCTCTTGAGTCGGCTTCTCACCGCCTTCGGCCCGTGGCGGTGGTGTGCTTCCGAGAAACGGCCATTGGCCCGTCGGCCGTGGAAGCGGGCGAAAGATGGATCTTCCGCCGATGGTGCTCGTCCATGGGATCCCCTGGGCGGCGTGGCGCTGGGCCGAGCGTCGGTTCCCTTTCTTTCTCTAGCTAGGGTTGCGGGTCTTCGTTCAGGTGACCTCCATTCCCTCCCCGTTCATTTCTTTCTTCGTCGTGGACGAGTCTTGAAATTATTCGGTTAGAGATATGATGGCAATGGCTGCTGTCGAACTGCGATTTAACTGCGAGTTGTAATTTGCTTTCTTGATGAGAGGCGGGGGATTGGTTGGTAGATTGACGATGTTGAGTGCTAATTATGATTGTTGATCGTTCAAATTTGTTCCTAGTCCGGGTGATCAGATCGGAACTTGTTTCTTAACCGGGGGAGAAGTGGCACGTTTGCCATGATGTGATATCGGGCATGTGTCTGAACTTTGAAGATATGCTGTTTTCTGAATGGGGGCTGAAATAATGAACTGGATTTTGTGATGTAGCATGAAATTAAGGATCAAAGGCATCGACCAGCTGAAATCAAAATAGTATTTAGAACCAGCAAATATAACCATAACCAGGGAGTTGAGGTAACTTGGCATTGCTATAGTCGGTAAAATCTGAAGTTTTGAACTGCTTACTCTGATATTAATTAGTTGGAATTCCTGTTGTTATCTTATTAGACTAGAAGAACCGACATTATTCTTTGTTTTTTTCCTTCTTAAACCCATGAATCAGTTAAAATTTTGGTGTTGTGTAAATAAATATTTTAACCTTGCACGATTCAGGAAGGTAGACTAGCATAGTTTGTGTTCTAATATGGATAGTAACTAGGCATATAACTATAGTTTGTGTTCTAATATGGATAGTAGCTACTGTTTTGACTACTGTAGAGTGTTCATATGAACTGTTTGATATCCTTTGAGCACAAATACTTAACAGTTCCGAACACAACTTTATGTTTACCTTCAGCAGATTTCATAAATATTATGGCAGACTGGAAAATATACAGTGTTGAAGCATTGAAAGAATTCTGAAGGAATCACCTTATGGCTGCTGAATTAGGTCT
The DNA here is from genome assembly GCA_001649415.1 of Musa itinerans. Lineage (NCBI taxonomy): Eukaryota > Viridiplantae > Streptophyta > Magnoliopsida > Zingiberales > Musaceae > Musa > Musa itinerans. The sequence goes on from LVTN01000239.1 coordinate 140,306, forward strand.
TTCTTTGTGATTTATATTCCTTCATACTTGTTAAATTGGTGTTAGGCTGCCGTGTATAAATTGTTTTTCCATAGGTTCACTCTTGCATCTTGGTTAGGTTACTACCAATTCAGCCTAGCCAACTGATGGAAATGTTGGTCATGGGACTTTACTATGGAGTTGATGACTGATAGGTGTCAGATGTAGATAAAAAGCTCATACCTCGGTTGTATAGTTCCACATTGAGACATAAAGAACAAAGAAAGACATAGTGGAGCTTTTTTTTTCATTATTATTTATGCTATTGCTATCAACAGAAAGTAGGAGGTCATTTCTTGCTTCTTAGTCATCACACCAGAAAGTCCTGGTGACAAGGCATTTTGATGTATTTTATTCAGGCATATAGTGAATGTAATGGAATTGCTGTGTGGTCACTTCACAGATACTTTGCATTTACAGATAACTACTGCAAGGTTGATTCAGAGACATTAGGGGATTGGAAGCTAAGGTATTTATGGCTCTGTTAAAATCATACAGCAATGATAATCCTCTCTTTGGATGCTTAGATGTCGGTCTAGAGCAAAAACAAAAAAAAAGACAAAACCATATGTTTTTTTACCACATATTCTTTGATAGGACATATTTCCATCTTCTGCATCATAACATTTGTCATGCCAGATTATTGCATCCTTTCATTTCTAAAAAGGAAAATTAAACATGTATCAATGTGCTGCTTGATAGAAGATAAGATTTTCTCAACTGTTTGAGAAAATCTTTCTTAATAGACTAATCATGATAGAGGAAATCTCTCTCTCTCTACCTGTATAAATGACTGCTCATTTTAATAAAATTGATCCAACTTCTTCGTCGCATTTTCTTCATCGCATCTGTCGCATTTTTCATCATGGTATTAGAGCATCTCTTGCCTTGAGTAAGATTTTTTGTTCCTTCCTTGCTGTCCAGCAACAATGATTACTCTGATCTCCTCGGTGACAGCAAGCCTTCTCCCTTGCGCGACTGGCTGCCTTGAAATCAAGTAGGTGGACTCGTACCGACATTGGAACCCCACCCTCTTGTGGCACCTCGCGCACTAGCTCTGCCCCTTTGCTGCACTCTTCTTCTCCTTCCATTCCAAGGGAACTCTGATAAACTTCCCCTGCCTCCTCCTCTACTGATCTGCAATAGACGAACTTCAAATCGCTGTTGTTGCCCATTTTCGACTGTTGTTGCTCATCTCTGATAGCGGAGGACGATCCTCTGCTGACTCTCCTCCCTGCGACTCACTGGAGTTGATTGCTAAGTCTGCAGCTTTCCCTATGCTCGGCGGTCACAACCCCTGTTTCTGCCATTGACCGTTGCTTCCTCACCAACCAAAGCCTAGCCTCCTCCTCCAACCGAAGCCTTCCACTGGAGGTACCTTCCGCTTCTTCCTTCGCCAAAGCCTCCTCCAAGTTGGCTCTGTGAATTCGTCGTCTGCCTCCTTTGCTAAGGGCTCCTCTCCCTCGAGCTCCTTTGCCCTTCCGGCCACCGAACTTGGTTGAACGCTACGATTTGCACCAATCGTAGCCATCATCGCCTGATCTGCACCAAACAGTTGCCCCTCCTCCTCCTCCTCCTCCCGCGATCATTTCCTGGAAACTGGTAGGGAGGTGGAGCTTCTTGTGAGACCCTTCGACTCGAAGGACAGACCTTGGCGGTCACTACCAGCTACACCGTCGAAGCTTCCCCTGCGAAAGACATAACGTCATACTTCTTTCTCTTCTGATCTGCCTCACTAGCGACGAGAGAGTAGTTGCAGCCCTCTGCCACTGATCTTTGAACTCTGCCACTGATCGCTGCTGTAGAGATCGACGGTGGTGATGCTCCAGGAGGCGATCGAGGCTTACCTTGTTCGTCATTTGGTTCCAGAGATCGACAGCTACAACTTTTCCCTGCTTTTCCTCTTCTGCTAAGCAGTATTCCCCATCGCTTACTCTCTTCCCGACTGTGATCGCCCCTCTGTCTCCTCCAATCTGCTCGTTGGAACTATCCTTGAATCCCAAGCGTCCAAGAAATCGAGGAGAAGAACAAGGTTTTCCCACTCGACGACACCTTCTAAAGTTGCTATTGTTGCAACAGCAATAGTACCTCTCCTCCCACCAGCAGCAATAGCATCCTCACGGGCGACTTCCTCCTTGGTATCTTCTTCCTCATTGATGTCTCCCCAAGTAGGGAAACCTTCCTGATCAAACATCCGCCTACTAGCTTACTTCGTCAGATCAGTGCACATTCTCATAATGTCTTCATCATCTACATCTGATGCCTGCAATTTGATTCCCATTGGGAACAATAGTTCTTCTCAACATAGAGGACTTATCTCCATTAATGCTGCAATTTGATTCCCTTCAAATTATCTAAGGGCGGTAACTATGCATCTTAGCAAGCACAATTTTCTAATCTCTTATTTGGATATGACCTACTAGGCTACGTCGACGGCTCTCTCAATTGTCCACAAAAAAAGATTCAAATACGAGGAGAACCTAGTCCAGTACCAAATCATGCTCACAAACTATGGTTTCACTTAGATCGTCTTATCCTCCAAGCAATTCAAGCCTCAGTCACTGGATTCATCGCACCACTAATATCTTCATACAACACTGTAATAGAAGCATGATTCAAGTAACAAACCACCTTGGCTAATCGTTCTCGTACTCGCATGCTCAATCTTCTATATAGTTTGATGAAAACAATACAAGAAGGAAGTGCTATTGTTGATTATATGCAAAATATAAAAGTTATTATCGATGACTTGGTTTTTATATGTCATTCCCTCGGTGATGAAGAAGCCATTGTCTATACTCTCAATGGCATACGAGATGAATATAAGGAATTGACGGTGACGATTTGGGCACGAGACTCATTGATGTCATTCGAGGAGCTATATGACAAGTTGATTGATTATGAAACATATTTAAAACGTGACGAAAGGATGTCAAGACTAACCATCACAGCTCAAGTCAATCAAAAATCTAAAAGAAAGAGTAACCAAAGCCACAAGAATGTCCATAAAGGACTAACTAAGATGCCTGCCGAACATATAGGTAATACACAAACATATTCTCATCTATTATACCATCAACCTTTCAATCACGACGATAACTTCAACAACAATCAAGGTGGCAACTTCAATAGCCATCAGCAGCCCTAGCGTCCCAACCAAACAAACCAACAAAGAGTTGTCTGTCTGCTGTGTGATAAAGTCGGACACTCAGTAAAAGTTTGTCGGTCTCGACCTAGATTTACTGCTACACCCAATTGACCTCAAGAAAATATCATGACTATTCCGATTGCTCGTCCAAGCAATTAGATTGTAGACTCCGGTGATTCTCATCACATCACATCTGATCTACAGGACTTATTTATTTACAACAATAATGGAGGCAATGAAGACACCATCATTGGTGACGGTAACGAAATCCTCATTACTCATATTGGTTCCACAACACTTAATTCATACACCACCACTTTTACACTCGATGATGTTCCTTGTGCACCTCACATTAAAATGAATCTTATTTCTGTTTCTCAATTTTGTAAACAAAATAACACCTTAATTGAATTCTTTCCTGACTCCTTTCTTGTTAAGGATTTGAGCACAAGGGCATCATTGGTTCGGGGCCAGAATAAATTGCACCAATCGTAGCCATCATCGCCTGATCTGCACCAAACAGTTGCCCCTCCTCCTCCTCCTCCTGCGATCATTTCCTGGAAACTGGTAGGGAGGTGGAGCTTCTTGTAAGACCCTTCGACTCGAAGGACAGACCTTGGCGGTCACTACCAGCTACACCGCCGAAGCTTCCCGTGCGAAAGACATAACGTCATACTTCTTTCTCTTCTGATCTGCCTCACTAGCGACGAGAGAGTAGTTGCAGCCCTCTGCCACTGATCTTTGAACTCTGCCACTGATCGCTGCTGTAGAGATCGACGGTGGCGATGCTCCAGGAGGCGATCGAGGCTTACCTTGTTCGTCGTTTTGTTCCAGAGATCGACAGCTACAACTTTTCCCTGCTTTTCCTCTTCTGCTAAGCAGTATTCCCCATCGCTTACTCTCTTCCCGATTGTGATCGCCCCTCTGTCTCCTCCAATCTGCTCGTTGGAACTATCCTTGAATCCCAAGCGTCCAAGAAATCGAGGAGAAGAACAAGGTTTTCCCACTCGACGACACCTTCTGGAGTTGCTATTGTTGCAACAGCAATAGTACCTCTCCTCCCACCAGCAGCAATAGCATCCTCACTGGCGACTTCCTCCTTGGTATTTCTTCCTCACTGATGTCTCAGTAGGGAAACCTTCCTGATCAAACATCCGCCTACTAGCTTACTTCGTCAGATCAGTGCACATTCTCATAATGTCTTCATCATCTACATCTGATGCTCCAGTTATTGTTCCCATTGGGAACAATAGTTCTTCTTAACATAGAGGACTTATCTCCATTAATGCTGTAATTTGATTCCCTTCAAATTATCTAAGGGCGGCAACTATGCATCTTAGCGAGCACAATTTTCTAATCTCTTATTTGGATATGACCTACTAGGTTACGTCGACGGCTCTCTCAATTGTCCACCAAAAAAGATTCAAATACGAGGAGAACCTAGTCCAGTACCAAATCCTGCTCACAAACTATGGTTTCACTTAGATCGTCTTATCCTCCAAGCAATTCAAGCCTCAGTCACTGGATTCATCGCACCACTAATATCTTCATACAACACTGTAATAGAAGCATGATTCAAGTAACAAACCACCTTGGCTAATCGTTCTCGTACTCGCATGCTCAATCTTCTATATAGTTTGATGAAAACAATACAAGAGGGAAGTGCTATTGCTGATTATATGCAAAATATAAAAGTTATTATCGATGACTTGGTTTTTATATGTCATTCCCTCGGTGATGAAGAAGCCATTGTCTATACTCTCAATGGCCTACGAGATGAATATAAGGAATTGACGGTGACGATTTGGGCACGAGACTCATTGATGTCATTCGAGGAGCTATATGACAAGTTGATTGATTATGAAACATATTTAAAACGTGACGAAAGGATGTCAAGACTAACCATCACAGCTCAAGTCAATCAAAAATCTAAAAGAAAGAGTAACCAAAGCCACAAGAACGTCGATAAAGGACTAACTAAGATGCCTGCCGAACATATAGGTAATACACAAACATATTCTCATCTATTATACCATCAACCTTTCAATCACGACGATAACTTCAACAACAATCAAGGTGGCAACTTCAATAGCCATCAGCAGCCCTAGCGTCCCAACCAAACAAACCAACAAAGAGTTGTATGTCTGCTGTGTGATAAAGTCGGACACTCAGTAAAAGTTTGTCGGTCTCGACCTAGATTTACTGCTACACCCAATTGACCTCAAGAAAATATCATGACTATTCCGATTGCTCGTCCAAGCAATTAGATTGTAGACTCCGGTGATTCTTATCACATCACATTTGATCTACAGGACTTATTTATTTACAACAATAATGGAGGCAATGAAGACACCATCATTGGTGACGGTAACGAAATCCTCATTACTCATATTGGTTCCACAACACTTAATTCATACACCACCACTTTTACACTCGATGATGTTCCTTGTGCACCTCACATTAAAATGAATCTTATTTCTGTTTCTCAATTTTGTAAACAAAATAACACCTTAATTGAATTCTTTCCTGACTCCTTTCTTGTTAAGGATTTGAGCACAAGGGCATCATTGGTTCGGGGCCAGAATAAAGACATCATTTACGAGTGGTCGTCAACTTCACAAATCGCCCAGCCAATCGCTCTTTCTTCATATGCTGCTCCCATTAATGTGTGGCATCATCGTCATGGTCATCCTTTATCCTTTATTCAACAACAATTGTTTTTTCGTTATTCTTTTCCAACTTTCAAAACTAGTAATATTATAACTCACTGTGATGCTTGTCTTAGCAATAAAAGTCATAGATTACCTTTTAGAACGTCTTCCATATGCTGCTCTAAACCATTTGAAATTATTTACACCGATGTCTGGAGACTTGTCTCAACCACTTCTTTTGACAATTTTAGATTTTATATCATTTTCGTAGATTATTTTGCTAAGTATACTTGATTATATCCTCTCAAACACAAATCTGAAGTCTTCATAGTCTTTACCTACTTTAGAAAGTTGGTCGAGTTGGTTGAGAACTTCTTCCAGTCTATAATTAAAACAGTTTACTCTGATGGTGAAGGTGAGTATCAAATCCTAAAAACCTGTGGTATACAACATCTCAAGTCACCACCACACAATTAAAATAGTTTTCTCTGATGGTGAAGGTGAATAACAAATCCTAAAAACCACTCTCTTAACTTGTGGTATACAACATCTCAAGTCACCACCACACACTCCTCAATTGGTTGGTTCTATCGAACGCAAACATCGATATATAGTTGAAACTTCACCCTTGTACACCAAGCCTTCATGCTACCAACCTTTTGGTTAGCAACCTTTCAAACTGTAGCCTACCTCATTAATCGTATGCTCACTCTAGTTCTATAACATTAGTCACCATTTAAAAAATTATTTCACAAAATCTGAAACTTTCAAACACTCAAAAGTATTTGGTTGTTTATATTATCCATGGCTACACCCCTATACTTCACATAAGATAACGCCAAGATTTGTAGCCTACCTCATTAATCGTATGCTCACTCTAGTTCTATAACATTAGTCACCATTTAAAAAATTATTTCACAAAATCTGAAACTTTCAAACACTCAAAGTATTTGGTTGTTTATGTTATCCATGGCTACACCCCTATACTTCACATAAGATAACGCCAAGATTGAAGCCTTGCATCTTCGTAGGGTACTCCTCTGAATATAATGCTTTTCGATATTATGATCCTCAAACTCAAAAAGTATTTATATCACGCCATGTCATTTTTGTCGAGTCTACTTTTCCCTTCCAAAAGCATGAGTTTTCAGCCATGCGAGCCACTCCAACAATCATACATCATTGGAGTACACCTCAGACCCCCCAAATAAACCTCTCACCACGTCATCCAATACTTCATATCAAGATGTACACTCCCTTATCACTCTAGTTTAGCAGCTCTTCACTCCCTATACTACTTCTCCACTTACATTTTCACAAATTCGCCTTGCAATTGCTGGTGAAGCAATACCCTCGGAACCACAACTAATGTCTGTCTTCTCCTCGGCCCAGTGACACCGAAATGCCTTAGCCTGATCAAGTACGTCTCAGTGACTCTCCACCAATACCTATACTTACAACACAACCTAACAATCCCATCGCGCTTGGACATCCCATGACAACACGCTCTAAAAGTGGTATTTTCAAACCGTGTCAAATCCTTGATTTTCATATTATCACAAACTTTTCACCTGAGCTTATTGAACCCACCACCATCACTCAAGCCCAAAAATCTCCATATTGGCGCAAAGCCATGTGTGAAGAATATGATGTCCTACTCCATAATTACACATGTACCCTTATACCATTTCATCACATAAAATTTTATCGGGTATAAGTGAATCTTTCGAATTAAGAGGAACTTAAATGGATCCATTGCCATATATAAAGCACGTCTAGTAGCCAAAGGGTTTCATCAACGACCTGGTGTTGACTTTACAAAGATATTTAGTCTCGTTCTTAAACTGACTACAATTCGACTTATCTTGAGTTTGACCATCATAAAAGGCTCACACATACGACAACTGGATGATAACAATGCTTTCTTACAGGGGACTTTAACTGAAGATGTCTTTCTGCAGCAACCTCCTGACTTTATCCATCCTCAATATCCAAGATATGCTTATAAACTAAAAAAGTTATTTATAGACTTTGTCAAGCTCCAAAAGCTTGGCACATCGAACTTGGGTCGTTTTTTGCATCTACTAGCTTCATCAACTCTAAGTTTGACACTTCGTTATTTCTACGATAACTAAATGAAAGTACAATATATTTACTGGTGTATATGGATAATATTATCGTTATAGGCAATAATTCTATAGAGATCAAAGAGTTTCTCAAGCAGTTGGCAGATCGATTCTTCATCAAGGATCTAGGAACCTTAAGATACTTTCTGGGAGTGGAAGCAACATACACGTCTTCGAGACTTTCTATTTCAAAGGAAGTACGTTCAAGATCTACTATCAAAGACGAACATGTAGAACGCCAACGAGGTTGCCACTCCACTCTCTACTACTTAATCACTTAAATTAGATGATGACAGCTCTACTACGAATCCTACATAATACCGACAAGTATTTGGCTCCTTACAGTACTTATCTTTTACACGTCTAGGCATCTCGTTTGTCGTTAACAAATTATCACAATTCATGCATCAACCATCCATTATATATTGGTTTACAGTAAAACAAATGTTGTAATATCTCAAAGGGATTCTCAATCATGGACTTCTTCTTCGTAAAGTCTAGATAACTTATGTCAAGTTTGAAACTGAGGATTTTGCTCTATAATGTCAGTTTAATGTGGTTTTATGTAAGCTTTCCATTCTTGTCGATGTGACTACTCTTGGCTTGTTCCCCCCCTCCCCTTATAGTACTTATCTTTTACACGTCTAGGCATCTCGTTCGTCATTAACAAATTATCACAATTCATGCATCAACCATCCATTATATATTGGTTTGCAGTAAAACAAATGCTGTAATAACTCAAAGGGATTCTCAATCATGGACTTTTTCTTCGTAAAGTCTAGATGACTTATGTCAAGTTTGAAACTGAGGATTTTACTCTATAATGTCAGTTTGATGTGGTTTCATGTAAGCATTCCATTCTCCTCCATGTGATTACTCTTGGCTTGTTCCCCCCTTTTCTTTTTTTGGTCAGTGCCCTTCAACATCATTACTTGTGAAAAATCTTTCATTTGTTTGGTGTAACTCAATTAATCACGTCAAACTTAATGAGCTGGTTTTTGATGTAGCTTCTTTTCTAAAGTTAGGTTTAGTATCTAAAACAAGGCATCTATATGAGAAGACTGATATTAATTTTTAGCTTGTTTGGTATCTGTACTTTGCAAGCTTTTTAAAGCATATATTTTGTGGTCGAGTTTCGGTTTTGGATACTCATAGGTTTGCTTTTTTAATATGCCTTGGCCATCTCTTTGCTCATTTGTGAAACCATTTGATGATGCGTGTTATTTTAGCTCAAATACGTTTGAAATTAAGGCTTTCTTACATTTTGTTTCCTACTGAACTTTAGGTGTTACATGCTTGTGATATGAGAGAAGTGCTGTATTTAGACATTGGATGCATACAATCCTTAATATGGAATACACCTGTTAAGCACGAATGTGCATTCACTAAGAATAGTTTTAGTCAACTCACGAGAGAAGTTTACCGTCAGAGGCACTGCATCCAGGCGCATGATGCAAATTTCATGATCTCTGGTACGTAGTCAGTTCTGGTAGGTGACCGCCTTCAAAGTGCAGCAGACAGAAGCACTGAAATAAAACTGTGATCGAGAACGACTGTGTTAGTCTAAGTGTCATAGAAATAAGAATTATTTGCATTAGTATTAAATTCAGTAATTAATAATACTGTAGAAAGATTGTGATAGTAAAGTTGCAAAGCTTCTCCTTTATTTATGTATCTTGCCTCAAATAAAATGTAGATTCTTCACTGCTTTGGATGGAGCATTTTGCTGAAGAGGAAATATGAGATGATGGATGACTAGGGGGTGTACTTGTTGCAAGCGTTGAAGGTGACATATCGAGAGAACCATTTATTTAAAAGGGCATCCTCCTCCTCCACAAAAGTACTCAAAGGTATGTTACAGTTCCTTCACCGACTCTCATTCCTCTTCTAGTTATTATTATTATTTTTTTCTGATGGTCACATGATGATGATGAGAGTTGGTAATTTTTCTATGTCGCGTCATAGCTTTCTGCTGATCTAATTCCTTTTGCATTGCCAACATCAAAATCGACAGGCCACCTTGATTTGACCAGACACTCCATTGTGAGCCATTAAACCGTAACATAAATTTCATTGCAGCAATGAGCGAGTGAGAGGGGTGTAATATTTCTTGGAAGTGGAGGTGGATAATATAGGGTAAGGCATGCTCAAAGTTGGTTCAGTAAAAAACCTTCCCTAGCTAGCCAACTTAAAGATGGAGATGTGAAATATGAATCCACGAGGCTTAAATGATAGGTTGGAGAACTTCAATTCACAGGTTTTATGACCTCCCCGACCGAGTTGCCATCTCCTTACTTCTCTTGCTTGCCTTTGTGCTTTCTGGCCATCCTCTTTCACCTCCCTCCACCCAGAAGTTCCAGTTGATGGATGCCACTTGTCCATGGCTGCCTAATTTATGTGAAGTAGAGGTTCACAAGCTTCGCTTCATCTAGAGGGAGAGAGAGAGAGAGAGAGAGAGTGGAGATGTGAAATATGAATCCACGAGGCTTAAATGATAGGTTGGAGAACTTCAATTCACAGGTTTTATGACCTCCCCGACCGAGTTGCCATCTCCTTACTTCTCTTGCCTTTTGCCTTTGTGCTTTCTGGCCATCCTCCTTCACCTCCCTCCCCCCAGAAGTTCCAGTTGATGGATGCCACTTGTCCATGGCTGCCTAATTTATGTGAAGTAGAGGTTCACAAGCTTCGCTTCATCTAGAGAGAGAGAGAGAGGAGCACTCACGCCTCCATGCCTGCTGCCCATCAACCCTGTCTTCCTTCACCGTTTGAATATCGCAGGACTTCCGTGTTGGGTTCACCATGCTCCTTTAAGGCTGCAGCTTAAACCGGATGATGACTTGACATTAGGCAGGAAAGAATTAGACCACAGCTGTTCACCATGACCATGCATCCAGGAAAGGAGGCCACAGGATTTGAGGATAGCAAGTACCTGCTTCTGCTTCACTACCTGACAGGAACAGTGTCATCATCAATCAGTCTGCCAAGGCCTACCAATCGATCCCCTCCTAATTACTTAAATCTAACCATTGTGGGGTGTTTCAGCATGTATCCTTCGACCAGTCATGGATATATTCTGAGAGGAGGGCACCGGCTCGTTCATGTACACCTTTCTTCTTCCCCTCCTCTGTTTCATCATTGTATTTTATCGTGATGAGAGAGACCGTCGAGAGCTTGAGTTGCCTGAAGCCCCCCTTCCTCTCCTGCGTGGAAATGGACCCGAGCTTGGAGCTGATGGGCCAACTCGAAGAGCTAAATGGATCCGCCATGGAGCTTCCAGACTCCGGAGTCGTGGGATTTTTCAGTGAGGATTACTTGTCCCACCAGTCTGAGCTCGGCATGCCTTTTCCGGATCACGTGTCTGGTTTGTTGCCGGCAGAATGCCAAACACCCGCGGCGCCGCCGCCGCAGTCCGAGGCGTCTGTAGCTGAGCAGAGTCAGGGAGACGGGAAAAGGAAGGGCACGGAGGCGCCTGTGGCCGAGCAGAGTCAGGGAGACAGGAAAAGGAAGGGCACGGAGGAGGCGCCTGTTTCTAACAGCGAACACGCATCGGCAGCTCTTTCGGAGTCCGGTTTGCGAGTACTCGAGATCAAGAAGAATAGTAACGTACGCTGTGCTATGCCTTATCGTTCGATTGTCTATCATCTTATATTCTTTGGAGGTGCAACGGTTTCTTTCTTTCGTTCCTTCTTCTTGGATTTTACCTACCAGCGCTCAGGGGGTGGTGGTGGTGGGAAGAGAGCGAGAGGCGGCAATTCGAGGAAAGCGGAGAAGCCCAAAGAGGTGGTTCATGTGAGGGCAAGAAGAGGCCAAGCCACTGACAGCCACAGCCTAGCCGAGAGGGTAAGCCCGGAAACTACCATCACCGACAAAGAAACTAGTGTTGATCGACTAATAGCATCATTCATCAGTTTGATGATTTTTAACCTGTTTGTTTGTTTGTTTGTTTATACATGATTATTCGTTAATGGCTTCAGGTGAGAAGAGAGAGGATTAATGAAAGAATGCGCTGTTTACAAGGCCTTGTTCCCGGCTGCTACAAGGTAAATATAATAAGCCCACAAGGAAGGAAGCTTGTCGGCTTTTGTTACGCGCAATTCAATTACTTTGTGAATATTCTAAAGAGAGAGGCCCCATGGTGATTACAGGCCATGGGCATGGCCGGAATGCTGGACGAGATAATTAACTATGTACAATCACTGCAGAACCAAGTTGAGGTAAGAAGAGTTGTTGTTCATGATCTTCCGAGAGGGGTTTTCTTGTCACTCTATTTTGCTTTCTTCAGCACCTGCTGTTTTTGTCTTGGTACAGTTCCTTTCGCTGAAACTTTCGGCTGCGAGCTCCTTCTACGACTGCTGCTTCGACATGGGCATGGAGACTCTCTCCACACCACAGGTGATCCTTGCCGTGTGAATTATATAAGTCCATGTGCGGGTTCCATGGGGAGAGGCAGAAGAGCGAGGACCACACTCCCTTGTTCTTATGCTCTCTCACACCCGCACACATCACAACAACAATTTTATCAAAGGTTTATACCAACACAGTTGATGTGATGATTGATACCGATGATATTAAAATCATATTAACCACCACCTCTGCAGTTGCTGTGATTCCAATGACTGAGCATGCTAAGAAATGAATCGATTAATTTAGCTAGGCAATGTTATATACTCGGAGTCAACATAATTATGTGCTTTAGGAGGAGTTCATCCTTCTCTGATGGATGGATGCATGCGCCACTGGCTTCTTCTTCTTCTTGTGTTGTACTCTGCCGCACATTAATGCACACTGTAAATCATAGTCGTAATGAAGTTGATTTGTGTCCCTGAGATTGTTCATATATATACACCCCTACTTGTGGATTTAATGCCTGAAGGGACACTAGTCCTTGTTTCTCATATATCTGCAGGCTGGTGATGGGCAGGAGACAGATGAGGCAGCTGTGAGACCGGTGGGAGAGGAGTATGGGGGTTGTACCACCGGCTTTCCTCTGTAGTTTGTCCTTTCTCATCTCTCTCTCTCTCTCTCTCTCTCTCTCTCTGCTTCGACTGCCATCTCTGATTACATCTACTCGTGCATGTCACACATGTATTTTCCCATGCACACATTATATATATATATATATAAGCTTTTTGCGGTGTTTGCATCTGTCCACTTCGACTCTGTACTTCATGTTGCTATCTATCTCAACTGAATGGCAAGAAATAAACCACTTTGGATTATAATTATAGATTGTGAACCAATTCCACGTTTTTTTAGCATGATTTATTTAAATTAGATCTGCTGTGGCAGACGTAACTCTATCTGTAAAGAGTTCTGTTGTACGTGCCGTGTCAGATGGTGACACTACTACTACTTTCTTCGACTAATTGTTTTCCTTCTTCGTAATCTTTGTTGGATCGTTTGAGATCGCAATCTTACGAGCAGATATTAAATATCCATTTTAGGATGGATATTGTCCGTGAATCTCCAAAAGACACCAATTAAGGATACAGTTAACGGATGGAGACATTAAGAATCTGAGAGTACATTTAATATTATGTGGACATGACGGACGTGCTCATCGACATCCGAGAACTTCCAAATCGCATCGGCAGAACAATCAATTTCATCTACAGTGTCCCAAAGGGGAATGCACGGCGTTCCTTTTGCATGGCACTCACCGCCGTGCTTGCAATGAAAGACATCCAATCATGAGAGCCTCAAGCCGAAACCTACGTACGTGTCATCGCTGGTTACCATGCACACGTAGCGAGAGGGTTTGGCCAACACTCACGTGATCAGTAATGATCATATTTTCCTCGACATAATTGATCAAGAAGCATTCCCATGTTGCGATGAACTTCTCATCGCTTGGCTGCACAGACCAAGCTTCAAGCTTCAAGCTTCCTTGTCCCGAAGAAGTGCCCCCCCATGGATGATGATGATGACTCCTCGCTTGGCAATCTTGCAGCCGTACCAAATGAGACATCTTGACGACTCGGACAAGGACGGATTAGCTAACGCCAGAGAAATAAATGTCACAGCGCCCGTGAAAGGAACAACTCGGGTGGCGAATGATCGCCGACGAGGAAGCTTCGTCGATGGATGTCATCCTTTCTGCGGGCCGGAGAAGCGACAAAGAGGCTGTCGATGGCTAGGCAGCTCCAGTGCACGGTGGAACGTGGAGGCAGATGCAGCGCTCTCGATCGGAGGCCGCGGAACGTAGGAAGGAGCTCCTTTTGACCTGTGTCGGAGGAGTCCTCGTGACCTCGATGTGGTGGGAAGCATCGGCTTCTCCTACTCGATAATAATTGGCGTATGATACGTAAAGATTGCGAAGAATGGGCATGGAAGAGAGTTCAGAGAAGCTATTTGTTTCTTGATTTTGGCAAAATTGCCTTCCTTCTTCAATCTCAATACCCAATCTGTTGGGCGTAGAAGAGACGAAGATGAGCTGGTGGTTCATGAACAAGCCAAGCCGTGCATGCTGCATGAAAAAGGCAGGAGGCTGTTGCTAAATTGCTGAGCCTTCGGCTGGCAACCATCATTTATTTATATTGGGGTCGGAAACAATGCATCTATATGCTGAGTTTAAACTCAAATATTTAGTTTGTGTGTGCAAAATATTCATGGAAAACAGATTGGATTTTTGTATTTGTCAGGAATCGAAAGAGCTGAATGATAGATATATTTTGTATTTTGCAGCATAACAACTTAAAGCTTTTAGAGATTTGTATTATTGATCAGTTAGATTGGGACTCGAATTCTTCAAAAGTCATCAACAGAATTCTTTAATCTAAACATGGATATATGAGCACAACATGGAGAAGCCTTTGGGGTGAAGTTTAGGTTCCAAGAGAATGGGGATGAGCTCTATGATGTTGTAACGAATGGAGCCCCCAACACTCTGTATCTCTGTGTCAGTACTGGAATTGAAACATAACTCTTAAGTTCTGTAGCAACAGCAGCCCCGCCATTTCAATGAACACCTTTGCAATGCTTCACACATTAATATAATCTCAACCTTGGAAACCATTCACAATATGTGTATGTGTGTGGGTAAATTCCAAGAAAATATATATATATAGCTATAGCTACTGATCATGCAAGTAGTACCATTGTCAAAGATGCAACAGCAACAAACTCACCACAGGAAAATAATCATAAAGTTAAATGGTTAACGGCAATCAGAAATCATGAGCTTAAGTTGTGAATCCAATTCAATCCACAATTAAGGTTACCGAGCAACAGGAAACCTATTAAACAAGATCCGCTTTGCTATGAAGAAGAATAAAACCATTACAACCGACCTATATCTCAAAACTAATTAAGAAATAAGTTGCCTTTCCTAAAGACCTGAGGATGTTGTGATGGTCATTTCTAGGTATCTCCTTCCAAGATGAAAACCAATGTTATAGGATGTAACCTTGTCCTACTTTCTTGTTCTCTCTCTTTAGTTGCCAATATGAGGTTGAATGAAGTTGTTCACAGAGGATTGAAGAGAACTAAACACCACACCAAGTTTCTCCCAGTCAAAAGACTCCAAACTTGGGAAGAGGGCAAAATAGATTCCAACCGCTAGCACAAGCACAAAAACACCACCCTTCATGTAGCCAGAATGATGTGCTAACTTCCCAAGGATTGCCTTGCAGGATTTATCTGCATCCTTGATTGATGTTAGTTTGCTGGCGTTCATATCCTGAGACAGGGCTTCCTCATTCTGCATAACAGGAAGTACAAAAGGGCACCAAATATTTCAGACTCTGATCCACACACATACTAATATAATTGAAATTAACAACCAATTCCGTGGTTCCCATATTAAGTACCAGTTATTCAAACCAAAGAGCATGTGTCAAGCAACTGATACAACATCCAGAAACAAAATTATTGGAAGTGATTACTTACTTTAGCCCTCAAATTCTTAAGTGTTACTCTAAGAGCTTCGGGAGAGATTTTGGATGCGCAACTTTTCCATTCGCTCGAGAGTTTATGGAGAACAACAGTACTTGCATCAACATTCTCTAGGTGAAGTTTTTCCTTCACAATCAACCAGTTAAAGCAGTCAGAATGGTTTCTTTGAAAAAGGAGAAGAATGAGAAATTTAAATCTCTACAAGAACAACTCACCCACTGCCTGTAACACTCAGCATTTTGAGTCAAACACCAGATGAATATATCTGCCGCTTCTTTTGTTAGTTCTGGAATGTCTGCAAATAGGTGGCAGTTACCAATAAAGCCATTAAAATTGGAGCATCAATCTACAACATATGTACAATGCCAAGGATTTCGGGTATACTTTGTTGAATTGCAACAACAGCAGCAGGCAAAAGCTGCTGTGATGCTTGTTTCGTAGTTTTCGTCCCAGGAGAACCTGCGAGAGCCAGCTCCTTTAGAGTAGGATACACTGCTTTAAATCTCTCTGTGGCCTGCAAAAACCCACAATTCAGGAATGCTAGTCTTAATCTTTAAACTGGATGATAGGCAGCATCTCATACAGAAACAAACAGACCTTGACCAGTGCCGTAGGAGCAGGAAAAGTCATTTGCATAAGCAAATCAAGTGCAGTAGGTGGCACTAGGCGTTCCCCCTTTCTGACAGCACCATTTAATAAAATAGCTCGAGCTTTCGGCCCTGCAAGAATTCTACAAACAAAATGCAAAACTAAATTTTGAATCAAACACCAAAACAACACACTTATTATTAGGTCAACTTAACATTAGAGCAAACCTCTCAACCAATTGCAAAACCAGGTCCCTAGATTGTGGGTTCCCCTGCGATTTTCCACAAACTACAGGAAATAGGTAATGTGCCCATGAGTACATTCCGACAACTGGATCACCCTGCGAAGCCTATCAAAATAGACATCTTCTCGATTTAACAACAATATTACATTGTAGCCTTGCAACCATGAGTCGAACATTCAATTTGGACGTTTTACAAATCACCTGAGCAATAACCCAAACAAGAACTGGGAGTTTCTCTTGTCCTTGATACTGAGGGTTGTCCCTTAATTTGGGCAAAAGGTTTACAAGTGTGTCAGGCTTCCGTCTTAAGGTCATTGCCAGAACAACAAATATTGCAACCTGTAGTTGGTACAATCACATGCAATAATATTAGTGAAAGCTCCAACTTGCTATCTATAAGAGGACTTCTCTCAAATGCACTTGCAAGACATTTGACATAAACATATAATATCAATTTGCTGCATAAATTCATGAATTCAAGAAAATTGCTTGCATTTAATTGCAAATTAAACATATAAAACCTGCATTTATATGTGGAAGTTTTGAATGTGATTTGCTATTGCAATTAAAAAAAACGTTCCTATAATGAACTTGCTGTTGTTACTGTGATGAAGACCAAAACTAGAAAAGATGCATGGCGCAGACTTCAATTTTCCTAAAGCATGTTGAAAACATGGTTGTCTGCTAAGTCATCGAGGAGAAGGGTCATACAAGGATTAAGGAACAGCAGGAATCAACAAGAATGTAAGCTACTATTGGGAGAAAAACACAGAAAGAGAGAAGAGCAGATGGATCAATCTAGAAGGAAGGCAAGATTGAGAAAAAGCATGGAACAACTACTTCTTTGTGTTCCTTATTTCTGTCACTATTCCATGCCGTCTCTTAGTCTCAGTGTTAGCCCTATCGAACAATTGCTCGCTTAATTGTCTTATGCCTTGAGACTCTTCCATGTCTTCCCACCACCTGCCTCTCTCTCACACATTTATGGCATAGCCCAAGACAAACAAGGTACAGTGGAAGCACTCGAAACAGTAGTTACCCCCCACTATTATCGCCATGAACCACAAACATAAGCATAAACATACACACACAACACCTATGTAAGCACACACGGTCATGCATACATGTGCAAACATACATAGAAATGCACACAAGCGCACATAGGCATAAACACATGCAGAGATGCACACAAACACGCACAGGTGCACATGCACATACGCATATGAGTGCACATGTTAATCTCTAAATATTCTTCAGATCGTGGTCATCAAAGCATACATGTTAGCCATCACGCAAAAATTCTCCTGTAACATGATGATTGAATGCTTACCAAAAGACTGGTGAGAGTAGGTTATTATTGCTTTGTTTTTGGTTGTCCTGAATCCAAAACCTACTGGTCATAATTACACCAGTTTGTTTTTTCACTCCTTTATATACTAAAAAATCTTAATTAACATGAAATTTAGTGATGCTTCTTAAGGAGATCACTGATGTTTTTTTTTCTTTTGCAGGCCTCATCAGGAATCTAGACAAGTGGCCAAGAAACATAGAATCCAGAAAGAAGAGAAAATATGTAAAGAAAATAGTAGAAACCACAACAACAAAAGAAAAAACAACTTTAAAAATATATGAAATAGAATAGGATAACAGAAAGGAATGATAAAATGGCCATGCTAGGCCTTTATAACATTCTTGATAATTATTATTGGCTAGTGGCTGCATTATAGCCTGTACTAGCCTACTAGGCTATATTATCAACGTACACCGTTGTAAATTTATTGGATTGCATGTCTAGCCCTCCATGCTATAGCTCTGAAGATTCATTTTTCTTTTTCTTTCTTTTTCCTTCTTTTGTCTATACCTTGGTGCTACTCAGCATTTGTAGCCTGCAGCCAGCTATGAAACACAAATTGATTGGCATAGGGTGAATGGGGAATGACCATACTTTAAGGCCTGTGTTACATCCTCCATGGCAATTAGTGGCCAATGGCCTTATACATGAATAGCCACATTAGATTAATTACCAATGTATATGCCATATGAAGTTACAGATTACATGTCAATAGCCCCATAGATCTCTTTTTTATTTTTCTTTTTCTTTTTTTCTTTTTTTGTATATATCTTAGTGTTATTTGCCATATGAAGTATGTGATCAACTATGAAACATTAATTTACTAGGTCAAAGAACAACACTACAAACCAAATTACAAAACATGCCTCTTATATTCAGAAGGTATGAAATGAAGAGTGTTACAGTAAGTACCCCTTCATAAGCTAATCATAGAAGAGTGGTGGATTTGACGTAACACCTTTCTTTTATCTTACTTTCATATCATTAAAAAGTTTCAACCCATTAATCGATCACAGGATGTTTGGATGAGGTATGTAAATATTTTCATGGTTGATTATACAACCTGAATTGCCAATATAGAACTTCTTATGATTGCCGTTATATAGTTCTTACTTTCTCTGATCTCAGGTACTAATCAATATTTAATTATCTATTGAAAATTTCCATGGAAAGAATCTCATTTCTTTGCATACAATTCCTTAGCTAGGAGTAGGAGTTCAAGTTGCATCAAACTCTGTTTCATGCAAAGATGAATACAGAAAAGGACGCTCAAGAGCTGCAAACTTAATTAATAAAATCATCTAAAACGCCTTTTCTTAATGTCTGTATTTTTCCGTATAAGCTCATTGATCAGAAATGATTCCTCATTAAACTAGACAAAACTACAAAAGCTGCAATATATACGCTTTAGATAAAATTTTCAAGAGGTTAGTGCTCAAACATGATTGGCATACATACTTTTCCTTGCAGAACATGTATAACAAAAGAAGGGCTTAAAGGATATTGGAAAAGATTAAAGTGATATGCATTAAAAAAGATGGAATATCTGGTAAATTTGGAGGGGCTCTTGTGCATGGGTTGGAATAAAATAACCATCTGAAAAAACAGGTGCAATTTTCAGTCTGACGAGTTATATTTCGCAAGCAATCATATTCCTCTAAAATTTTACTAGCATATATTCCACAATCGGGGTGAAGAATAGGAAAATCTAGTAGAATATTACTTGACTATTTGATGGAGTGTGTTGAACAGATTTCTTGGAACCCTTGGCAGCTGACTGTTGACTTCCCAGTTCAGCAAGGATGCCATCCAGGCACCATAAAACAAAATTTCCCAAAGCTTCAGGAGATTTCAACGTGATCCAGTCAACCGAAGTCTTGCAAACAGATTCAGATATATGGCACAAGGGAATCTGTTGCAGATTAATGAACATGAATTAGATTTGTAATGGTAGTCTAAGAAATATGCACAAGAAACACAACAAGAGATATATAAGAAAAAACTTTAAAAACTTAAAAAACTCATATCCATAGAGACCAATGGCATAAAGCGACACAAGTAATATGGTGCATCTTATAACTAGAATTAGCATTCTTAAAATGTATGACATCACTGCAGGATATCACGTACAAAAAGTCATGATTTACACAGGGCCAGCTCTTCAAAAATGGAGGTGGGAAAATTGCTTGTCGGTTGCCAGAAAACTTATATCATCACAAGAATTCACAACTAAAACAAAACACAGCAGTTTCACAAAAAAATGTTTTTGATCCTAGCATTGATCATCTTTCAATTATATATTGTTTATTTGAATTACATGGAAGTTTATGTATTACATACATGCAATGCCGACCAATAGTATTAAATGATATCATTTAATACTATTTCCTCTTGAAACGAGCAACCTTTGCTAGCAAAGCAATTGGAAAATTTTCCTGCTGCTTGACTTATTAACTAAGAAATAACATTCTTGGATACAATGCAGAATCAACTAATGAAGCTTCTGCAAAGCTATGGACACAAAGCAGACTGCAACACTATGAAACTCTAAGCATTAAAACTAGTAAAGTTGGCTTTGAAGAAATATCTCCATGTGCATATAGTAAATAGCAAGCAGAGATCCTGGTTGTTAAAAACATGTTTGAAGCTATTCGTTTGTTATTAGCTACAAGGTTGCAATCAATGTAGAAACAAATTAACATCGAGCAAGAAAAATTGGTACTGATTGATAACAGATATGGTACATAATCATGGGTCAAAATGATAGCTTTCCCAATTAAGTATTCATAACGCATGTTTTTAATTTGCAAATCAATTTCGATGATGACCAATCAAGCATAATGTTTCCTATTGACAAAGGAAGAGACTAGGAAACGATATTAGGAAATGACAACAGGATCGTCTTGAATAGTAGCAGAGATTGAGGACCGAACATTCGAGGCAGAACAAGCTTACATCAGCGATCTTGGCAACAGGGGATTCCTTGAACATCTTCGTCCATGGAAACTGTGATGCACTGACATAGGCAAAGGATCGCGCGAAAAAATCCGCAAATCGCATGAGTTGAATATCCTGTTGGGATTCGTACAAAGCCTGAAAAGATAAAAGATTAGAAGAAAAATAACTTTTAACAGAAACCTGTATAACTCGTAAATTGAATCGATCTTCTTAACATTAGATTAAGATATCTTTATATGTTCATGTATAAAAACAGATCCGGTTCTCACCGAGATTTCGGCAAGAAATGCATCCAGATCGGCCGCATCGATCTTGGCGGCGGCCTCAGCGACCGTCACCTTAGGCTTCTTTGGCTTCTTCTGCTTCTCTTTCTTCGGTGCCTCCCCTCCGTTCTCCTGGGCCCCGCGAACGTCCTCCGCCCCGCTATCGTCGTCCTCATCATCCGACGCGGCCGGGGCGGGCCTGGATCTGTCACCACCGGCCTCGGCGGCAGCCGCCGCCGCAGCGGCGGACTCGATGGCGCGCCGCCGCTCGCGGGCCTTCTCCTCGAGGGAGTCGAAGACGTGGGATCGATCGTTGGGGTGGGGGAGGCTGTTGGGGAGGTGGCGATCGGGATCGGCGGGCGGCTGGGGCCTGCGCTGGCGCTTGGGGTAGGTGACCTTCTGCCAGCCGTGGTTGGGGCTGGGGTCGGCGGTGGTGACCGCGCCGTCGAGGGAGGATGAATCGATGTTGTCTTTCATGGCGTCGTGTCAAGATGTGGGGGAGGAATTCGAGGCGAGCTCGCTCAACAATAAATAGCAGAGAGATAGAGAGAGAACGAAGGGGAGGGAGGGGGTGCCGCCACTTAGGCCGTGAACGGGCGTTCTAATTTCCAGGTTAGTATTTAGGGAAGGAAGCGGAAAATAAATCACGTTATTATATTTTTTTTATTGGATAATTCACCGATAAAAGTGCTAATGAGTTTTTAAGTGACCTTATATTTAATTTTTACTAATGAAATTTTATTTATTATAAAAACATCTTGAATAATATTGATGATTTTTTAGTTTTAATTATATTTAACTTATTTTTAATTAACTTTTAAAAAATAAATTGGATTGAAATAGTTTAATTAAAATTTAACTATTCAATTTGATCTAATTCAGCCTTAATTTATTTTTTTTATTTTCTTAAATTATCATCGTCTCTCACTCCTATTCCTACTTCATCTCTAACGTCATATCTTTCATCTTCTTATCGACTTCTTCATTTTCTACCTCCGCCTCTATTATCTTCCAAGTTGACTTTTATTATTTTTTTTTCTTCTATTTCTCTTCAACTACTCTCTCCCTCCTCTCCTATTCTTTCATCTCCTTCTCCTCACATAGTTTATTTAGAAAAACTCACACTCGATCATAGATTCAACATAAAAAATATTATCTTAAAAAATAATTTTCCCTCCCATTCCTACTTCACCTCTAATGTCATCTCTCCCCTCTCTTCTTATTGACTTCTTCATTTTTTTTATCTCCGCCTCTATTATCTTCCCACTTAATTTTTATAATTTATTTTCTTCTATATCTGTTGGACTACTCTCTCCCTTCGTTCCTATTCTTTCATCTCCTTCTCCTCACATAGTTTATTTAGAAAAACTCATATTAGATCATAGATTCAACATAAAAAAAAATTAGCTTAAAGACTAATCATTCTAATTTATATAAAAATAAATATTAAATATTAAATATATTAGCATCTTATCGTAAGTAGTTTTGAAGATTCTTGACACTTGTGTATGATGAAAATTCAAAAATTCAAAAAAAATTTCATCGGATATGATGAAAATTTAGCAAGCAACACTCACTCACCAATTCAAACTACAAAATCATATTTAAAAATTTATTTATCATAAAATCATAAGAAATTAAAAAAAATGATACTAGAGAATCTTTAAGTCTTAGAAAATTTTGGATGAATATAGTAAAAATATCTTAGGTACACTTAAGTTGTACTTACGTAGATTCAACAAAGTTCCATGTAAACTTTTGCAATTGGACTCGTCCCAATCCGAATCATGACGTCGAGATCGAACCAAATCGGCTTATAGATAAAAAAAATGATACTAGACATCTTAGAATCATATACTAGTAGTCTTACAAAATTTTAGATGAATATAGTAAAAATATTTTAGGTACACTTAAGTTGTACTTATGTAGATTCAACAAAGTTCCACGCAAACTTTTGCAATTGGGCTCATCCCAATCCGAACCAAACCGGCTTATAGATATGTAGTTTGAAATAATTTGACTCAAAAGCATTATCAATTTATTTAAAAAATGAATATCAATGGTAAAAAATAATTATGGGGGCACTATCCAGTAAAAGCCTATTACTAAGGGTTTTTTTGATAATTTTTTTTTATTTTTTATGCTTATATTATTTCATAATGTTTGATATGAGCTATTTGTGTTCGTATTCCACCAATGATGTAATAAGGTTTCCACGGATCATGGCAACAACGTTATTAGATCACACAATTAGGATTTCGAATGCGACAATAGTCGTGCTTATGATTTTGATGCCGTTGATCCGTGGTTGGTACATCACGTAATGAATTATATTCATCATTTTGTTTGATCATCACATATGTTTGATGATCGGTTTTATTTTTGTGCTTATCAGATTCATTTGTCGCCTAATAAACAAATATGATGGGTGGAATTCACTATATATATATATATATATATATAATGCTTGACACCGAAATAAATCAAGTGATTGGAGAAATGTAGGAGTGCAAAGACACAATTTGACGCTGTATGCATTTATGGGTTACGCGTCCCAACCACCTATTTGTTATTGGAGGTGGCGTCGGCCCCACAAGGGACTCACTGTGGAGGTTAATCTTAAAGTGGGGGTAGTTGGGACGACTAAATTATAAATGGGGAAATTTATGGCATTTATCAGAAAGAAATGACCTCATCTGACTGCACATCGCCTGACAACACTTGTCAGGTACGTCGAAGAACAAACAAATGTAATCATATTTTAAATTAATTTAAAATTTATCCCAAGTATGTAATCATATTTTATGTCGAGAAAAAGGTCAAAATGTTTAGATTACTTTCCTCTTCGATACAAATCGTTCATCGATGGTTATTTCTTCTCGAATTGTTTGACCACGTCCCAAGTCGTCCAGTTAGCCTCGTCTGAGCTCGACACTTTGGCCTATCACCGTACGTTTCCCATCTCTCGCTCAGTTCCGTGTAGAAAGGGAAGAGGAAAAGTCAACGATGCAGAAACATCTATATATATATATAATAATAATAATCGAGATAAACATAAACATATATATATATATATTTAAATGGCCATTATAAATAGTACCCCATCTAATCGAAGGTCGCTAACGACGTAAAACCACGAACAATCTAATTAACGATGCAGAAACAATCTAATTATTCGTAAAGCCATTTCATACGATCTTCGGAAACAGACACGTCTCCCTCCCATCTTATGTTTGACTGAAAATTGAAGTCTACGCCCCCAACAAGAGATTGATTTGCTGGTAGGCACAATCGATGTTGTCATCCAACTCTGACCACCTCCAACCCACAACTCCTGCACATAATGAATGGTAGGAAGGAGAAATATGTGATATACTACCTAAATAAATATATTGTCTTTACATTTTAACCCCTCTGGTCTCCACCATCGTTCGATTTTATATTTATATTTATTTTTATTAAATTATCGAAAAAAGATAGATTCGTTCTTTAGATTTCAGATTTCATAATTTTAATTTCGTTTAAGATTAAATATTTGGTCTTATAAAAAAAACGATTAAATTAATGTACTTATTTTTATATTATTATAAAAGGACAGATACGTAAATTCGAGAAATCAGAAGATTTAAATATAATTACTAAAAATTGGAGTTAGTAATGACGGCAGCGAAGATGGCGAAGTCGGAGGAGTTGAACAAGTCTTTGGTCGTCGAGTTCCTCCCTTCCGCCCCCTTCGATCCCCTCCTCTTCGACTTCCCGATTGCTCTCCTCCCGATTTACCTCTCCATTTTCTGTTCCGATTCGTTGACGCCGGTACATGGTGAAGAGAAGATGGACGGGGTTTCAGGCGAAGGAGGCGGCGATGGAGCTGCTGAACCAGATGATGCGGGACAAGCCCTTGCTTCCCTTCTTGATCCCGCTCGGTCTCTTCGCCTGGGCCGTGGAGAGGTGGCTCGTGCCCTTCTCCAATTGGGTGCCGCTCGCCGCCGCCGTCTGGGTCACCATCCAGGTGAGTTGCCGACATCTGTGATGTCTTTAGGTCCTTCTTCTAGCGGTAAGGCAGCTTCTTTGTGATGATTTTGGTTAGCTGGCTCCTTTTGATGATCTTGGTGGAATCATGCGTTGGAATGATTCTATGTTTCGGCCCTTCTATCTGCATCTTTGATTGTTAAGTTCTAACGAGAATATTCAGTTCGGTCAAAAACACTTTAATCCAACACGATTCCTATTCGACCTACATGGTTTCGGCACAAATCATATCAAAAGTAGATGTTCGTTTCACCGATCAAAGCCGACATAGATCTCTTCAGCAAACAGATCAAGATACTATCAGATGGAACAAAGGGGTTCTGGGTAGTTGCGGAAACCTCTTCTTTAGAGGTCATAACTCGACCCCGACGGCTGTCATTCTGAAACCTCATGATCGAAGCTCCCGACAGCGTGGAGCTTCGTGCGTCGATTGGTATCGAGCGAGTGACTGGCATGCCTGAAGGTGAGTGTTTTGCTCCTTATACGAGACTCTTAACGCTCGATTGCATCTATGATGAAACCTTGTCTACCTCGGGGCCGATCACCGGCGTGAGGGTGGCTCTCAAGCCTCGGTGCTGAGAGGGCCTCCGGCATGATTCATCGACTTCGTCCTTGGGAATGGCCGGGACACCATGTAAAACATGATGAGCCATGTCCCCACGTGATTGAAGTCGGACACATGCCACATGTTCTAGCACATCCCACGACAGTGCTTTATGATGCAATGTTGAGCTAAATATTTTATTGGCAATTGAATTTCTTGGTGAAAGTTGAACATAATTTTCTTAAACCTTTTTCTACCTTAAGCTTGCTAGGCATGAACATCTATTCTATTCGTACTTTTGTTTGTTGTGGTGCAGTATGGTAAGTTTCAGCGCCGGCTACTTGTAGAAGACATGAATAGAAGATGGAAGCAGCTCCTATTGAATACAGCAGTATGTTCGAGTCCTCTATATTCTTTGCAGTTCATCTGGATGAACAAGTGGCTAATGTCATTTTATAATCACTATACAGCCTGTCACTCCACTCGAGCCATGTGAATGGTTCAACAAGCTTTTGGTGGAAGTTTGGCCCAACTATATGGAACCAAAACTCTCGAGAACATTTTTCTCAATGGTAGAGGTAAGTCTGTCCATTCAATTCAGCTGGTGCCATGTGTAAGTGTAAATATGTTCGTAAGATAAATATGTTGGTAGGAATTCTAAGTCACAGCTACCTTGTTATACAAGATTAGCTTCAATTAATGTTGAAGGCACCATTTTCTTCAAACTCTTTAGTCTTATTGCTTTTTGGTCACAAGAGTTTTGACACTTACTTTGATGTGAATTACCCAGATGCCCATTTGAAACTCCTAATTGACAAAGTAGATCAAAGTGGAGGACTAACATCGCTCATTTGAAATCAGTGTCAAAACATCAAGAAGTGTAGATGAGATGAAGTAATTTATCCTCATGCTCCAGAGATTACAAAGTGATTCAAAGAAAGCTTGGAATAGATTACTTCTTTTGTAAGCCAACAAGGTTGGAACGTAAAATTTGTAATGAATTTAAACATAAACAGAACATGTTGTGCATTATGTATAATTCAATTGGTAAAACTAATTCAGAAACTAGGACATTGGGGTTGAGGTAAGTCCTTTCATGTCTATTAAAAAGTTCTAAGAAATGCTTCTTCTACCCACTTTCTGTTCATCTGTCATTTACTCAAAGTGGCATATAAACAAGAACCAAGTTGAAAAAGGTTGACATATCTAACTTTGCCATTTTTTTTTTCACATGCCAACCAGGTGAACCATGAGTGTACAGGAAACTTTGTAGAGAAAGAATTTTTTTTACAAGATTTTTTTTAAATTGTACACGAAATAACTGAACAAGCTCTTCACTTTTTGCAGAAGCGGTTAAAGTACCGGAAACCAAAGTGGATTGTAAGTGCAATTTTGATCATGTTTGTCTTTCTTTAAGGCTCCATTGCTGATGAATAATAATTCATAACCATTCCTCTGATGATTACTACATTTTTTTGTCAGGAAAAAATAGAACTGCAGGAGTTCTCACTAGGTCCCTGTCCACCTAATTTGGGTCGAAATGGCATGCAATGGATTACTTCAGGTGATCAGGTTTGATATTTTAGATTTTTCTTGATATTTGATCTACTCAATGCTTGAATAATATAAGAAGCTTCTTGATAGTCTCAGATTTTTCTTGACATTCGATCCACTTAATGTTTGGAATCTTTGGATAATATAGGAAACTCTTTTATTTGATTAATGTAGGAAAATCCAAATGATGTTAATAGGTGGAATCTCACAGACATGGAAATTACATGTGTGATAAAAAGTTCCATCTTCTCTAGGTGTAATTTATCCCCATGAATTGCGGACCTCACAAAAGGATTAACTGCTTTATTGTTTGAGTCTACTCCAAAATCTTCTACTGATGGTATCAAGGTCATATCTGGTATCACCTGGCCTGGGCCTGCTCCACTCAGTAGTACAAAATGATCCTGGTCCCTGTGCATTTTATTGCAAGAGATTGGGTCTCAGGTCGTCCACAAGTCCAAAAGGTCCACCTTATGGGAGCAAACAATATCAGATCAATATAGTTTATAAGGTGTGATCATATAGATACCAAATGGAAGCTTTTACCGAGATTTTGTCACAAGAATCAAATAATTTATGAATAAGAACTAAGAAGTTATATTCAACTAATGGAGGATCATAATGTGAAGCAAGAAAGAAAATTAAAATAACATGAGAATCTACATAGTAACACAAAAGTGAAGTTAAGACAACCGTGTAGATCTAAGAACAACCAAACTTTAGTAATTTACACAAAAGTAAAAGATTTAATAGTTAGCAAGTACTTTGTTTTATCAAGATTAATTGGTGCATCAAGTCATAGAAAAGTTCCAATTCGATCTCGGTAATCAGATGCTAATCTCATCTCTATGCTTATTCTTCGATTTAAATATATTGGAACTTCGTTGAAATTTACATTTTCCTATGTGTTTTGTTCTGTAAGTTGATATACTAGATGTCAGTATCGAGTATATAATAATGGAGGAGTTATAAATGTGGCATCTTTCAAATAATAGATCTAATACTTCTTTTGTTAAAGTGTTTATGCTTGCTTTATCAGATAGATACCAGTTGCAGTTTACATGACTGTCTACTTTTTTTCGTTATAGTCATCTGATACCGAGCTGAATATTCCTCATTCTTTTAATTTACAGCAAGTCATGCGACTGGGTTTTGATTGGGATGTAAATGACATGAGCATTTTGTTGCTTGCCAAGTTGGCAAAACCATTGATTGGAACAGCCCGCATTGTCATTAATAGCATTCAGATCAAGGGAGATGTATGCAAGTTCTTTTCCCTTTTCAGTTTTTTTTTGTCTTTGCAATTTCTATGCTTGATGACTGCAAGAAGATGTTTTTAAACTAAGTCGTGACATTGATGGTTCCTCACCATTTGACTTGAGATATGTTAGAAATAGTAGGTTTGTCATCCTCTTAACAAATTTGTACTATGGTCACCGCTTACCATGCTTACTGAGTTTCATGCCTTTTTGACACTTAATGTAGTCCACTTGCTAGAGTTCTCTAAGCCTTTGTAACTCGAAAGGTTCAGCAGTAGATGTGGATTGATACCGCCAAATCATAAATCACAGCCCAAAACCTGATTAGTTAAACTGAAAGATGATTGTCCTTCCATAGTGTTTGTAAAGCTGTGATTATTGTAAAAGTCAGTTATATCGTGTCCTCTATATTTCCTGTGTTTCATAGGTTTCTGTACAACTATTTGGTTTACACATGGTTCCGATTTAATGTGCACATGCACACAGATAGATACATACAATGGCTTTGTTTTTCTGAACAGTCTGTCCTAGAAATTTGCATTCTTCAACATAGGTGGAACCGTGGAAACATAACCATATGTGTAACTTGATCACATTTCAGGACATGTCAAGTTGTCGAAACTTTTTTGTGCAGTGCATGATATGCAAAGGCAACACAATGAAGATGATGCCTGGGTTTTGGTTGGCAGTTCTTGGATACATGATATTAATAATTTGAAGGATAGAAATGAGAAGGACACTTCTTTTGTGGAAAAAATAGTCAAAGCCTGTCACTGATTTCATTAGGATCATAAAAAAGGTACAACAAGAAAAAAAGGGACAGAAGAGAGGAAAAAGAGGAGAGATAAATAAGGAACTTAAGAAAGCATGACACAATGGGAACAGTCAATCCCAACTAAGGTACAACAGATAATAGACTGGGTTGAGCCTTGCTGTTATGCTTATATTTCAGAGTAGTGTCACTCACGATATCTGCAAATCTAACTTTGTTGTCATTCTCTCTCTTATTTAAGAATTTCATATTTTTTCTGATTGTTTAGAGTGACTATGTAGAATACTATTTTGTCTCATTTTATGCAGTAACTGAGAGGGAATTTGTCAATCTTTGATATTAATCTCTACCACTAGAAACTGCTTATAGTTTGAGTTTTGTTCCAAATTTTTTTTATCATTTCACTATTGAACTTAGAACCATTCTTCAATGTACATTGTGCAGCTGCTTTTAAGACCGATTCTTGATGGCCAAGCAGTCCTGTATTCATTTGAATCAACTCCTGAGATCAGAATTGGTGTTGCATTTGGAAGCGGTGGTAGCCAAACACTTCCAGCTACAGAGCTGCCTGGTGTTCCAACTTGGTTGGTATGTTCCTCTATTTTTCTCGGTCTGAATGATAATGCTATGTGGATTTGTTAGAATTTAAGTTGTCTTTGACGCAAATGCTGTGTGTTCAATTTGGTATATACATGTCATGACCTATTTGCTGCACAATCTTTCTATTACTAGGTCAAGCTATTCACAGAAACCATAGCTAAAATAATGGTTGAGCCTCGCCGTCATTGTTACTCTTTGCCGCCAGTGGATCTACGGAAGAAAGCCACTGGAGGTTTACTTTCAGTTACTGTAGTTTCAGCCAGTAATTTAGGCAGGAATAGCATGAAAAGCAGCAACTCAGGAACCCGACAAAGCACTATTGTAAGCAGCCCTTTGTCAGGGAACGTGGGGAAAAAGGCTTTGAAGACATTTGTTGAAGTAGAAGTTGGTGGTCTAACAAGAAGAACAAGTGTTAGTGAAGGGTTAAATCCCAGATGGGATGCTACCTTTAATATGATATTACATGGAGAAACTGGAGTTCTCAAATTTCATCTTTATGAATGGGATCAAAGTGGTGTTAGGTTAAATTACTTAACCAGCTGTGAGATAAAGGTACCAGCAGTGAAAAATATTTTCACTTTATTTGTTAGTTTTCTTTACACTATTTTTTAATATTTATTAAGCAACTTTCTGCAATGATGATTGTCGGCAGATGAAGTATGTCGCAGATGATTCTACGGTATTTTGGGCAATAGGGCATAGATCTGGTGTAGTGGCAAAACAAGCTGAGAATTGTGGGAAAGAAGTAGAGATGACTATTCCGTTTGAAGAAGCTAATATAGGGGAGGTACAATATTCTTTTTGATATTTTTGGTCTGCTTGTAATTAATTACACAATATTCTTGTATATGATTTCTAATTTCTTTATACTTGGCAAAATTAGTATGATGAATCTGTATTTCTTTGTATATGAGTTACAGTTGCTCCATGTAAACTTGTGTACATTATTACTGCATCATATGCTCCAATATGATTCTAGCAATATCATGATACACCTATTCTTCCATACAAATGTTGCACTAGTAACGTATTTTGTGAATGTTATCAGGAAGTTGGGAGATTTTGTATTCCTACTTTTAAGAAGCAACATTAATTTTAGTCGTCTATATAAGAATTTCTTACTAAATGACTTCAAAAGTTTGTTTGATGGAATTTAGTTATCTTCAAAGAGCTTGACTGAATAAGCCATGGTGTCTTATTTCACAAGAACAACAACAATGGTCAAACTAAAAATTATTACGTTTTTTTATCATTGTTAGTGTAGTTTAATTGGACCTTGATTGTATTTCTTCTTGCCCTGGTAATCCTAAACGATTAACCTCATTTCTCAAGCACATATAACTTTTGATCTCTCAGTTTCCATCACCTTAAATTGTATTTTTTTATATTGCTGTTGAATTATGCACTGTCATATTCACTATAAAAAATATGCACTTGTAAGCAGAAATGCTTATACGAAAACCCCTCTCTGTTTTAGAATTGCATGCATTTTTCTTGTTCTCAATTTACATCTCTATAAAAACATTGGATTGTTAACTGTTCGTGTTCATTTTATTTTATTTCTCTAGCAGTGCCATATCTGACTTGCTATGGTTCCCTTTAATTCACAGTTGACAGTGAGGCTTATTCTTAAAGAATGGCAATTTTCAGATGGTTCTGTAAGCTTGAGTAACTCTACCAACAGTGCAGCACAACTGTTGACGTATAATTCACATAATCTTCAGATGAGAACAGGAAGGAAGCTCAAAGTAACTGTAGTAGAAGGACGGAACCTGTCTACAAAAGATAAATCTGGAAAATGTGACCCCTATGTTAAGCTTCAATATGGAAAGGTTGGCTGCTATGTTGCTAATCTTTGATCTTCATCTACAATTTTCTTTTCACTTTTGCTTTATTTCAAAGATATAGCAGCACGTGATAGATATTTTTGCTTCTGTGTCTACCTTATTGTTCTAACAGAAAATGGTATCTTTGTAGGCTTTTTATCGAACAAAAAATATTTCTCATACTTCAGATCCAGTGTGGAAGCACATATTTGAATTTGATGAAATAGGAGGTGGTGAATATCTCAAAATCAAATGTTATAGTGCAGATATATTTGGAGATGAGAACATTGGATGTGCACGGGTGAACCTAGAAGGAATTTCAGAAGGTTCATGCAGGGATATCTGGGTCCCTCTTGAGAAAGTTAACTCTGGAGAGTTGAGGTTCCAAATAGAAGTAGTAAAGAATGAGGACAATGAAAGCTTGAAGGTATGTGGCTAATTGACTCTTGATTGATATTTTAGTTGCAAAAGCATATAGCTCACTGCTTTTTGTGCTATTAACTTTTCAAATGAGAGGATATACTTGCAATTTTTACCGGGTCTCATCGTTATTTAGGGCATTCCATTTTGTGAATATTGATGTTCATCGTTATTTAGTTTCTCATGTGTTACTAGCTCACTTAATTCATTTGCAGAATTCAGGAATGAAACAGGGATCTGGCTGGATTGAACTAGTACTAGTTGAAGCTAAAGATCTAGTTGCTGCTGATATAAGAGGAACCAGTGACCCTTATGTGAGGGTACATTATGGGAACATTAAGAAACGAACGAAGGTCAGGCAACCATTCTACTATTCTGACATTGACATGGCAGATCTTTTATTCTTTTGAATGTTATTTCATGCAATCTGCAGGTGGACATGATTAATGTTTCTATAAAGGAATTTTAATTGATTGGTGAAAACATGGATCTATTCTCAGCATTAAATTTTGTTGAAGGCAATGTTTTTAGTCAAATAAACAGCCATCATAACTCTTTTGTTGTCACTAATAAAGTTCTATTAGTTTTTCTTCTCTCACTCTCTCTCTTCACATAATAAATCCTAATTTTCTCACGTCATTTAGCCAATGCATGTAGACTTAAGTTGACTTAAGTTGACTTAAGTCAACTTAAAACCATTTTCTCACTCTCTCTCTTCACATAATAAATCCTAATTTTCTCACGTCATTTAGCCAATGCATGTAGACTTAAGTTGACTTAAGTTGACTTAAGTCAACTTAAAACCATTTTCTCACTCTCTCTCTTCACATAATAAATCCTATCTTTTAAAACCATTTTCTATTACTTTATCCTTGATCAAGAGTTAGACTTAAGTTGACAGAGATCGTGTGCTATTTGTGACCTAAAATTACTTCCATCATAAAACTTCACAAACTTTTTAACAATTCAAATAAAACAATTCCTGTATTTGTATGCAGTTCTTGTTAGAATGATAAGCACCCTGGTGGTTGGGATCTTCTAATATCATCAGCTTTGTATATGCACTTGTGGTCTGTGATGGCCTTGTAGAGCAATTTTCTTAGGTTCTTCTACCAAAACTTCAGGTAACTTAGATGAATGCTCTAGCTAAACTCTGGAAGAGGCACAGTTATGGCAAATTAGCCCTTTGATTCCTTTAACAGATGACTAGGGATGGTTATTCACTAGCCTCCGTGATAATATATAATCTAGGCTATTTGCTTTAATTAAATGTGAAATATTCCTAGCTATGCAATGTTTATAAAATCTACATGAATCACTTGATATCATATTCAACCTGTTCTAGTCTATGAAGCTCGAAAATTGCTTCATTTGTATGCAGTTTACGGTTGTCATCAGTTTACTTCTTGACATGATGTGCATCTTTGACACAAATGGTCTTGCTTTTAAAGTTCTTTGAATGTAACCGAAAAGAAGTGTATATTTTTAGTTGTTTCTCAACTAATCATAGTTGGAGCATAAGTTATTAATACTTGTACTCAATGTGCAGGTCATTTACAAAACACTGGTTCCTCAATGGAACCAAACCTTAGAGTTTCCGGACAATGGTAGTCCCATGATTTTACATGTGAAGGATCATAATGCTGTACTGCCCACATCTAGCATAGGTCATTGCACAGTGGAATATGAAGCCTTGCCTCCAAATCAAACAGCTGACAAGTGGATTCCTCTCCAAGGAGTAAAGAGTGGGGAGATCCATGTACGAATAACAAGAAAAATTCCAGATCTGCAGAAGAAATCCAACTTAGATACTGTTTTGTCTTCATTAAGCAAAGCACATAAGATATCCACGCAGGTAAGCTGTTCTGTTGGAGTTCTAAAGGCTACTTATTCGTTATTCTTTTCCTAGGAGAATCATAATTGAGATTTCATTGCATGATTAGCGAAAGATCAGCAGTGAAGTATAATCATTCATCTTTGACCTATATAATAGAACATCCATATGCTGGATGCAGTGGAATCTAATCAAGGTGAGAAAGTGAAGTAGAATTGGACTGTTAGCCCCAGTCTGCTCATTTATGTAGGTATAATATCAGTAATCTAGGATTCAGTTTGAGGGTTTAATGAAGTTTCACATTGAATGTTCATGACCTAGGCTCCAATTTAAGAGTTCAAGAGGGGCTGCATAAGATGTTCGGTTTAACTTCTTGCAGACAAATAAAAAATTGAATTATTACATGTTTCGATGTTGCCATCAACTGGTAGCCAAGCTCATATATAGGAAGAGGGAGCTTTGTGGTACTATATAAGAATCAGCTTTTCAGTTCTCACTTTGAATTAATGTGTAGATTAGTATCTGGTCATAACTGAGAAAAATGTTGTGTACATTGACTCTCACTAGATCATTTAGTGGTGGGAATCTTGTGCACTGAGTTTACTCTTTTTATGTTATAACTGAAGTTTTGCTAGGTTTACATATAAAAAGACTTGACCAAACCTCTTTTTTGGTGTATTTGAGACATGAATGTCTCTGTGGACACATTTGTTCCCGCAGAAAAGTAGAGATGGATTTTGCTTCCTCTTAGAATAAGAGAATTTTTCCTCTCAACTTTATAATCACATAGATATGGATGATTAACATGGATATTGTCATAGATGTAATACAACTTTTGTCAATTCTCAATTTGTCTTCCATGCAGTCTATTCTTCTATTCTTCTATTCTTCTCTATATCCTTCCAGTCAAAGGTTAAGAGGAAAAGATTTTTCTCCTCCTAAGAATAGTAATGTTCATCTCTCTATATGTTATGTTTGTACATGTAAACATGCACGTGTTTGCTTCTTTGCATGTGTTGTATATTGGAAATTAGCTTTTGTAGCTTGAAGCATTTTTTTTTATATTGGAATAAACATAAATGTTATGAAGTTTTAGATTTCGAGGCATTTCTTGTGCTGGCTGGTCCTGTGCCTTTGTGAAACATATTCCATGCATATTTTTTCTTTTTTATTTTTTGGTTTTCATGTGTGATATTAACTGCTAAAGTACAATAAATATAGATCAGAGACATCTTAAAGAAGTTTCAAGGCCTGATTGAGGATGGCGATCTAGAGGGGTTATCACTGGCTTTAAGTGAAGTAGAAAGTGCTGAAGATGAACAGGAGGAATACATGATTCAACTTCA
This sequence comes from Musa itinerans, assembly GCA_001649415.1. Lineage (NCBI taxonomy): Eukaryota > Viridiplantae > Streptophyta > Magnoliopsida > Zingiberales > Musaceae > Musa > Musa itinerans. The sequence continues at coordinate 175,730 of LVTN01000239.1, forward strand.
AAGAGAAAAGACACTATTGATCAACAAAATAAGCGAACTTGGCCACGAAATCAGTAGAACATCCTCTGCTCCAACCAAGATGTCATAATGAAACTTGAACATGTTTTACTAAGTTGCTTATTTTGTTCCTGCTATGTACGATATTTTGGTTAACAGACTCGGCACTTCCTCGACTACAAGCTGTAAATGAACAGAAGCATAGTATACAAGAAGAAGGGGATACTCAAGAAATTACATGATAATATGTGGCTAGCTGCGTACTTTTCGTACGACCACAGCTAGATTTTAATTGGAAATACTATTTAGAAACAAGCCAACATTTTGATTGTCCTATTTCTAAGGACTGTTTACCTTGTCATTCATTGTAAAATATGTGATGCGGAAAACTTGCTTCCAGAACTGTGATTATTATCTGATTGTATAACTTGAAAAGTTCATGATAGATCTGTTTGCTCTATATTCTTTGGAATTGAACACTTGCATTGATCAGTCTGCCTCATTCTCCATACAGGAAATGTTGTGGTTTTCTTTCAAAAGATAAAATGGTAAAGACCGATTTTGATCTCACGATTTTGTTTGATAAATTCTCTACTTGTCAAGCTAGCTAATTTATTTGATATGGCCTGATATCGTATGTGTAGAATTATCTGAGGTACCTTTTCTTTCGTTATGGGTCGATCTTAAGAACGTGAGATGAAGGATGACTGAATAATATGACGTGCGAGGCGAAGTTAAAGCTTCGATGCACGTGCGATTAATAGATGCGAGAATTATCCCTCCAATAACTGATCTCCCGATAGGGTAAAAGCCCGCCGCCATTGTGTCCCCAAAACCCACTATTTATAGCCCGATTGCCAGCCCACGTTCCACATACATCCCTACTCCCGAGAGCCGAAGACCACGGCATGCCTCCTGCAGCACGAGCTGGCCAACCCCAAGCGCCCATTCCCCCCTCCATCGTCCCGCTAACTCGCCCTCTGTCCTCTTCCTCACCGGATCGTGTCTCCCCTGCGTGAGACAGTAATGGACGAGGCAATACGTGGGGGTGGGCGGCGCGGTGAAAGGTTGAAGAAGGTGTACAAGTTAGTCTCCCCTCGTTCGTAAGTCGTCGTCGTCTTCCCCTCTCTCGGCCACCACCGCCTCTGTCGCGCAACAGCGACACCCCGTTATCACCTACGCTCGTGCCCCGAAGGTCATACACACCAGCCCCTCCAGCCAGCTTCATGGAACTCGTGCAGAAGCTGACCGGGCTTCCCCTCTCTCCGCCGCCCGCCACCGTGAACAGAGTACAGGTAGCGAGAATTCACATCGTGACCGCAGCGATTGCACAGTGCTTCAGAACTGATGGGCGCAGCTGCATGAGCCATGAGAGCATGTCGTGGAAGAACTTGCATGGCGATCGCGACTCGTCTTCCTGGTTGCATGCAACGGCGATGGACAAGTACCGCTTCAACCCCAGGATGGCGGGAATCGATATACGGCACTCCCTATTTATATAGGGAGTGCCGTATTTATCTTACCGTATTCTAACTCTTGAAGGAATTCACCACTTACAACTTTTCTCTGTCTAGAAAATTCATCGCTAGAATTATCTAAATTTTCTCCCCTCTTTCTTCTCTCTCTCTCTCTGAATTTTCTTCCCTTCTCTCCCTAAATTTTTCTATTTTTCTCCTCCTTTTTGTTATGTAATATATCGAGGGATTTTCTTGGTCGCAAAGCTGGAATCAGATGTTTTCATCAAGATTTGTGTAGATGATGAGTCAAATATA
>LVTN01000239.1:177760-283643 GCA_001649415.1 Musa itinerans
TATATATATATATATATCCTGTCGATCAAACGTACACCGCTTAATTATTTGTGCTGCTGGCTTCAAATGAGATCAAACTGGTGTCTCCATTTGAAGTTGCCACGGCTGCCGTCTGCTTCATCTCTCTAGTGTTAACAGCTGAGTCCATCCAAGTAGCTTTCTTCCGCTTGCCACAGCTGCCGTCTGCTGCATCTCTCTAGTGTGTCATCCGATCATAACTCCTACGTCGCATCACATCTCTTTGACTATTTCATGTGGTTGACCATATCATGCCTCTCACCGTCGTTTTTGAAGCTTGCTTGGTTTGGTTGATGAGAGCGTGTGGTGTAGGCTTGCAAACGGGGTTGTAGGAGATCCAGGAGAGAGCCCCGCCAAAATCTATGATGTTAAAAGTTGTTAGATTTTGGTGAGACAGAGTGCCCCCATGTTTCTGCCTCCGCCGCAGCCTTTTTAGGACCCTCCACAGGTAATCATATCCAAATGGATGGTGACTTGACAACAGTGTCGTGGGATTTCCCTCTCTTCAATCTCCCTTCTCCTTCTCCTCCTCCTCTTCCTCCCGCCTGCCTTGGGACGACAACAGTAAGAAATATTAACAGCCACCCAATTCGTACACTCCCACCACCACCACCTCCTCACCTTTCCCACCGTCATCGCCTCCGTCTTCGCATCGCTCCCACGCTTCTAAGCCCCACCCCCACTTTGTCAGACTTATCATTCATGGCAAGAGCAAACAAATGCTAGATTAATGGAGCTTCTTACGCCCTGCACAAATATCCCATCCACATGGGAGTGAACTCTAAAGCTTCTACCCTGTTGTATCTATGGATTCGGAACGATTAACAGACCGAGAAAAAGAACAACAAGATCTATCTATGAGCTTAAAGACTGAATCTACTGCAGGTTGTACCGAGGTCATTTAAACGTGCAGATAACGACACCGACACCATTGATTCTTACGTGTAATATGTGGAGGTTTTGCGCGAGAATAATGTCGATCGTCTGCAGCCGTAAATGCCTTGTACCTGATGAGAGAAAACGGCTGTTTTTATGACGCCGTACCCCGTGAAGCAGCGCACTCCACATCATACCGTGCTGAGAGAGAGAGAGAGAGAGAGAGAGAGAGCAAGTCATTAGGTGGAGATGGCTGGGGTTATTAGGGAGCAGAAGCGGAGAGAGAGAGAGAGAGAGAGAGGGGTTGGTGGTGGTAGAGAAAGGGAAAGGTCAGGAGGCACAAAAATAGGGTAGTAGGGGGTACGTACACTGTTGCATGCAGGGGTTGGACATTCGTCCTCCTTTCCATGCACATGAGAGCAAATTGCAGTGGCTCGCAACTCCCCATTAATGTTAATGAAAGTAACCAGTTTTATGATTCACATCTGAACGTGATCTCAAACTCGTGGAAAAAGACAACAGCATGCAGCTTTTACTGCACTCGCCATTTGTTTACATCTCTCTCCCTCTCTCCCCCCTCAGTTTCACCCTTTTGTACAACGGACTCCTTGCTGTTCCTCCATTTCTCACCCTGACAAGGGACACCGATCATAACAAAACTTGATTACCACCGGATCGCTAGCATATTTGTGCAATATGTGACATCCATTCGCAGCTTGACAGCAGACCAACACCCAAAACATGTCTTACCACACATACGATGGATCGGAGACAAATACCCTAATCAGCTTTTGCAGGATATTCGAAGACGACTTTTATGGCAGCCTATATATATATATATATATTTCACCACTATGCATCAGAGCGAAACCATTTCTTTTTCCCTGTTTGAATCACCGCTAGAGAGTTAGCCTGACGCCAAACATCCACCGGTTGTGCGCATTCATAGCCTCGACCACTCGTGCATGTATATAGATAGCATGAATATGTATAAGAAAAATAGATTAGGATTCACGCCACAACGACAACCTGTTTCTTTCTTTTTTCTGCCGATCCTTAATGTTTGGCTACTGTTATAACTAATCATGCTTCAGACCATAGGAGGAAGAGGAGGAGGAGGAGGAAGAGGAGGGGAGAGAGAGAGAGAGAGAGAGAGTGAGAGAGGACGACAGCAGCTTGACAAAGGGCGGAGATGCCCGAGAGAGGTACAGGGGACAGGTGCTTGACAAACATCCGGCACTGAGAGACAAAAAGAGGACGGAGAAGAAAGATTTCAAATCATGTGAGATGGGCATGGAAAAGCTTCCCCCTCTTTCGCTCTCCCCAGCTACAGGCGCAGCATCCCTCCAGTCTCAACTGTCAGTGATGGAGCAGTAGCTATTCTTAGAAATCTATTACATCTTGTCACCCACCCCCGCTTCCTTTCTTGTCTTACTCCACAGGATAAAAGAGAAATTTTGGTGAGTGGGCGCACCGCACAGCAAGGAGAAGAGCCCACACCTCTCTCGTACTTCTCCTTTTCATCTCCTCCTTCCTCCTACCCAAGGAAGCCATGGACTGATGTTTCTGATGCTCCCCGATCAGGATTAGTCGATGACCATGATTCATGCAATCAACTCCAGATCAGGTCAACTAACCAGTACCGTAAGACGATGATGGGATTGCCACAACCATTTAAGGTTACATACTGCTCGGACTTGGGAGAAAGCAACTCGGAAGAATTACATGAATCCCACAAAAGTAATGCTAATCTAATATCTATATATTATGATAAAGCAACATGAGAGATTTGTTATGGAGGAGAATGCAACTGTCGATGCAGACTTGTATCTGAAGCAACGTGACATCGATGGTCAGGACCTCTCGTGTATATGCTCGATGGAAATGCTGTTGTTATTACGAAGATGTTGCCGAGTAAAAGCATCGGTCGTGCATGCAATAAACTGTCAGCAAGATCCGAGTTTCCGATAAAAACGTTAATAAGAGCAAATTAGGGATGAATTTGCAGTGCAACAAGTTGGCCATGATGATGATTTAGATCGTAGCGGTCGCTCTAATGATGCATAAGTCGAAGTGCTACCACATGACACCCCTTTTAAAGCACGAGTTCAAAGGGAAATCTTCCGAAGAACGCAAGGTTAGACTTTGAGTTCGATGCATAAGTCCAAGTGCTACCACATGACACCCTTTTAAAGCACGAGTTCAAAGGGAAACCTTCCGAAGAACGCAAGGTTAGACTTTGAGTTAGTTAACCGAGTCTATGTTGGCTCGCGACGGTACATGCCCCAAAATAGGCACTGGCTATTGCAATCGCCACGGATGATGAAGCTTAAGTTGTGCTAATGAATGTGATCAGGTAATTGGTATAAAAGAAGACAATGTTTTTGCAAGCAATATGGATGGTATCGGAAACTCTAATCGGCATCTATTTTTCCTTCAAACACACAAGATGTGCATGACAGTAATGCAAACCCTACATATTTGATTTTGTCTCCTACTTTGTAGGCGCTAAGAGACGCATGCATACGCATATATACAGTGTGCATGCATCGGATAGCTAGAATCTCTGCACTCGATTAATTAATCCGAGCTGTGAAAAGGGTGTGTCTGCACAGGGTCAGATCATTCCACCATTTTTTCTGTGTCCAACTTAGTTGTAGAATTCCTCTATGTAGAAATATATTTCTCGCGGGGGAGAGAATCTCAAGTGCTCCTCCTCATGCCGGTGAGTATGGCAGGTGAGAAGAAATCATTATACCCAACAGGTTTCGAACCTAACACTAGAGGAAGTTTCCATGATTGGATTCTCCGCACATTCTCGAGCAGTCCCGAACCAGAATCTCGTCAAGCCAAGGATTTGTAGGAGAACAAAGGCATCTAAGAATGAATGTTCAGGATAATTAATAAAGTCATCAAAGTTCAAAAGGTCAGATTTATTGTCTAAATTCTTGTCAAACAAACGAGGTTGCTATGTATGGTCGAACAGCAGAATCTAAGATTCTTGGAGAGTCCGGAAATCAGATATTAGGTTTAGAGTTTTGCCAGCAGCGAGCAAACATGGTTTCATTTTCACGACCACCGAACTTGAAAGATATATATAGCGACAGAGAGAGAGAGAGAGAGAGAGAGAGAGGAAAATACACACATGGAAACGATCGAGTTGTGCACTTACATGCAATTGTTTTCTCATTATCAGTGATGTTCGATCAGTTTTTCTCTTCGCTTTGTCCATCACCTAGCTGAGAGGAAAAGGGTATTATTATAACCTGCAAACATATTATTTAGAGACATGGATGGGTACGATTTGGATGATCCTAACGGTGTGGGTGGGTTAAAAGGGTCAGGTTCAGACTCGGGTGGAGGAGAAATCCAGCGTGAATCACATCCGACAGAGCTCCGAATTGCCACCTAAAAATCTTTGGGTAGCAGAAGAAAACACGGGTCCAAGGGGCAGAGTTCAAATAATGTAAAAGAGGGTACTGACCAAATAGGTCGCAGATGTAGTTGACAACAACAGCACCACAAAGCCAAGTGAGGTACACTCTGTGATGGCCCTTATCATAAATAGGCTACATCTGAGACTGTAAGGCCTACTATGCCCTTCTCAACTAAATACCCAAGCATCACTTTGTAAGGGGTGCCCTTGTCCTTATTGCCTCGCATGGGATGACATCCTTGCCGCGGAGGACACCCATCTCACATGCTCGCTGTCCACCCAGCCCTCTCCGGTCGTCCATCGAGGATCCGGTGGCGAGGAGGAGAGGCTGCATGGGTGAGGGAGAGGGAGGGCTTTGCGTGGAAGCCATGCCGCTGTAATTACTCATGCAGGGAGGCGCAGTTGGAAAGATATGAAGCAGTGGGAGAGGGGGGAGTAGAGTAGGGTTTGTAGGGAGGGGAGAGAGAGTGGAGCGAAGGCCACGTCCCTCTCAACGCTGCTCTCGCCCTAAACAAATACAAAGACTACTGTTACTGATCCCCCCCCTTCCAGCCGAAGGAACTCGTCTTCTACCAGTCACGGATACCAAGACTCTTTTGCCCCTTGCGTAGACGGAGAAAAAAAAAAGAAAAGAAGAAAAAGGAGATGCAAAGAGAGGGGCTGGAGAGAGAAAGAGACGGCTGGGCAGTGAGAAACTCTCACACACACACAAGACTTTTTAATCTTCTCTCCCTCTATCTCTACCCTCACTTTTAAAACACACAGCCTTGTTTGGAGTGCAGTAGCAAACTGCAGTTTTTTGCCCTCAAAGCACCACCGCAACCTTTCTTCCATTAACTTCCCTTTCATTTTTGGGTCCCTTCGACTGGATGTTTGGTGTTCTACTGCCTTCTCCTCGAGTGCAATACCATGTAGGGTTCCCGTATGTTTCTTCTTTCTAGATATCTTGTTCGAACGAGTGGGGTGACAAGTTGGGTTTGATTTGATGTGGTTGCAGGAGACCAGAGGGGAACTCACTGGACCTCAACAACTTCCCGGAGGAGCATGCGGGAAAGCAACCGCTGGAGGAGAGCTCGATGACCACCGCAGCTTCCGCTGACACCACTCGTAAGTAGGCCGGAAGAAAATCGAGGGCAGAAGAAAATTTCAGTACTCGCTTAAGAAAATGAATCGTTTGCTAAAGAAAACAACCGAGTGAAAGTAGATAAGAGCAGAGGGAGGAGAGGAAGCGGAAGAGGAAAAATTAGAAAGGTTATACTGATGCCTGATGAGTCGTTGTGGTGGTGGTGGTGGTGGTGGTGGTGGTGGTAATAATCCTTGCCATGCGTACTGATGCCAAAGCTTGCAGGGTTTAAGAAGAAGAAGAGCGGAGGAAAGGATGATTCTGCAAAGGTGTATGAGTGCCGGTTTTGTTCCCTCAAGTTCTGCAAATCTCAAGCGCTGGGAGGGCACATGAATCGACACCGCCAAGGCAAGACAATGACCACCACCACCATGGAAGTTAGAAAAGTTGATGTGACATTATTATAGATGGGTCAATCTGTTGATTTGCTACTTCCTCCCTCTCCCGGCAAGCGGTTCTCTTATGCTTTTGTTCCCTTTTTGCTAGAGAGGGAGACGGAGACCCTCAACCGTGCTCGTCAGCTGGTCTTCAACAACGAAGGCATCGGCAGCGCCGGTGCCATCGGGGGGTATGTGAAGACACCTAAACCCCACTTCGATCTCGTCTCCTCCTGTTTCTAGGGTTTTTTCAGCATCTATGTGTTGCTACCCCATTGGTTGGCCATTCAATTTCTTCTTTCGTTGATGATAACAAACAGTTTCAGAGATCTAAACCTTGGAGGTTCGCAATTCCCTCATGGAGGCGGAGGCGGAGGCGGCGGCGGCGGCGGCATCGGAGACCCTTGTCTGCAGTTCCGCCCGGTGTATCCACGGATACCAACACAGCCACCAATCTCACCGCAGACGCAGCAATTCATATACCCGTCTTCTTCCTCGCACTCGCTCCCCCACCATTCGCAGGCCTACCAACCTCCCGTCGGCGATTACTACGTCGGCCATGTCGTCCCGGGAAGCTCCCACTGTCAACTACATCACCCCGGCTACGGTTCTGATTCCAGCTTCGCCTGCTTCGGAGCTCCTCCTGCTCACAGCTTTCTGAGGGAAGGAGGAGATGGTGCACCTGGAGGTCATGGGCATGTCCAACACATGGATTCCTCTTCTGTCCGGGATAACTTTCGCGGATAGGTGGATGGCGAGCACCACGAATGGGCCCAAGTTGTTGATCTCGTAGCGAGATGGAAGAAAGCAGGCATGCGGGAATGATCGCCCGAGTCAAGTCGGGTGGGTCATAAGTTTTGTGTGGTGGGTTTATGCGCTTGTTACCGGTCTTTTTTTCTTCTGGCTTTTATACTGAAGACTTCAACAAGATGCACCCTCTCTCTCTCTCTCCAATTTGGGCACTTTACGATGTGATGCAGTCGTTAGGCGAAGGGTTGTTGGGGACAATAGGAGAAAAGGCCTAGAGAATGAAGGCGGCAAGGGTTTCAACAGAGGTGTTGAATTTTTTTAGGGTTTCGGGCATGAGTTGTCAAAGCTAATGCTCTTAGAGTTCTGGGTGCTACCAAACACTTTGATCAGTGACTTTATGCTGGGAACAGTGATTGCCATTTAGGTGTTATGGGCAAAGCCACCTACCTAAACATGTAGCCTCGCCAGTCTAGTGTTCGCTTCCATCCCCAACCCCAACCCCCACCCCCACCCCCCTGCCACGCCATCAGTATACTAAACCTCAAACGAGATATGGGGTAGCAAGAAAAAAAACAAAACAAAACATCCTTACAGTGCATGTATGGTCTCGTCCTCCGTCTCCTCCTTATGCTTCCCCTTCTGCGTTCCATGATTGGTCGGCATGTGACCACCGGAATTCTAGTTACATGGTGTAATGAATCCGGGAATCATTTCATGATTGGATTGTTATTATTGTTCGACCATGTATGCTTCGAGGAGTGGTCAGATACGTTCGGGCTGGATAGGCGGCGAAGAGAAGAGTGTAAGGTAGTCGTAGAGAAGGGGCAAATGATAAGGTAGAGCAAAAGAGAGAGAGAGACGACAACAGAGGATGTTTAAACGAGGATAAAAAGGAAGAATCGGCTTACATGCACTGGTATGAGAATTCAAGATATACATATCACTATTCCTAGTGCTTTTATTTCTATTTCCTTCTTTCCAAGTAGCCTCTGCTTTTTGTAGAACCACTCTATTCTTCGACAATACTCTCAGATCTATGTATGTAGTTTTCCATCATGCATAACAACAACGTTCTACCCTTTCATCAAGCAGAATCATCAACTGAAAGTTTACAACAAAACAACCTTCACATCAAGATCTACTTAACAATATTATCATCATGAACTATGGGTATCTTAACAATATTAGCTAGCTGAGGACAATTCAATAATCAAGAGTGTAGGTATTACAATGTACACTTCCTAATTTTTTTCTTTTTAAAAAAAGTTTTTTATCACGTATTTCTCGCCTCATTATTAAGGGTACCTTATCTTAATTGGATGATTTTTTAAGGAAATAAACATGCACTTTAAAGCTGGACAAATCTGTAATCCATGGATTACGAATTCAGCATTTAGTAGGAGATATCCAGTATCGTATAATCCACATCATAAATCACTTGAGTGGGGCTAGAGGCCAGAAAACAATTGTCTAAAAGTTGATTCACCTAAAGACCACTCCATTAACACTGCTATTTTTTTAAATAAAAAAAATCAACTTAAATATTATGATCAAAGAGCAGATGGGATCTAGAAAGCAAAGGTGACTACATTTATAACAAGTCTTCAAGTTGACACATTATGAGAAACTAGACTACAGCAGTAACTAACACAAACTTCATAAATAGAATCAAGAAAAACTGATAATAAATTACAAAATGACAGTCTTCTTAATGTACATAACAGCCCCCAAGTTTAATCCTTACATGGTGTTGCTATGCTAAAGCTTTAGATCAGATACTATTATCTCTGAATATTTTTTGTCATGACACTAGTAAACATACTGTAGGTGAATCGTGCACAAACAATTTCAAGTAGACAAACATGTACTCACTTTTAAATCAAAAGTACTCGATGGGTCAAGGGATATCAGGAATTTCGAATGTCATCTCATCTGATTCATCTTCAAGCATAGTATTTCATAGAAACATAACTTCCTGTTTGAGCTGATTTAGCATCGTATAAAAGCTGTTCATATTAATCAACAACAGCATCGGCCGGAGCAGAAAGACAAAAACAAAAAAAAACCTCAAGCTGGTAGCCAAAAGAACTATGCATTAGATAAATCAACATATAAATGGGCGTTGAGTTGTGTTTAGTACACTTTCAGACATAACATACATACATGTAGGGCAGAGTAAGCACTTGCTGACTGCTCTTTGCTACTAATGATGTATTCAGATAACAAGAAAGAGAAAGAGCTGTAATCGATTTCCACAAAATGATGAGAGCATTACTGGTAGATGATTCGAAATTATCACTAATACTCAAGTGTATTAGATAAGTATCACTAATACACAAAATCACAAAATGATTCTAAATTTATAGATAATTATAAATTATCACTAATGCACAAAATGATGAAAACATTACCGGTGTATCATACCTTCAATTTATAGATAAGCATCAACTATATCCCTGCAACAGTATCGAATCTTGGCATATATCCACAAACTCTCCTGAAAGCCCAAGTTAGATGGTAACATGGCAAAATGTTTTGTCACAGCTATGAAAACCGTAAAGGGAACTGAGAGCAGATGCACATTCATAACATAATCTACATGTAAGTCGGAACCAATAGTAAGAGGGACAATGTTCAAATGCCTCCATAGCTATGACCCACACACATACACACACATCTTAGAACTCTGGAGAACCCATATTTTCATGAAACAAACTAGTGGCATCGCAGTTGGTAGCAGTCTGTAGACTGGTTCTACCAGCATACTGCACCACGGGACCAAGAATTGCCATGAGGAGTGCTAGCAGTAAGGTTATATATATATATATATATATAAAGAATCATTGAATATATGTATCAATCTACAATGGAAGGAAGATTGCGAAAAGAGAGGAAGTTGAAGCTAATCTATAATAATTAATACTCTACCAAAAACAAAAGAACTATTTGGTGATAAAGTAAAGTTAATGGATAAATAAATCAACAAGATGCACTTGCACCTTCTGCAAAATTGAAATTGACAGACATAGGTGAAACGGTCAGATCGTGTGTAAATCTATGAAAGTCCTCAGACTTAGCTAGTAGGTGGCATGCATCTGACCTTGGACCATGCAGCGGGATTAGGCTCCAGCATTTTCTGCTATTTGCCTTTTGTGTAATCTGAAGTTAAAGATCATTCTCAAGTGACATATATATAGGAAAGAAACAGATCAAGGCACCAAATTTGACGTTCTGATGTTTCCATTATGCTAATTGCAAAGTAGAGTTCAGGCATCTTAAAACATTTAGCAGTAGGAACAATCTATTTGCCCAATAATCTAACATGACAAACCCCCTGCTCCAATAACCGTAAACCTTATTGAAGCTGCAATAAATATGTGGGCAGACAGAGCAGCTTTGACACGAGCCTCCTAACATTGTCAATAACTTCGACGGAAGCCGTTGTCAATTCTAATGGGAGAGTTCAAGAAACGAGGGATCAAAAAATTATCCACCCTCGTATGAATTCGCAATAGCCGACATCATTTCCCAAGAATTACGAAGCAAATGGTAAAATCATCTGCCAATTAGAAGACTCAGGTTGTCGTCTTCCTATGGCATAGCAGCAAGTAACAATTGAAAGGTCAAATCCAAGAAAAGGCGCATATAACGCCTACGTGGAACAAGCAGTGCTCGTTTCCGAGCGAACCTCGGCGGCGAAGGCGTCTCCGAACCCTCGTCGGTCGGTGACCTTCCCAAGAATCGCCTCGACGTCCATCGCCCGTCCACACCCTCCCATACCGAAGCGGCCGCGCCGCTCGTCGCCGCAGCAAGAACTCCACCAATCGACTCACTCTGCCTCTTCGAACCCTAGTGGAACCTGTCCGATCGAGGAGCGAGGTGGTCGATGGCAAAAGAAGGAATATATAGGTAAAGGTAACGGGCGTCGTAACCGCTGGGTGAGGATCCGATCCAGTTGGACGTGTAATCGAAACCATACTATTCCGACAGAAGAAGCTGTTAATCTATGTGGACCCCACTTCATCACACTGACCCCACCACTGCTTGGACTGTGAGTGGGTCGAGGATACCTGCATCCTTAAAATAAATGGAGAGGATCCAAACTGATGCGGATCCTCTGGAACGAGACCTGTGAATCTTCCACAACTTTCGCATCACGACCGTCCATCAGTCATGGAACAGATGGGTACCGTCCATCAACATCTGTGATCTTGAACTTACAACCACATACATCTACATATACACATACAAGAGGTGGATCTTTTCATCAGGCAGGCTAAAGCAAAGCAGACCCGACGACATTAAGATTGGGATCAGTGAAGAGGGAAAAAAATAGCGGGGAGGACTCTCTTTGAACTTTTCCATTCCGATACTCTACTTTGGTCATCTTCTCCTCACACCACTGCAGCTGTTCTTGGCTGATCTCACTCATCCTCAGCGTTCTGGACACAATCTTCATGTCTATTAATCCCATCAGTATGTCCATCTCCTCTTCCTCCCCCTGTACCCACTTCTTGTTCCAACATCTCCTTCGCCTCAACAGACCTTTGAGCCCCATCTTCATCTGAAAGTAACATGTCAGACTTAGAGAGAGAGAGAGAGAGAGAGAGAGAGTAGACAGGAGAGACTCACTTTCCGATTGGTTCTTTTCAGTGAACGAAGAACTTCTGGATCTACAGAGCTTGAGGTTGTCTTGACGAATGATTTGAGGATTTGGCGAGGGTTCTTCTTGTCTGCCTTGAGGAAGTTCATGAAGGTTCGGATCGCATCTTCCAAAATGGACGAGAATTCGGTAGGTGAAATTATGTTTTCTCCATCTTCATCGGCTTCTGAATCCTCCGAGACCATCGATTCAGCGAAACAGATTCTTGGACTAAAGTTTGGAAAGGTAGAAGGTGAATCCATTAGTAAGTACCTTGGAACTCGGGAACTTGGAGCAATCTGGGGGAAGAAATCCTCGTCCGAGCAAAGACTTGAGGCCGCCGACCGCGCTGGTATGGCTCGTTCTCGATGAACCGCTGCAAGAGGACCTGAAACTGTTGGAACTGCTGAGCTATTCGTGCGGTGCAGTAGAAGCGCTCACCGTCGCCGTTGGCTTTCCTCTGCTGGAAGCAGACGTAATTCCAGTTGAGTGCTTCCCATGCGAGGCTAATTTGAGCCACGTAAGCAATCTCCAGTTCTTGATATGGATCTCTGTTGCCTCCCTTCTTCTTCTGTGTCGTAAATTTGCGGGCTATCCTTTCCGAGATTGATCTTGGTTGGAACCTTATGGACCTAACTGATTCTGAGATCAGACGTATGATCTCTGAGGCAATCCATGAACGAAGGAGCTAAGATGTATGTTTAGGAAGAACGTGAGGACGTTACCTGTTTCTGCGAGCTTTTGTGAGCTGATTCTGTCCAAGAACGTCATCTCCTCATCGTACTTTTGGAACAACGCAAGTGTTTCCCAGTTGGAAGAGCTCCTGCGTGATGAAGAGGAGAGGAGGCATTCTGTCTCGGAAGCCCTGTTGATTGCAGACCTTCTCCATTTCGTAGAGCCATTGGACGTCGATTCACCTGCGAGAGAACCATCAAATGTTCCCTCGTCTTCTTCCAGCCGAAACTTGTTGCTGTCGGAATGTGTTTGGCCGATGACGAAGAGAGTCTCATTCTTTGATAACACCTCAGCCTCCTCCAATACATTACTGTGGCATGCGTCTCCGCCGATGTCTTCACCTGTTAACAGCATAAGCAATATCGTGTCACGATACAAGCTATTACCGAAGGCTTTATGGGGAGAATCGCACCCCAAACGCACCTTCTACAAGCTCGCACACGATCGGAGATGGAGAATCTGATGGTCTTATGACGTCGGTCACTGGAGCATCGCCGTACTGATCGATTCCGAGCTTCTCATTATTAAAAGGTGGGGAACCGTATGGGAATTCTGCGACAAAGCTTTCATCAACCTCCAAAAGATGTCGCTGATTGAAATCCTTTGCTTCATGGACAAGTAGAGTATCATTGACGACGCTTTCATGGTAGAATAACGGTAGGCCTTCTCTGCCAAAGATACCGGCAGCTAGCTCTCCATCCTCGGAGCAGATCTCGTGGGTTACGTGCTTGATCTCGTCTTCGGTGATGAGAAGCGAGTCTCTGCAACAGAAGGTTGATCCGATGAAAGAGTGCATGAAAGAGAGGAGGAGACTTGACGGATCTGTACCTTTGTTCTTCGTACGTGGTCGCTCTGTCAAGGAGAAACGTGAACAGCTTGGTGAGGAGGAAGGAGACGAGGTGGAGGACGACGAGGAAGGAGCTGAGGAAGGTGGAAACTTGGAGGAGAAACATCACAGCCTCGTCTTTGGTGCCTTGCACTCCATGGAAGACGCTCGAGGCCAAATGCACTGTGCACTCCATGGAAGACTCGAGAGGGCAAATGCACTGCAGTGAGGCTGAGGAGCAAGTTGCAGTGAGCACAATGGTGAACTGCTTTATCTAATGATGTGGACACTCTCTTAAGCTGAGGTGAGGTTAATATAACTCTTAAAGAAGATTAACAGTGCCTAATTACGGGTACAAATTGGATTTGGAACCCGTAAGAGGTTAAATGACTTGACTCGAAAGCAAGTAATATGCCCACCCGGTCTTTGTTGTCCGAGAGAAAGCTCTCGTGAAAGCTACCTAAACTTCACACCTCATCGATTTACTGTTCGATTACAATCAATTCCATGAAGATTTTCTCTTTATTAAAAACCTTACGTTCGGTATAAGTAAGATCAGATGAATCTTTGAACTTTCTACTGCAAGAAAAGCTGAATGAACCCTAATTAATAATGTTGCAGGTCTTCCAAATGCTTCTGAAAAGATCAAATCCACCATAGCAAACTCTTCTCGGTGAAGCTGAATGATGGAGAACAAAGCGCATCGAGGGAAAGGAGATCTAGAAACGAGTGGCTGCAGGGGGGAAACAGCTCACCTCCATCTTTCTTAATGCAGGTCTGGTGGTGAAACAGAGAGCGACATTTCGAGAAGCAATCGCCTTCACCAAACAAAAAAAGTACTCGTTAGGAGAGACTCCTCCTCGGTCTGCATGCGTGAGGAGAATCCAACACACGAATGCCAAAATCTTTACCGAGCCACTCTGTTTCAATCACATTAAAGTGTCAGAGAAGGTAGCTTCACAAAGGCAGAAGAGGCCGAGAGAGGGAGGGGTCACCGTTCTCTGTTAACTACTGTAGCCTCTGTTTTTGTAGCATATGACCGCTGTCATCACACTGTGTTGAGTTGCTGTCCTGCTTCATTTGCTATGGAAGTCTATGCATGTTGCTCTCGATGATCGATGCTTGATCGTGATACTTCTGTGGACTGTAAGATGACCACGGACTTGAATGCCTTGAGCTTCAATTGGGTTTACCTATTGAACCATTATGGCCATGTTTACTAAGACAAAATTGTATCTCTGTTCATTGCTGTCTTCAGTTACTTTTCTTTCTCCGTAAGAGCAATGCAGAGTGTGTAATTTTCCTTTTTCTTGAATCAAAACGCGCATCTGTATTCTTAAAACGAGGAACTAAACATAAACAAGTATGAACGAATTAAGGAAGAGTAATCCTCACGTGCAAGAGACACTGGATATATGTTCTATATTTATTAGATCCTGTTGAAATCCAAGGGGTGTGGCCCTCAGTGGGTAGAAACGGTTGGGGTTGGTTGGAAAACTGACAACAGGATCCAAAAGAAGTGTGTTAGATACTCTAAAACACACACTCAAATGACCTCATTAACCTCCAACTGTACCTAAAATAGCCATGCCAAGAAAACCCCTCGGCGTCCCTTCTCCCACCTCACCATGGCAGCACTGCAATAAACACCTCCATTCTCGATGAAGGGATTGTGGATGGATTATTTACCCCCATCTCTTCCTTCAAAAAAAAGAGCTTCTCAGGAACACCCATCTTTTTCAGTGAGTTGGATGGGATTCAAAATAGACGTAGAAGAAGCTTCCACTACTAGCAGGAATCTCAAAGTTTCACTCCTCCTTCACCCATTATTAATACCCGTCCTTCATGTTCCTCACTGCAACTGCTCCTTCTGCTCGATTTAGCCAACGCTGAGAGGATGAGTGCTTCCTAGATCTAGAGAGGCTGTCTGTATGTGCGTCTCTTCCGGTCCACTTAGGTTATCATACCATTAATGGAGGAGGCCCTTCCTCCAGGGTTTAGATTCCACCCCACCGATGAAGAGCTCATCACCTACTATCTGACCCGGAAGGTGACGGAGTTCAGCTTCGCCACCAGAGCCATCGCTGATGTCGACATCAACAAGTGCGAGCCTTGGGACCTACCGGGTAATCATGCTCCTTCACCTGTTTCTTCTTTTGGTTGATTCTAGGTTGTGCAGCTTGCTCGTGGAATGGTGCAATGTCTTTCTTTTGATCACTGGTGTGGGTGTGGATGCATGTATATTTGCAGGGAAGGCCAGCATGGGGGAGAAAGAGTGGTACTTCTTCAGCATGAAAGATCGCAAGTACCCGACGGGGCTGCGGACCAACCGAGCCACCGATGCCGGTTACTGGAAGACGACGGGGAAAGACAAGGATATCTTCCACTATGGGATCGTGGTGGGCATGAAGAAGACGTTGGTGTTCTACAAGGGAAGGGCTCCCAGGGGCGAGAAGACGAGTTGGGTGATGCATGAGTACAGGCTGCAAACCAGGTTCCCCTACGAACCCACCAAGGTCACCACCACAGCCCCCTGTTATGCCTGCGGATCCACTCGATGAGTTGCACGGCTGAAGGAGTTGGTTCTCTTTCTTTCTTTCTTTCTGCAGGAGGAATGGAACGTGTGCAGGGTCTTCAGGAAGAGCCCCACGGGAAAGAAGCCGCAACCAGACTCCCCTGCCATGCCTGCATCGCTCGAGTCACCGGGGGAACTCGACGTATCGGTGCTAAACAAACTGGTTGGTTCATCGGGCTTTGACAGGTTGCAAACAGATTACAGCCTCTGCAACAACAACAGCAGCGGCAGGCTCGACATGAATTGGTTCTTGGCTAGAGCAGCAGCGGCTGGCCAGGCTTCGCTGCCATGGGCGTCAGGCTTGCTGGCTTCAGGATTGGCACCATCTCCGGCAATTCCCAAGGGATTGCCTTTTAATGGTCAACAGCAACCAGAAGGCGTCGTCGACATGGCCGGTCTAAGCTCCTTTGTGGCACAAAGAGATGCTCTGTTTGGGAATGACTTGAAATCGAGCTTCCCTACTGCCTCTTCATCTATAGGTGTGGAGTGTGCACAACAGCAACAAGAACAACCACCACCACCACCACAACAACAAACACAGTCATTCAACCAGGAATCAATTTGGAGCAGCTACTGAAAATAATTCAATCTCAACCTTGCATAATGTGGTTGGAACTATAGAGCTTCTACCAGACTTCAAAAAAGGTTTCTTTATTTGGTGGTGGAGCAAATGCTGTACAACTTCAGATTTCATGTGCATCTTTAATCAAAGTAACCTCTGTCTACTATAATTACACATTAATCATTGTGAAAGGCACCAACTATCCTTCATGTTAATCACTGGATCCAACGGCAGCAATCCAAGTGCAATGCACGATAACTGTGCGGAAAAATTGGTCCTTTACCATGCGGACTCAGGCATGTAATATGTGTGCTTTGCCACAGCAAAATCTCGGTTCAGGTAGAAACATTCCCTGCATACAAAGGTAAACTCAGTCCACACGCAGCAAAACCCGAAATAAAGCTGGTAAAGGATGCAATTGTTGTGCATCTTTTAACTCACTGATTACGTTCTAGTTTGTGATCTTTGGGTTGAAAGCTGGAACGAGAATGTGAAACGGCAGCAGTATCATATGCATGTGGGTTACTGTATATTAACATCACTTCAAATTAAGAAAAATGGCAATTTCAATTGATTGATAAGAATGCCAGAGCTTAAAGATCACCAATAAACCAGAGATTCATCAGCAAGCTGATACAGAATTCGAGGGATCAAGGAAAAAATAAGAAAAGCAAAGAATAAACTATAATGCTGAAGTTTGCAAAGAACAAAGCATGATATGATGCACTCGAAACTGGAGTTGATTATACCTGTCGCATGAACTCTAAATACTGAAATGTACAGGCTTCACAGCTTACAAAGGCACCATCCGTGAATAGCTGGGAACCGTATATCAGTTAGTTCAACAATTCTGAAATAGACAGCAAATGATCCTGTAAACATACCATTATACAATAACAGCTATAAATTAGCAACTCATGTATTTTAATTCATTCGACAAAGCATAATTGTACTGACAAAGCCAGCAACAATGCCCGCATAGTATTTAACCATCAAGGAACACTAAAACCACCGATTCCAAGTAGGACTAAGGATGGAGCGATTGAGACAGCGGTGAATCTATAGCAAATCACACAGGCAAATCCTATGTCATTTGAATCTTATTGCAATCATATATAAGAATCCTGACACTGAAGTTATCTGTCATGGATTGACAATTTCATTGATGTTTGAACGACCTGATTATAATGAAAAAGGAAATATTCACACAGTCAATAAATAGGTAACAAATGCTCGTTGACTACATTAAGGAAATATTGCCATTTTATGTTATTCTATGTATTTTCATCAAGAAAGAATTTGAAAAAGACACAATGTCTTCACTGTACCAGATGAATATCATGGATATTGCCACCATCAGCATCAATTACTGAAGTCATCGTGCTATTAGGAATCCTAACATCCACAGGACCATTTAAACTAGCGTACCTGGAAAAATGAGACAAATTCATGACCTTGTGACATGTGTGAAGCAAGATAGATGTTACCTAAGATGAGTCCAAACAATAAAAAAATGTCTATAGTTATTATATCCAGAAGCAGCTGACGACGGTGGAGGACAGTATAGAGCTTCATGTTTTTGTACATGACTGTCAACTAAAAAGAATTTCACTGAGGACAGAACATCATTATCTCCACATGTGTGTTTGTGTGAGATAATATATATCTCGTCATTTTGGGTACCGGACCTCTCTCAGAGGTTTGTTAGTATGGTTTATACCGATCTATACTGGTGTACCGACACATGGCACACTGAGGTGTACCGATGGGGACTCATGCGAGCCGCATTTCGGTAGCGAGTCGGACTAGTACGTACCACACATACCATATCTACCTAGGCAGTACATACATACATACATACATACATACATACATACATACATACATGAAGTGTTTTGGTGCCAACAGGGAGTATGACCAAAGTCATAAGTCAGATAAATATGCAAGTACAATAAACAGAAACAAGGGTATCCAACATCTTTTAATGAATATTTGTAAGTTCTTATTACTTCCAGCACCTAAGCCTCCCACCACCCAGCAACTCACGGTAGTAAAAAAAGGTTGAGACAAATTCTTCTTCTTTGATAACAAGAAGGCACCATTTAACCAAAATCCCAGGCCCTTAAAGACCCTTTACTTACAAGGGAGAAAAGAAAGGAGAATCGCCAGTTGCTTCAAGCAGGTGATATACCCATCTCTCGTCCATGCAATAAATCAATTCACATTTTTAGAGGAAGCTTATCATTCCCATTTCCCAATCAGTTCCTTTTTTTATGATGGAAAAAAGAAATCAAATTTGGACACCTCTAATAAATTTATTCGATCAAGACTTGGCTCCATCTCCAGAGTCCATTCAAGAACCAAAGTTCTTCGGAGCACATCTCCTGCACACAAAACCCTAGGAGGGGCATCTATGTGTGTGTGTGTGTGTGAGAGAGAGAGAGAGAATGAGAGAGAGAGAGAGATTACCGGTCGCGTGGAGAGCTGTTGCATCTTCTTCTTCGTCGTCTTCTCTTCTCTTTCTACCAATTCGAACGGAGCGGAGACCGTGAGCACCAAAGGAGCCTGATCTAGGTTTTCTTGAGGCGAGGGAGATGCTAAAGCCGTCGTGCCCAAACTGAACGGGCCAAAATTACGGGTTAACGCAACCAGGACCTAATTACACAGTGAGCCGACATGTGCGGCCCATTTATTGGCCTCGTGGGCCTCAGTCCACTTAACCTTCTTCCGTCCTGTGTAATCAATCTCACACACACATATATCCCTACAAAGCTAGTAATGTTAGTCATACAGCCTTTAGGAAAAACTTGGCTTTTTGTTGTTTAAACCGAAACCTTGTATGTGGATTTCCTTTGTATTTCTCCAGGAACAGTGAAATTGCTGTAAACCTCTGTATCATGTCTGCTGTTGCTGCTTTCCTCGGTGTCCAGTTTGTGGAAGATGCCATAAACAGGAGATCTCGACAGTGCTTCGATCTGCTCAGTAAGTATAATTTAAGGCCTGGTTGTTTTTCAACGTTTGTACTATGTCAATGTCAACGCTCTCTCTTTCCTTTTTCTTTCAGGAGAAGTTAAACTGATATAGAATGGCAAAAAATGGTAGCCAAAGAATCAAAGAAGTGATCTGCTGCGCTCGGATGACAGTGCCGTGCTGAATGACAATCCATCTTCCCCACTACAGTGCAAACCAGCACGGCCGTAAGCATCAAACGAGAATTAAGCTTAGAGAGGAAGAGACTTCGTGCACCAGAAAAACTCGATTCGATAAGGATTGTG
Organism: Musa itinerans; assembly: GCA_001649415.1. Classification (NCBI taxonomy): domain Eukaryota; kingdom Viridiplantae; phylum Streptophyta; class Magnoliopsida; order Zingiberales; family Musaceae; genus Musa; species Musa itinerans. The sequence goes on from LVTN01000239.1 coordinate 196,956, forward strand.
GATGTTGAAGGACGAGGTAAGTCGGATCTCACAACCATCTCCTCCCAGCAACCACCGTTTCTCCTGCTCTGTTTCCATCAACCATGAAACAGGACCATGAAACAGGAGCAGCTCAATGTGTGACAAATTATGATGTAATCCAAGTCTGCTTGTGCGCTGTCATGGAATCGACGATCCCGTAAACAGCAGCAGTGCGTAGCTCCAAGGGAAGAAGAGGATAAAAACAGGGCCATCGCTGGTTTCACGTTCATGGAGATAAGATGGGCCATCGCCGTCGCCACGCGGCACGCCGAGAGGGACGCCAGAAGATAAGGATGTCATCCATTTCCTCCCGCCGTGTGTGGTGCGCGAGGTGTGCATGTCACCCCTCGAGAACCGACGGACGAGATCGGCGACACTCTCCACCTCAAACGGATCTCACCCACGGATCAAGAGCATCCATGGAGGTGAGGCTTGGGGTTATATATAGGTGTGCTGGTGGAGAGGTGAGCCTCAGGGCAAGGAGCCTTCTTCCCGTTATAGAGTAGTAGAGTATATCCGCGGCAGATCAAGGAGTAACAGCAAGAGGAATGGCTTCCTCCATGATGGTGTCCTCCGCCGCCACCGTGTCCCGGGCTTCCCCGGCTCAATCCAGCATGGTGGCGCCCTTCACCGGCCACAAGTCCACCTCCGCCTTCCCGGTCACCAGGAAGGCCAACGCCGACCTCTCGCACCTCCCCAGCAACGGTGGCAGAGTCCAGTGCATGAAGGTAGGTAGCGGAGGAGGAAGAAACCACCAGGCTTGTTATGTTCCACCGTAGTAGTTATCACAAACATTGAGTATGGGTTGCAGGTGTGGCCGATCGAGGGCCAGAAGAAGTTCGAGACCCTCTCCTACCTTCCTACACTGGTGGACGAGGCGTTGGTGAAGCAGATCGAGTACCTTCTCCGCTCCAAATGGATTCCGTGCTTAGAATTCAGCCATGTAAGTACTGTCAAACTTAACCTGCCTAAGGAAGTAGGTCGTCGAGCATGCATGGGTGGGGGGACTGATGGATGAACGCCGGTGGCCATAACAGGAGGGGTTCGTGTGGCGTGAGAACCACCGGTCGCCGGGGTACTACGACGGGCGGTACTGGACGATGTGGAAGCTGCCCATGTTCGGGTGCACCGACGCGGTGCAGGTGGTGAAGGAGGTGGAGGAGTGCAAGAAGGAGTACCCCAAGGCCTTCATCCGCATCATCGGCTTCGACAACAACCGCCAAGTCCAGTGCATCAGTTTCATCGCCTTCAAGCCCTCCGGCTACTAACTACTCTGTTCCTTCGAATTCCTTCTTTTGGCTCATCCTTCTCTTTGCATCATCTGCTGTGTCCCGGCAGACGAGAATGTACTACGGTCGTCGATGTTTTGTTTGGTGAACAATTCCTTGTCGTCTTAAACTATATTATCGGCGTCTTCATCGTATACGATAAACCGATACGAAGGCGTTTACTGTTCTTTTGGCAACGGAACAGCACCGGTCTAAAAGTTCCTTGCAACGTCAAACGTCTCTCTCTCTCTCTTTCTCTCTCAATTCATCACTGGAGATGAAGATGTGTTTGTTTGGTTCCTAGAAGGAGGAATAAGATTCAATGATAGGATAAGCTTAACATTCAAATCTATAACCTCGTCCGGTACTATCCTAAAGACCTAACCGGGCCGAGATCGGAGTTTCGGCCGTGCACGACCGGGCTCAACAAGATCACGGTGGTCGGTCCAGACTCGCCGCGGACTCGAACCCATCATCGAAGGCTTCTTCGGCACCAAATGCCCAAATCGACACCCAGGAATCATTCAAAAACCATAGGAATCGGCTCCATCATTAACCACACAGCTTGTCTCCACCCAACCAGACGGAGGTCACCCAGGTCAAAAGCCAGGCTGGGAACTCACCGACGGCTGCTCCGGTATCATTTAATGGTATCTGCCTCCGTCAACTCCGAGAAAGAAGAAGACATATACTTAGATCTAATCACCCAATATGAAAAATGTGGCACCCGTCGGTTTCATGGACCCAACGAGGACGAACATTTGCACGGTGCAAACGCAGAGCCGATGAGCCTTCTTGGATCCCACGAACCCTCCAAAAACTATTACGGTCTCCCACATGCTTTAGCTTTCACCACGAACATGCCAAAGTGTATGGTAAGAGCACGCACATGACGGCCATCATCTCTCGATGCGTACAGCGGTTGGCAAGTCATTTTGATGTCGAGCGGAGGCCGTGTTCATGTGGTGGCCTCGTGGCACATGCGTCCACATAGGAGAGAGAGAGAGAGAGAGAGAGGATGATATCAGCAGACGTGGCTTAGACTACACATTTCGAAGATTATTTTCGCCGAAATGTGCACGAAGGATCTTAAATCGACGACGGGCGTGTGAGTCAACGAGCGCCCCTATCCGAATGGCCGAGCCGCGATCGATCGGAGCGAAAGCGTTGACTAATCCTAAACCACGCAGGCAAAGGAGCGCAGTCGACCAGGAATCACGAGAGTCACGAATGCCCCGTCGTGTCGACTGTCGCGACTCTCATTGTATTAATCGATTTACTATTATTATTATTATTATTTTATTGCTAATAGTACCCGTCGTTTGTGGTTTTCCGAACTCAACGTACCATCTCTCCACCTTTTTTTTTGTTTTTTTCTAAATTAGAATTTAATTGTTTATTGATTTATGCTTTCGCCCCTCTTCTTGGTTTTTACTTTTACCTTTTCTTTTTGATCAGTTGATGATGCTGGTTTTTATTTTTATTATTTGTTTATCTTTCTATAAATGGGATCCGAGTCTCTCTTTCTTCGTCGTCCCTTCGCACCGCCTTGTCCTCCTCCGAGTCTCGCCGTTCCTCTCTCGCTGGTAGAGAGGTGGAGAAGGTAAATCGAGATACAATCTTTCCTTCTTCCGCATCCCCGTCTCGCGTCGTTCTTCGATCTTGAGAGGTTTCCAGCTTCTTCTGTATGAGCCCTGAGCCTTCGATCCCCCTTCGTGGTATCTTCCCTTCCGGGGGCTGATGTTTTTGACAAAGATAGAATTTTTACTAGTGTTCCAAGGATTAAGATCTTATTCTGTGCTTGTTCTTCCACCTCTCCGTCTGGCGTCGTTCTTCGATTTTGAGTAGTCGCCGGCTTCTTCTCCATCATTTCTGAGTCTTTCGGTCACCCACCTGGTATCATGGGCTGCTTTTTTATGACGAGCATCGAATTTTTACTGGTCTTGCAAGGAATTTTCGTTCTGTTTGATTTTTCTGTTGATTTATTGTCCGAAAAATGGAATTTTTGTGACGGCCTTTGATGTTTCTTCTCTGAAACTCGCTGCTTTTCGTGGGAATTTTCGTTTGGTTCGCTGGTTTTTGGTGTTTGTGCGAGTGGAAAGAAGGGCTTATTTTGTGGATTTGTGCGTCTACAGGCGGTTGCAGACGCGAAGCTCCAAGAGATCCGAGGACAAGATGAACCACCGCGCGATGCAACAGCAGAACGCCTTATCTGCCAGCGAAGAGACGAGGGCGCCGTTCGCGGTGGCCGATCGAAAGCCGCCCGTCTTCTGCCCTAAGCCCCGCCGGCTCAGCCCGCTTGCCGCCGTCGCTGAACCGGTCCTACCCTTCCGTTGGCTCTCGAGGTAAGGTTCTCCTCTCTTTCTCGTCCCCAACTCTTAACCCTTTACTTCGCGAGTCGCTCTCCTTTTGTTTCCCTGCCTGACTCCCATCTCTCTCCCTGTTTGGTTCAGTCATCAAACCGATTTCTCCGATTCGAAGGCCAGAGCGGACCTCCATGGCATATTTCTCGCAAAGGTGAGGTTTTTCGTCGACCTCCGTACTCGTGAGGGTCTTCGGTAGCAGAATATCCAACCCGAACGGTTTTCGTTTTCAGGGCGGGGAGCAGAATCAAGTGTCCTCGTCACCGCCGTTCTTCTGCGGCTCGCCACCGAGCCGTGCCGCGAACCCGGTCGTCCACGACGCCCGGTTCGGCGAGGACCGCCCGCCGGCCGCCTTCGCCCCTGTACCACTAATCCAGTCCGGTCCGCCGCTCTCCCCCCAGCAGGGCTGTGCCCACGCCAAGTTCGGCCTCATGCCGGCGGCCGTGCGCGTCGAGGGTTTTGATTGCCTCGACCGCGACCGCCGGAGCTGCAGCAGCATCACTGCTGTGGCCTGAACAGCCCTGCCCGCGCTTCCTGCTTTATTTTTGGAACGCCGTGTGAGAGGAAGAAGAAGAAGATAACATTAACACCAAGAAATCAAAAACAACAATTAGGTGCTAAGCACACGAGCAGAGAAGCACAAGTGTTTCATCCCGACGAGGAGCTCTGTTATTTGTGACTGTACATTTTCCATTTGTAATTGAGGTAATTATGTAGATACAAAATAAGTGATCGCGAGAGAGATGGGATGGTGGGAAGGGGAAGCCAATATTTTGGTGTTTTGTTTTTGATCCAAGCATTGGATTTTGAGACTTGGAGAGGAGGTTTTTGAGCTCATTGTAGTGGCTTCGATATCTTCCTCCTCCAAGTTCGTAAACACCGATGAGTCATGAAATGTGTAAATACTAATCATGTAATGTATAAATCGTATGATGGATGGTGAAGTGATTGAAAGATGGTGGTGGTCTCAATGTGGACCATTATGTGTGCGCTTCGAGTCCCCATCTGCTTCGGTCAATGTTGTCAACTGAGAGGGTGTGGACATGAACATGAGAGTGCGTGACTCAGCTTGCTTGGTGGTGACCTAAAGGACGAGGTGACCATGTGAATGACAGCCTACCAGATGGGATTTGGGTTTGGTTTGATCCACCAATTCATCAGACTAAATCTTAGTATTACGATTTAATAATTTTAATAATTTTCTAATTGATTTTAGTTTTAAAAACAGTTATCCATCCTAATAAATATACACGTACATATCGTATTATAATATTTTTATTACCAAAGGTGATGCTGATAATAGCAGACGATTGGCAATCGAAATCACAGAAGGAGGCTGTCATGCATGCTACTCACAGCTGCCTCTGATGTCCTCTTGCGGATATCGTATCCCTGATCAGCTTAGCTCGCCTCCGTCCGGCGCATACATCCAAATCCAAGTGGATATCGTATCCTGCATTTACGTACGGCGACTTATCTCTGTCGATGAACTTGAAGAAACGTCCCGGATTTCGATACGATTCGTCCAGCCGACAACAGCTGCTCTGCCTCCACCCCTGTCCCCCTTCTCTCTCTCTCTCTCTCTTTTGCTTGGCTTCTTTGCTGCTCTTACTTCGGCTGCAGATTTTTTATCCTGGCCTCGGCCCGTGGGAGCACTGAAAGATCGCACGGTGGATCTCTCTTTGTTTGGCTCTTCTCCTTGTGGATACATCATTTGATTGGACGTGACATCGACCGCAAAGAGGACTGTGCTTGAGGTCTTGAGAGGGTGCGTTATGTGGTCGAATGGCGTGCGATTCGTGTCACTCTTGTTGATCTCCCAGAGCCTGCAACGGGTACTGGTCCTTCGGCGGAGTCAGGCGGAGGACATGCAGTCGACAGCGCGCCGGGAGTACGGCAGCCCTCATGTGACTGTACCCTCTCCCGAGACTGTGTCCTCCTAAATAATCTTTTCTTTACGATGACCGTAAACTAAATCGCCAATCATACATCTCTAAGCCTCTTTGTTCAACTTCATCAGAATAAAATAATATTTAGAACACCTAATCGTGGAGTAACAGATCGTTCGAATATATGTTTCGAGTCGCTCCGTCGGCGCTGAACGAGCAATCAGACAAAGCATAGAGAAGAGAAAAAGAGTTTGGATCGATCGAAACTGTAAACACTGTCTGGTTCTTGATATACTATTAATTTTTTATAGGATACTTGGCTGAGATCTAATTGCGTGCCGCTGTTGTGCTCCACCTGTCACCATCAGCCTCTGCGGAAGCTGCTTGACAGCCCCAGGGATCGATTCGACGTCCGACGGAAGCAAACAAAGCAGGACGGGTGGCCTTTCCTTTTGCTTGTTTCGGTTTCCAGTCACAGAGCAGTGTGCTAATACGTAATCACAAAGGTAGAAAGAATGAAACCATCCGTAACTGGTTGCAGGGCTGTCTCTCCCTCGTTCGTGTCCATGTTGATAGGCACGAGCGTGGGGACGACGATGACTGCGATGCAGATACGCCTTCCCTCCCCCAGTGTTTCAGGTTTGACTGCGCTCGCCTCTCGCCCGGTGACGTGCTCTGTCGGATGTCTGCTAAGCGTCGCCGCTCGAGTCTTGACCGTATGACTGTTCTTCTCTCCCTCCGCCGCCTTCAGAGAAGGAAAGAAAGCGAGCAGGTAGCGTTGAAGGCGAAGGCCAAGACGATCTCTTGGACGAATGACTTGTTTGTTTGCGGCCAGCAATTAATATGTTGTTGCGTTCACGAAATGTTGAATATAATTTAGATAGAAAATACAAAGAAAAAAAGCCTTCCGATTGGTTAATATGTTATTGCCAAACAAACAGTCGAAGGATAGGCATGTCAATATCTCAAAAGGATAAATACACATGTAGTAGATCTCATTCGCTATAAAGGAACCCAAAGAAGCCCCTCCTTATTCGCTGCTCTCACGGCTGCAGCAGCCTTTCCTATTGCACGGTGACGCAAAACGAGTAGGAAGCAAGAGATGAAACGAAGTCGAGTAGAGGGCGCGATGCCGTCCTCGAAGGCCCCCGCCGAAGCCTCCGGGAAGGCTCAGCGAAGGCAGAAGGCGTCGACGCCGAGGCTGACGACGGCGGTGGCCTCGCTGGAGAACGCAGCGGCGATGGGCGGAGGAGATGACAAGAACCCTGCTGCTGCTGCTGCCGCCGCCGCCGCCGACATACGGCAGTCGTCTTTCACTCCCTCTGCTCCGGCGGAGGAGGAAGCGGTGGGGTGGGGGGAAGGGGCGGCGGAGCTGGGAGAGTGGTGGTGGTGCCTGTGGGGCGTGGAGGAGGAGAAGCTCTTGGGCTGGTTCCCGTTCGTGGACGAAGACTTCCTCTGCTCCGATAGCAGGGGAAGTGAGGGGCCGGGCGGCCTGCTCTGGGAAGAGGAGGACCATGATATCTGGGAGCTGCAAAACATCCACGAGATCCCACACGCAGCATCCAAATAATTAAAGGTGGAAATTGGAGGGAAAGTAGGAATCAGTGTGAAGAAGTAGAGGACAAGACAGATTAGGAAGAGAAAAGGAGTGAAGAAAGTAAGAAGAAATGGGTGAAAGATTGCAGCTTTGGAAGTGAAGTTGGTTTTTAATGATTTCTCGGTTGATGCTGTGGCTTTTAGTGCTCTGTTCAAATATAGCGCACGGAACTGAGGGCCAGGTGACTCACTCGAAGAATGATATTTCTTGTGCTCTTGTCTTCTTCTTCTTCTTCGCTCTAATTCTTGAATTCTTCCCCCTTCTCTGTCTCTGGAAGATGGGATTCCATTTTGGCTCGGAGATGGGTGATGTGGAGCAAAGCAGGAAATGATGCGTTCTTATATTGATCCTTCTGATGCTTGTGTGTCATATTTCATCTATGTTTGTATCTACTATTCTAGCTTTACAATGTGAGGAATATATTACCACAAACTAGAAATTTCTCAAGAGATCTATAGTGATAATTTGTGAAATGATTAATGGGCGGAGAGTATCATCTCTGCTCGGTTTGATCCAGTAGGTTCTTCCGGGCTCCTTACGGACTCTGCTTCCATTTTCTCTATTTTAGTTCACTGCCATGGTTGTAGAATTCAAATCAATATAAGCTCATCTTACAAAGAATGAGAGGAACAGTAGTTCCAAAAGAAGGGGAGAAATCATGTCAGGCGTTGGTTTTTTTTGTTCATGCTTGCCGCCGACAGCTGAACCGAAGCTTGTCCAACTGCATGCGCAGAGGCATTGGTTCTTTGTACCGACAGCCGAAGTAGAAGAAGCTAAACAGTGTCGTTAATTGGTTCTGTGCCTGTACTACGGCTCTGTGTTAATGCTGCAATTTTCCGGTCACCATCTTTGTAATGATATCCATTGAATGATCCATGAGACGAAGGGCTGAAGGTACATGACAGCATTACGAAAGGAAATTAACAACCGACTGCACATATCACGAGTGTTTGAGCTTACAGCGTTATAGATGTCTGACTCAATAATATGCATCACGTTGATCTCGGTATCAGCTGTAAAATGCTGCATCTACTATAGGGAGACAGGGGAATCTCGTCTTGTTTCAGTGTCAGATCTCTCGCGTGATGAATTATTCTTTGTGAAGAGTAAGAGATGGAGAAGCGCATGCCAACTTTGCCTGTGAGACCTTCCACCACTTGCTTTACAGCTTTAGCGTTGATCGAAGTTGTTTCCCTGCGTTCTTTGTTGCAGCATGTGGAGTGGCATCCGATATGAGTGCTTTGAGATCATAGTAACAGTGTTTAGGCACGCCTTTTTACGTAAAGGAGGCATTCTGTACACCGGTATGGATTGTAAGAACGCTGTATGCGATCTCTGTATTTGCTGTGTGTTAACAATGGTGGCCTTGCTCTTCCTGCGGAGGGAGCGATGGTTCTTCCTGTTTCCTACGACCAATGTCGCTCGTCGGAGCATCTTGATGCATGTAGAAACCACTGCCATTGAGCTCCTATTCGCAGACCAATAAACACGGCTGTAATCCTCCTGCTTTGAGTTCCTTTTCCGGCTACCGATCAAAAACTCGAAGCACTGAACGCTTGGCTACTGTTAATGCTAATCCTTTTCCCAGTCGCAGCCATCAAAAGTGTTTCCTTCCCCTAAAGCAAAAGAGTGACTACACCAACTCGACTTGGTTGACGAAGAATATGATAGGAAACAACAAAAAGAGAGCAGTTTCTGTGCTGTGAATATAAGAAGAATAAAGACGGCTAAGTTAATTAATGGTCGATGGAGAGGGTGAAGTCCTGGAACTCAGGGTTTCTTGCTGGCCTATCATCCCTCGTCTTCGCGAGAGGCTCAGCCAAGCCGAAAACACCTGTCAGGCGCAGATCACGAGATATGATTTGCAGGTGGCAGGTTGGTTTCGGATGACCTCCGATCTCTCCTACTGCAGAGACATGTCCTGGCAGATGAATGTGCCCGTAAACTGAGCTTTCCGATCTGATATGAAGGCGGCAGCCGCAGCCGACATTGCTGGTCTCGCCAACAGTCATCGTGTCCTCCTTCCGTGCCACAGTGCGCAACCACGGGTAAGCTCATCTCAAGGCCACAAGTTGATGCCCACCCCTCTCTCTCTCTCTCTCTCTCTCTCTCTCTCTCTCTCTCTCTCTCTCGTGGACGTTTCCTTGATACGGACTCGAACTTGCAGTTGGGACGTATGCGGCTAGAAAAGTATGTACGTTTATCTTGACACCATCGTGTTTATTTCGCCTTTTGGCCTTTGCGAGACCGTCAGCCAATCACTTCATATCCCTCCTGCCTGGAACCTCTTGGCTTATCCTGGTCCTCGCGAGACATGGTGGTGGTGGGACTTTGTAGAAGATATCAATATCGTGTTTGTCTATTGACTACAGATGGTTAGATTAGGTTTCCGAGAAGCTACCCCAGAGTGTGATGATAGAGAGTTTTGATGTCGAGGGTGGACGATGATCGGCGGCATGTGTAGCTGCCTCAACTTACGGTTTCATGGAAGTTGGGATGAATTTTCCGGTGACGATTCTCCAACTTTCTCGAGGAACACGTAGCTGCAGCAGCTGCGGTCCGCGACAGCTCCCCGGTTTACCCACATCTCTATGGATTGGTGGAAGAAAGAGCAGAGGAAGTTTCTCTCGAGGTTTAAAGAACGGTAGAGAACGAAGGATTAGTCTGTTCTCGAACACTTTTGATTAAAATTTTTATCGATTAATCGAAGTAACACTTTTGATATCGGCTAAATCAGCTGACATTCTTCCTAAATTGATGAGCATAATAATATCTCTCTCGGGAGTTTGGTGACCCGTCACCGCCTTCCTCGCACCGAGGAGGAAGCGGTGGGAGAAGCTATAAATCCTTCTTGACCTAAAATTGCTAGAAGGATTGGGTCGTTTGCGTTGTTGCGTGGTGGTGGATCCGCCAACACGCCAAGCTTGTCGTTCGGATCATGTGCGGCTCACATCGATGTGAATTCCCAAATCGATCGGTCATCGTGATTGATTGATGCGCACGACTCCTCCGATGCGAGGGTGAAATCGGGGAGGTTTGGCCGCCCGGTTCGAGTCTCCCATGTGATGCGCTCGTCGTCCCGACGGACAAACCTTACGAGCATCAGTCGAGCCGAGTTAGGATGCTGTTGCCATCACCCATTAATTGAGGCAGTAGCCGTATGATTACGATGGACCTAATCGGTGCCCATCTCGGACCGGACCGGACCGGACCGGTTGAACCCACTTAAAGGCTCTGGAGACTTCGGTAGGCGTGAAATGGTGGGCCCATGTTCCTTGCCTATTCCCTTTGTCGGGCCCACGAGACGATTTGATTGAGTTCACGACTGGGCCCCGCAAATGAACTTCCAGTCTTGTGGTGGCCGTGAGGGCAGTACGTCACGTGATCTGACACCTACCGGCCTTTTGTGTGTCACCGTTCGAGAAAGCAAAAACAAATGCCGCAAGAAACGAGATGGCTTCCAAGAACATCCAGCCGAGCTGAGAAGACCAAGCCGGGCTCCGAGCTGGTCCCCTCTCTCCGGACGCCAACTCCGGACTTGAAATCCGGCTCAATGCGGACGTGTCCTCTTAACATTTTGGCCCTCCTACTTTCACCTATTGTAAACACGAAGGAAAATTCCGCCTTTCCCACTATATAAACCCGCTCCCATCCGCTCGGCCCTGTAGACTCGTGCGCGCTTCGTGCTTTCCCTTTTTAACCTTCCTACGATAAACCCCACCCCCACCTTGCTTTACCGCTCTCTTCGTATTGTACGCCGACGCCGAAGTAGTCCTTTCACTATCGCTTCCCTAATCCACCCTTGGATTTTTAGTTCCTATGGAGGAATCCGTCGAACACAAGAGGCGCCGAGGCGAGGAGGAGGGCTTCCCGGATATCTCCTCGCCCGCGGCCAAGCGCCTTCACGATGACCTTCTCCTTGATGACGACGATGCAGTCGCCGGGGAGCAGGACCTCGCCTCCGTTATGAAGAGCCTGGAGGAGGAGATTTCTCTCCCGTCGCCTATGCCGCCTCAGTCGCAGGCTGCTGTGTGGACAGACCAGCCGGATCTGGGGTACCTCTGCGAGGCCTCCGATGACGAGCTTGGCCTACCGCCGCCGCCTTCGGTTCCGTCATCGTCCGTCGAGGACGGCGAGGCCCCAGAGTTGGAAGCCTCCACTGTCACTGTCGCCGCCGAAGGAGGTGCGACGGAGGCTGTGGGGATCGGTCAGATGTGGGGATTCGACGACGAGTTCAGCGGCTACGGGTGGCCAGATGAAGTGTTCGGGGTCGGGTCGGATGGTAGGGTGGTGGCGGAGTCGGAGAACGGGATGCTGTTCGAAGACGCTGACGCCGCTGACTGTTCGCCGGCCGACTTCGCTGATATCCCCTGGCGGTCGGAGACGCTTCCCGCCGTCTGATCGATGTCGGACGCATCCAGCTTTTCTCCATTAAAGTTTTTAAAATTATTTTTTAGTTTGTAAATTTTCCAAAAAAGAATTATATTTATAGAAAAAAGGACCCAAAACTTGCAGCAGATCCAAATCGCTTCATCAATTGATGTCATCTGATCCGAGAAAAGCTAGTGAATTTTATGTCCTATGAATCTGTGGTTACTCTTCTCAATGGAACTCTCATGAACTTAATAACCATGATATAGTGATAACAACTCAATTATATATCATATTAAATGACGTAGGAGTTCTATTAAGCTTTGTTCGTCCAGTAGGCTAGATCCAAACATATTGAATGATGCTCCGGCACCATGTCAAGTGTCTTATTATGACCACTTCATCGATGAAATGAGATTTATGTATTTGATTTCTTGGGGATGGATTTCGTGCCCATCAAAAACTATGGCTTCTGATTTGGACCGGCTTTGATTTTGGGTCGGGCAAATTAACCCAAATTCAGATGGATTTGGGCTTGTCTAACTCGTATCGGAATTCCAATTATATCCAATTGGACCGTTTTATTTAAACTTTAAACCCACCTGTCGTCGAGGTGTCGGCGGGCGGCCCTGCGGATCTTGCGCGGTCCTTTCGTCTCCTTGCGGCTAGGCAACCAGTGGTAAGGGGGTCTGGTAGCGCCTATAAGAATGTGCCCTATGCTTCGTGTTCCGTGCTCTCCCTTCTCTCTCTCTCTCTCTTTGATTCTCCACTCTGATTGCTTGTTCGTCTCTTCTTGCGATCGGGGACATTGACTTGATCCCGCCGCTGCTTGGGGATGATCGAAGATTGGCCACCATCATCGCTGTTCGTTCTGATGGCACCAAGTCTCGAGTTCGAAGAGGAGGAGTCGATGGGGCCACAGCCTCCCTGTTTCTCCCCGTTGTTCCTTGCGTGCTGCTGGAGGGATCTCCTTCCTCAGGTGTGTCTTCCCCCAATTCTTGTTGCAATGTTGATCACTGCGTTTTGAAATGGACCGTCTGAAACGGATTCATTTACACTACATGGGCCGGTCCACTGAGTTTACGGGTTTTTTTACTGGAGAGAAGGCATGCCGACTGCGTGTTTTCACGTGCTCCGCACATGGGAACTCGAATTGGGAAGTGCGCCCACGTGTTTCCCAGGAAGAGGTCTTTTCCCGTCAACCCACCATCTGACTCACTTACTCTAATATTGAAGTAGACGGCATCATCGTGCACGGCCTCCGCTCCGAGCGTGCGAGGTGTTGATCCGCACGTGTCGTGCCTTTTTTATAGTGGCTTCATCTCTACAAACGGGTATTTAATTTAAATTTTATTATTTATCGTGGTGGTAGCGTCTCTTGAGCCTCACGTGAGGGCTGTATGGTTGTGTGTCGTTATGAGAATTTGGGGTAGCTTAGTGATAGGGAATTTATCGATACTTAATATGCAGTTGTTATGTGTTATCAAAATCTTCCATCTACATTTATAAAGATTTAAAGTAGATAAGTATAAATTTTTTTCTTATTTTTTATGATAACAAATCTAATAATAAATCTTTTATGATAAAGAAAGACATTGTAAATATTTTTTTTCTGCATTTATTTCTTTTGAACTAATCGAACCCACGTTTTGGGATCTCGGATTACTAACTTAAGCTTCGTATGTATTTGAAAAAAAATTTCGACCTCGATTTTAGTATAGATAGTACCTTAAGAGTTTGACATTTTGGATTCATCCCGAAACCATTTCAGATTCACTTCAGAACTATCTCGAATTCACTTTGGAGTCATCTGGAAGCCACCACGGATCCACCTCACATTTTCATCTCAAATACACCTTAAACATTCATATACAGATCTAGATCACATCGGACTGATCAATATGTTAATATTTTTTTTCCTAACATTTAACTAATTTTTGAACAAATAAATAAATAATGTTTACAATTATATGTAATTTTATTTGTAGGATTACCAATAACCCATTTTTAAGACGGTCACAAGACCTAATGTCATAAAATTCAACATGCAGAGTCAAAGATTGAAACCATCGGAAACTTCTCAAAGGCCATTTTTTATTGCCTTACAGCCTTACAACCCACGCATCGACATGGATGAAAACTACATAAATGATTGGAAGATATGGCAAGAGAAATTCCTCTAATTGTTAGAGAAAAAGAAGGTTACCAACAAAAGGATGAAGACAAAAACATCCAACTTTTTTGACTGTTTGGTACGTGCTTGACAAAATGCCACAGCCAGGATACCTTTTGACGAGAAACCAATACTGATTGAGAATTTAGATGGTGGATTGGGAATTACATTCATTGTCCATGGCTTACTTAATCGAGGATAAATTGGATAAATTGGTTGATTATAGATTGAATTATCGCTATAGAATTTCCTTTGGTGCTACCAGTCATATCAAAATTACATTAATTCAATTTCTATATATTACTTGCATCCATCACGTTATAGGAAATTATATGTTTTGACGAGATTGAAATTACATTCAAAGCAAAAAAGCCACTTCCGATGTCACTGATTGACATTTGTTTTGGGAATTATATATTGAAATTTTATTTGTCCAGTGTCAATGATTCAATCATGTGTACATTTCTAGTAGGAAGACTTTGGTAAGTGATGCCAACCGCGTGTCACGACTGCTGCACAGAGACAGAGAGAGAGAGGGGTAAGTAATGCTCGAGTCGTGGGACTTCATCTCTTTCTTTGGGTTGGAAGAGTCTACGCATGCCGCCTCATCACACCCACGCCACCCCCGTCACAAGGCGAACATTTCATCGAACAGTAAATTCCCACTTTCGAAGGTAATATTATTAACTTATTTGTGGGGTAATAATGAGAAGGTAACAGCAAATTAATCACCGTAGTAATATCAATTACTCAGGTAATCTATGCGCTGGAAACGTTTTGGTTTCCTTGTTGGTATTTATTCCAACTGTTACTGTTTCCGAATTAATCACCCCATCAATTGCGTATTTATTCTCCCAGTTTGTCTCCGAGAAGTTTTCACGGACCCACTTCTCCACCCGGAGGGTTCCATACGTGGCCCACTTTGTCTTCTAACATCAGTGGGAAACGACACCGGGTCGGCGTATCGCCTTCCAATATCTCTACGAATCCCATCGTAGCCGTTTACTTAATGGATTCCTACTCGAGATTCGTGATGTAACGAGAAAGGGCCTGCGGCAACAAATCTGAACCGTACGCCCCTCTGCTGGCTTATGTTATCGTCACCTGCTTCGGTTTCTCTCATTATTAATGCGAACAACCCCGTCAGTCTTCTTCCTTTCTCCTCCTCCTCCTCCTCCTCCCTCTTGGCTGTGGGGTTTTAGCGGTGAAGCGATCGAGTCAGCGGAGAGGGGACGACGAGAGGTCGAACGGGAGCTACGTCGAAGGGGCGGTTTGGATTTATGTCGTCTGGTCCCTTCGATCTATTGTTTCTCGGTGCTGGAAACTTGGGAGCTTTGGATCGGCAACCGTGTGCTTCTGGTGTCATCGCTGGTCTCTCCCTCTTTCTCATCCTCTCCTTCGTCTCCTATTCTTCACAGTGGCCGAAGAGGAGGGATTCGATGCAATATGCAAGGTATGGACGTATCGCACCCGTGATCTTTGATTGGAAACAAACATCGGGGCAAACGCCTGAAGTTGGTTGCTTTCGGTGTTCTTGGTTGCAGGGCTGGTTTTGGAGTGACGTTTTTCGGATTTCAGCATACATATCTGTGTTGTTTCCGATTCATCTTCTTGAGAGTAACCCTTACTTGACGGAGAGATCCAAAAAAGAAAAGCCCGTTTTGTTTTTCCTTTTTTTTTCTTTCTTTTTTTTCGATTTTGAGAGGAGAAATGACGCCCTGTGAGCGCTTGTGTGAGAAACAGCATCATAAGCCGCTGAGGAGGAGGGGGAAGAAGAAGCAACGCCACCGAACCGATGCCGCTTCCCAACTCCAATCCGGACTACTCGCAAGAAGAGTCCGCGTCGTCTTCGACGATCCCGACGCCACGGAGTCGAGCGACGACGAGGGGATGAACTACTCCTGCCGAAAGAAGAGGGCGATTCACGAGTTCTCGGTGCTTCCCACATTCCCTTTGTCGCTCTTGCAAGCCTCGTCGGAGGAGAGCAGCGGAAGGAAACCCAAAAACTTCCGGAGGCCGAAGGTCATAACACTCGGCTCGGTGAATTCGACTTCCGGCACCTCCCCTGTCAAGTTTAAGGGGGTCAGGCAGCGTCCTTGGGGGAAATGGGCGGCCGAGATCCGTGACCCCATCCGCGGCGTCAGGATTTGGCTCGGCACTTACGACACCGCGGAGGCTGCCGCCGCAGCTTACGCGGCTGCTGCGCTCCGCTTTCAGTCTGAGAAGAAAATCCTCGCCGCCGACGTGTCCTCCAACTCCACCACCACCTCCACGTCATCCTGTGCCTCGATGCACTCCGACGCAGTGGCCGTGGCGGCGCCCCCCTCTCCCTCGTCCGTGCTCGACATCTCCGCATCCGCCATCGCGGAGTATGGCCTGGTGTCGCCCGAGAAGACCGCCCCGGCAGGGGCAGAGCGGTGCTTCTCGGAGCTCTTGATGGAGCAACAGCTGGCGTCCCCCTTCGAGTCGGACCCGTTTCTCGAGTCGGTGCTGCTCGACGAGGAGTTCGTGCCGCTCGAGTGCCTCCCCGTCTTTGATGACGACATCGTCGGCGATGATTTTCCCAGCCTCGAGGCCCTCAGCCAGTTGATGCAATTCGATCTATGAAAGCGAGAAGATTTTGCAGCTTAGTCCCCAGCATCACTGCTACCATTATTTATCTCAGCAAGAAAGAGATAGATGTGTTTTTCGAGATTTTCGTTCGATTTTGCTTCGTGAGTGAAGACTTCTTGGGTTTTTCCGGAGCTGTTAGAGCCGCCCCCAAGAAGAAGACTTTTCCTTGTCATTGCATGTTGGTCTTTTTCTCCAAAACATAGTCTTGCTTTCGTTCGGCTATTGCAATGCGTTCGCCATGGAAACTGTGCGTTCGAAGACTGGTCGCTTGTCCTTATTCCCTCGAAGCTGTCTTCCATTCTTGGTGGATGCTTGTGTTGATGATGCCCGAGGGGGGAAAAAAGCATGGCTGGTGTTGTACCGCATGTTATGCTCTCTGTTCCCCACATTGTGAGCTCAGACTTTGTCTCCGAGCCAAGGTTGGTGGTGGAGTTCTTTAATGCTGCGCTGCTGCTGAGATCTTTTTGGTGCTCTTTGTATATGGGTGGTCGTCGAGCTCCCCGTCTCTGTCAAACAGGCGAGCTGATACAGTGAACTTTCACGTGCCAATGCTACTTCGACAGTGAAGCGTCAGTCGAGTCAAAGCTGCTTCTGCTCTTCTAAACTTATCAATCTTTTACGGTATTATATTATTCTCAGGTACACTCCATTATTCTTAGTAGCCATATTTAATACAGGGGTTCGGAGGATGTATCTGTTGCCATTGAGACATCGAGACCCTTCCCATGATCATGTGTCACTCCTCTCTCGCTCGTAAATGTGGTCTCTCAACCTGCAATCCATTTAGTTGAATGAATCGATCTACTTGATACTATTTAGGAAGAGCCTATTGTTTTGTTTCCGGTGGCAAATTGAACAGTCCCATGCTACCTCGAAGGTTGTGCCCCAAATCTCCTCCTCCATCGCCGGCAAAGCAGTGACCTTGTTCTTCGGATGCTCATAGCTCCTGAGTCCAGTGGACGTCGACAGGAAACAGCCTTGTTTCAGATCCCAACTGGTTAGCCATTGCCATACTCGAACAGCTTATCGTACTAATCAAGGAAGTATGGAGTCACCTGGCGGAAATGATGCCAATGATTTCCCGCATGCACTTGTTAGTTCCTCGGCGTCATCGGAGAAAGCTAGATAGCCATCGGCGGTTATCCCCATGAACAAGGGCACCTTACCATCTCCGTCCTGACGAAGTCACACGAAGACCTAATGTCATAAAATTCAACATGCAGAGTCAAAGATTGAAACCATCGGAAACTTCTCAAAGGCCATTTTTTATTGCCTTACAGCCTTACAACCCACGCATCGACATGGATGAAAACTACATAAATGATTGGAAGATATGGCAAGAGAAATTCCTCTAATTGTTAGAGAAAAAGAAGGTTACCAACAAAAGGATGAAGACAAAAACATCCAACTTTTTTGACTGTTTGGTACGTGCTTGACAAAATGCCACAGCCAGGATACCTTTTGACGAGAAACCAATACTGATTGAGAATTTAGATGGTGGATCGGGAATTACATTCATTGTCCATGGCTTACTTAATCGAGGATAAATTGGATAAATTGGTTGATTATAGATTGAATTATCGCTATAGAATTTCCTTTGGTGCTACCAGTCATATCAAAATTACATTAATTCAATTTCTATATATTACTTGCATCCATCACGTTATAGGAAATTATATGTTTTGACGAGATTGAAATTACATTCAAAGCAAAAAAGCCACTTCCGATGTCACTGATTGACATTTGTTTTGGGAATTATATATTGAAATTTTATTTGTCCAGTGTCAATGATTCAATCATGTGTGCATTTCTAGTAGGAAGACTTTGGTAAGTGATGCCAACCGCGTGTCACGACTGCTGCACAGAGAGAGAGAGAGAGAGGGGTAAGTAATGCTCGAGTCGTGGGACTTCATCTCTTTCTTTGGGTTGGAAGAGTCTACGCATGCCGCCTCATCACACCCACCCACCGCCCCGTCACAAGGCGAACATTTCATCGAACAGTAAATTCCCACTTTCGAAGGTAATATTATTAACTTATTTGTGGGGTAATAATGAGAAGGTAACAGCAAATTAATCACCGTAGTAATATCAATTACTCAGGTAATCTATGCGCTGGAAACGTTTTGGTTTCCTTGTTGGTATTTATTCCAACTGTTACGGTTTCCGAATTAATCACCCCATCAATTGCGTATTTATTCTCCTAGTTTGTCTCCGAGAAGTTTTCACGGACCCACTTCTCCACCCGGAGGGTTCCATACGTGGCCCACTTTGTCTTCGAACATCAGTGGGAAACGACACCGGGTCGGCGTATAGCCTTCCAATATCTCTACGAATCCCATCGTAGCCGTTTACTTAATGGATTCCTACTCGAGATTCGTGATGTAACGAGAAAGGGCCCGCGGCAACAAATCTGAGCCGTACGCCCGTCTGCTGGCTTATGTTATCGTCACCTGCTTCGGTTTCTCTCATTATTAATGCGAACAACCCCGTCAGTCTCCTTCCTTTCTCCT
Organism: Musa itinerans; assembly: GCA_001649415.1. Classification (NCBI taxonomy): domain Eukaryota; kingdom Viridiplantae; phylum Streptophyta; class Magnoliopsida; order Zingiberales; family Musaceae; genus Musa; species Musa itinerans. Next base: position 215,761 of record LVTN01000239.1, read on the forward strand.
CCTCCTCCTCCTCCTCCCTCTTGGCTGTGGGGTTTTAGCGGTGAAGCGATCGAGTCAGCGGAGAGGGGACGACGAGAGGTCGAACGGGAGCTACGTCGAAGGGGCGGTTTGGATTTATGTCGTCTGGTCCCTTCGATCTATTGTTTCTCGGTGCTGGAAACTTGGGAGCTTTGGATCGGCAACCGTGTGCTTCTGGTGTCATCGCTGGTCTCTCCCTCTTTCTCATCCTCTCCTTCGTCTCCTATTCTTCACAGTGGCCGAAGAGGAGGGATTCGATGCAATATGCAAGGTATGGACGTATCGCACCCGTGATCTTTGATTGGAAACAAACATCGGGGCAAACGCCTGAAGTTGGTTGCTTTCGGTGTTCTTGGTTGCAGGGCTGGTTTTGGAGTGACGTTTTTCGGATTTCAGCATACATATCTGTGTTGTTTCCGATTCATCTTCTTGAGAGTAACCCTTACTTGACGGAGAGATCCAAAAAAGAAAAGCCCGTTTTGTTTTTCCTTTTTTTTTCTTTCTTTTTTTTCGATTTTGAGAGGAGAAATGACGCCCTGTGAGCGCTTGTGTGAGAAACAGCATCATAAGCCGCTGAGGAGGAGGGGGAAGAAGAAGCAACGCCACCGAACCGATGCCGCTTCCCAACTCCAATCCGGACTACTCGCAAGAAGAGTCCGCGTCGTCTTCGACGATCCCGACGCCACGGAGTCGAGCGACGACGAGGGGATGAACTACTCCTGCCGAAAGAAGAGGGCGATTCACGAGTTCTCGGTGCTTCCCACATTCCCTTTGTCGCTCTTGCAAGCCTCGTCGGAGGAGAGCAGCGGAAGGAAACCCAAAAACTTCCGGAGGCCGAAGGTCATAACACTCGGCTCGGTGAATTCGACTTCCGGCACCTCCCCTGTCAAGTTTAAGGGGGTCAGGCAGCGTCCTTGGGGGAAATGGGCGGCCGAGATCCGTGACCCCATCCGCGGCGTCAGGATTTGGCTCGGCACTTACGACACCGCGGAGGCTGCCGCCGCAGCTTACGCGGCTGCTGCGCTCCGCTTTCAGTCTGAGAAGAAAATCCTCGCCGCCGACGTGTCCTCCAACTCCACCACCACCTCCACGTCATCCTGTGCCTCGATGCACTCCGACGCCGTGGCCGTGGCGGCGCCCCCCTCTCCCTCGTCCGTGCTCGACATCTCCGCATCCGCCATCGCGGAGTATGGCCTGGTGTCGCCCGAGAAGACCGCCCCGGCAGGGGCAGAGCGGTGCTTCTCGGAGCTCTTGATGGAGCAACAGCTGGCGTCCCCCTTCGAGTCGGACCCGTTTCTCGAGTCGGTGCTGCTCGACGAGGAGTTCGTGCCGCTCGAGTGCCTCCCCGTCTTTGATGACGACATCGTCGGCGATGATTTTCCCAGCCTCGAGGCCCTCAGCCAGTTGATGCAATTCGATCTATGAAAGCGAGAAGATTTTGCAGCTTAGTCCCCAGCATCACTGCTACCATTATTTATCTCAGCAAGAAAGAGATAGATGTGTTTTTCGAGATTTTCGTTCGATTTTGCTTCGTGAGTGAAGACTTCTTGGGTTTTTCCGGAGCTGTTAGAGCCGCCCCCAAGAAGAAGACTTTTCCTTGTCATTGCATGTTGGTCCAAAACATAGTCTTGCTTTCGTTCGGCTATTGCAATGCGTTCGCCATGTAAACTGTGCGTTCGAAGACTGGTCGCTTGTCCTTATTCCCTCGAAGCTGTCTTCCATTCTTGGTGGATGCTTGTGTTGATGATGCCCGAGGGGGGAAAAAAGCATGGCTGGTGTTGTACCGCATGTTATGCTCTCTGTTCCCCACATTGTGAGCTCGGACTTTGTCTCCGAGCCAAGGTTGGTGGTGGAGTTCTTTAATGCTGCGCTGCTGCTGAGATCTTTTTGGTGCTCTTTGTATATGGGTGGTCGTCGAGCTCCCCGTCTCTGTCAAACAGGCGAGCTGATACAGTGAACTTTCACGTGCCAATGCTACTTCGACAGTGAAGCGTCAGTCGAGTCAAAGCTGCTTCTGCTCTTCTAAACTTATCAATCTTTTACGGTATTATATTATTCTCAGGTACACTCCATTATTCTTCGTAGCCATATTTATTCAGGGGTTCGGAGGATGTATCTGTTGCCATTGAGACATCGAGACCCTTCCCATGATCATGTGTCACTCCTCTCTCGCTCGTAAATGTGGTCTCTCAACCTGCAATCCATTTAGTTGAATGAATCGATCTACTTGATACTATTTAGGAAGAGCCTATTGTTTTGTTTCCGGTGGCAAATTGAACAGTCCCATGCTACCTCGAAGGTTGTGCCCCAAATCTCCTCCTCCATCGCCGGCAAAGCAGTGACCTTGTTCTTCGGATGCTCATAGCTCCTGAGTCCAGTGGACGTCGACAGGAAACAGCCTTGTTTCAGATCCCAACTGGTTAGCCATTGCCATACTCGAACAGCTTATCGTACTAATCAAGGAAGTATGGAGTCACCTGGCGGAAATGATGCCAATGATTTCCCGCATGCACTTGTTAGTTCCTCGGCGTCATCGGAGAAAGCTAGATAGCCATCGGCGGTTATCCCCATGAACAAGGGCACCTTACCATCTCCGTCCTGACGAAGTCACACGAGTGATCAGAAGTGACCACCTTTTACCATCTACCGTGCGCCATGATGCTTACCGATGCCGCGAACACCGTCGAGGTGACGTTGTCGAAGACGATGAAGGCGAAATTGCCTTCGAGGTGAGCGAGCATGAGGTTTGTGGGATAAGGAGCGCGGTCTCGCAGTGCCCGATACGCCTCCATCACCAGCACCACCTCGCTTGCATTCTTCCCCAGCCCGTAATGGTGTTTCAGGCTCGGCAGGTTCTCCAGCGTCCCCTTGAACAAGCAAAATATCTCGTCGCTCACGGCGAACGACCTGCCGAGTACCGACGACGGGAAGCGTGGTTGGGGAACCAAAGAGATGATGATACGTCGAAGGGTAGTAGTGCTCCTCACCTTGGTTGCAGCAGGGACTGGTTTTGATGGGTGTAGGAGATACGTGCAGCGCTGCCGATGTTGATGGCAACGGAGCATGGGTTGTTCTTGAGGAAGGCATCGAGGAGCTTGTCTGCGGTCTTCTTCGCCGTCGGGGTGCGGTGGCCGGCTCGGACGAGCTCCTCCGGTGGGCTCACCACTGAGCCGCTGAAGACCCCAAGCATCGTTGGTGGAGGAGCAGAACCACCCAAACCAGGGAGACTCCTTCCACGGATGCGCATCAAAAAGCTTTATAGGTCTTCTCGTGCAATGTCGCAGCATGAAATTTTCTTACGTTTGTATGAGATAAAATATGGTCGACCACAGGAGCATCGAAGTGACCGCACTACAAGCTTCTTCCCCCGTCGTTACGAAGGAGACAACAAAGATGGTTCTGGAAGCCGTTTCTGTGAAGCAAAACCACCATGGCAGGCAAGCAAGACAAATGGGGGTAGCGTTGGGAAGATCGACACTTGTGGTGTTCTTCGGAGCAAAAATGACGTGGATTCCTTGGAAGAGCTCGAGTTATGCAACGTATGACGCTCTGCGGAACAAGCCGAGGCTCGTTACGATTCATGTGGAGGTCGGTGTCGGGAGGGGGAATAGAGATGTTGCAGAACTCTAACGAAGAAGCCATCGATAGATGTCCAACTTTTTGACGACAGCTTGAAATGGTTTTGTTGATGAACTGATGCGATGTAGTTGATGAGTCACCATGGCCTAATCCACGGGGCAATGTCGAGAGTCTCCGGTCGGCTCGGTTGGCTCTTGAGATCGATCGACCACCGCTTTAAGTGTTGGCGCCGGGAACCTGATCAGCGTTTCCCCTTCGGAAGGTGGCGGCTTTCCTGCAAAAGAAAAGACCTTCGTTGGATGTTTTCCGACTTTGGTCCCTCCGACGATCAAGTCAGTAGCGGGTTGGATCCTCTTTCTCTCCTTTTTCCTCCCCGTGGCCGGATGCCGATCATGGGCTTTTATACTACTATACGAGGGTCGGTCGTACACGGGTTCGGCGCGACGGCCGATCCTCGAGAGGTGAGATGGTACCTTTATGTGGTCGTCGTCTCGGGACGCGCGGAACGGTGTCGTATGGCGCCGCCCCAAACTTTTCGGGATGGGTCGTACCCAGCAATGCCTTGGTACGGAATCTGGTTTGGCACGCAGGGGTGCTCCTCTCGTTGACTTGGCTACGACGTGGCGTGACGTGGCCTAGGCCCAAAATATACCTGATCACTTCTCCCCCCCCCTAATCGAGGCGTGCCGTGGGGTCCTTGAGAGGGCGAGAGGTGCGCCTGGGTCGGAACGCCGTGGATGTGTTGGCTGCTTGCGAGGGGAAATTGGATCTATTCGTCATGTGGTGGTTCTGGGCGGCGCTCGGGCAGGGCGACATTGGTAGGCCGTTGGTCAGAGGATCGAGCTGTGTGATTTGAGTTTAGAGACCGGCGCCATTGGCTGAGTAACTGATCTCGGGCTTGGGTTTGACGTCGGCGGGTCACGAGTCAGGGGCGATATGGAGCGACTCGGGCAATGAACTGAGCCGGCGAGTCGCAAGTCTGGAACCGATCTGGAGCGACTCGGGTAATGAACTGAGTCGGCGAGTCGCAAGTCGAGAATCGATCTGGAGCGACTCGGGTAATGAGAACTGAGTCGGCGAGTCGCAAGTCGGGAACCGATCTGGAGCGACTCGGGTAATTAACTGAGCCGATGAGTCGCAAGTCGGGAATCGATCTGGAGCGACTCGGGCAATGAATTGAGCTGGTGAGTCACAAGTCGAGAACCGGTCTGGAGCGACTCGGGAAATGAACTGAGCCGGCGAGTCGCAAGTCAGGAACTGATCTGGAGTGACACAGGCAATGAACTAAGCTGGCGAGTCGCAAGTCGGGAACCGGTCTGGAGCGACTCGGGCAATGAACTGAGCCGACGAGTCGCAAGTCGGGAACCGATCTGGAGGGACTCGAGTAATGAATTGAGCCGATGAGTCGCAAGTCGGGAACCGATCTGGAGCGACTCGGGTAATGAGAACTGAGTCGGCGAGTCGCAAGTCGGGAACTGATCTAGAGCGACTCGGGCAATGAACTAAGCCGGCGAGTCGCAAGTCGGAAATCGATCTGGAGCGACTCGGGCAATGAACTGAGCCGGCGAGTCGCAAGTCGGGAACTGATCTAGAGCGACTCGGGCAATGAACTAAGCCGGCGAGTCGCAAGTCGGAAATCGATCTGGAGCGACTCGGGCAATGAACTGAGCCGGCGAGTCGCAAGTCGGGAACCGATCTGGAGTGACTCAGGTAACGAACTGAGTCGGTGAGTCGCAAGTCAGGAACCGATCTGGAGCGACTCGAGCAATGAACTGAGCCGGCGAGTCGCAAGTAGGGAACCGATCTGGAGCGACTCGGGCAATGAACTGAGCTGGCGAGTCGCAAGTCGGGAACCGATCTAGAGCGACTCGGGTAACGAACTGAGTCGGCGAGTCGCAAGTCGGGAACTGATCTGGAGCGACTCGGGCAATGAACTGAGCCGGCGAGTCGCAAGTAGGGAACCGATCTGGAGCGACTCAGGCAGTCACGCCTCATGGCGCGTTGGTTGGAGCGGTGCTGGTTCGGCGAGAAACTGCATCACACACGGAGCCATTTGCCACGTGGCGTGTCGAGCGGGGCGGCGCTGGTTCTGGCGGGAAACTGCATCATGCACGGAGTCATTCGCCACGTGGCGTGTCGAGCGGGGCGGCGCTGGTTCTGGCGGGAAACCGCAACACGCACAGAGCCATTCACCACGTGGCGTGTCGAGCGGAGCAACGCTGATTCTGGCGGGAAACTGCCTTTCACGAGTTGCCTTTTGGCGGGAGATATAAGGTGACGAGACGTTTTCTGGCGAGATCTCCGAGACTGGCGAATCTGGGGAATCTGAGGAGTCATGATGGCTTCGAAGTCCGCGACCATCTCTCTCCTCGGAACGCTCAATCGTCGCCTTTGCTGTGAAGCGACCTGCTCTTTATAAGCTCCCTACGGAGGGGTTTTCACCATTTTTGCTCAGTTGTCGTCACCTTGCCTAGCCGCCGTAGCCTAGCTTGCTCCTCCGTTCAGTGACCCACCTTCTTCCTCCCTACTTCGAGGTCGGGATGTCTTCGCCTCCTTCGTTTTCTTCTCCAACTTCCTTTTCTTCTTCTTCTTCCAAGGGCCCAGGGGTTACCAAATTGTCTTCGGGAGGTGTGCCTCCAGAGGCCGTGGGGAGTTCTGCCATGCTTGCAAGTCTCAAGCTGTGGTACGATGTAGATTCGATGGTGACCGAGGAGCTTTTGGGGAGCTTCGGGATCGTTATTGCATCCCGGAGTGTTATGGCTTTTTGCCCCTTGGCCGGGTCAGCAGTCGTATGATCAGTTTCCCTAGGGATTCGGGCTGACGGTGGGTGCCCTCGAGGCGGGACTGCAGTTCTCGCTTCATCCCGTTATCGAGGATTGCCTTCGTAAGTGGGGTATATCGTCGTCTCAGATGGCATCAAACTCCTTGCGTTATTTGGTGACCTTCCTCGGGAAGTATAGTGCAGTTGGGATAGAACCATCTAGGGCTCTATTCCTAGCCTGCTTCTGATTGTGTAGGGGACGAGGCGGTTATTACTTGACCGCCCGTAGTGGGTTCAAGATTAGCGGCGGCCCTTCCAATAACAAGGGTTGGAAGAGCCGCTTCTTCTTTGTCAGTTGCAGTTGGGGGTGGGGCTTCAGCACTGGGTGGACTTCCTGCACCGTCGACAATGTCCTCCTGCTACTTTCGAGCAGAGAGTCAACGGACGTGAATCGGCTGAGGAGCATCCTGTCCTCTTCTCGGGCAGTCAGGGAGATGATCGAGGAGTGGCTGGTCGAGGCAGGGCTGAGCTCGGTCGTTAGGGGTATGGTTGCCTACATGCCATATACTGTTTGCTTGTTTCGAGCTATCTGACCGGCTAGGTTTTTTTTTTTTTTTTTGTAGAGATGGTGGATCTTCGGTCCATAAAGAAGGTGCCTCCTGCCAAAGTCGTTGTGACTCCACCTCGGGGCGGCGAGGGTTCCAGAGCCGGGGATGTCCCGAAGAGGGGCGCACCTGAGGGGGCGTTGGGATCTTCGGAAGTGAGTCGACCTACCAAGAAACTGAAGACCGCGGTTCGGAAGGTGTCCGCGAGATCGGTCGCTTGTGGGCGCGCCTTCCCGGGATCAACAAGAGCGACTCCCCCGAGTGAGGTTTCGGGCAGTGCAAAAGAAAAGGGGGCGGTTGGTTCATCTGGCGATGATCCCGTAAAGAGGGCATCGATGCGCCCGAAGTCGATGCAGGACTTGTGCTGCGTTGGTTGGTCAGAGGGCGAGGAGTATCGGGCCTTGACTATGACCAGCCTTCCTGCTGGGGTGCCGGGAACCCCTTATGTCACTCGGTGGCCCGATCTCAAGGCTGACAACCGTATCTGGGCTGACGAGCCGACAGCCCAGGAGTTTATCCGGGGAGTGTTGCACCCAACTATGGCCAAGGAACTTTATGGTTGCACCTCGGAGGTGCTGGCGGATCGGGCGGCCAAGTCACTGGTCTGGGTAAGTAGTGGCGTTCCTCTCTTTGGTGCCTCCTTCGTATGGGTCTTGATGTTAGTTTTGTTACAAGGTCAGCACTATGCCATGGTGTTGATTGACCGAGTCCTTGACGCCGGGCGGGTAATTGAGCATCAATCGGATACCTATGCCGCTCTTCGCTTGGAGAACTAGGAGCTGAGGAGCTTGTTCGGTTCGGAGGTCGTGGCAGCGGTCGAGCAGCGTGCCTCGGCTTTGGATGAAGAGGTGAGTCGTTTGAAAGCCGAGTTGGAGGAAAGCCAGTCCCGCGCTTTGTTGCTGAACAAGCGCGACAATCCCGGGTCGTTGAACAAGCGCCAGTAACGATCTGGCGTTGAGGCCGGCACTCCCCTGTCTCTGAGGACGGGGAGGGACTGATCTTCGGGTCCGGCCGAGGGGTGACCGATCGATGGTTCTCCTTTGGGGAAAGCTCTCGTAAGATGCTCCTGCGACATGGCCTTCCTTCTAGCGCCAAAAATGTTGATGAACTGATGCGTCGTGGTTGATGAGTCAGCACAGCCTAGTCCATGGGGCAATGTCGGGAGTCTCCGGTCGGCTCGGCTAGCTCTTGAGATCAATCGACCACCGCTTTGAGTGTTGGCGCCAGGAACCTGATCAGCGTTTCCCCTCCGGAAGGTGGCGGCTTTCTTGCAAAAGAAAAGACCTTCGTCGAATGTTTTCTGACTTTGGTCCCTCCGACGATCAAGTCAGTAGCGGGTTGGATCCTCTTTCTCTCCTTTTTCCTCCCCCTGGCCGGATGCCGGTCAGGGGCTTTTATACTATTGTACGAGGGTCGGTCGTACGCGGGTTCGACGTGACGACCGATCCTCGAGAGGTGAGATGGTACATTTGTGTGGTCGCTGAACGGTGTCGTCCCGGGACGCGCGGAACAGCGACGTATGGCGCCGCCCTGAACTTTTCGGGACGGGTCGTACCGAGCAATGCCTTGGTACGGAATCTGGTTTGGCGCGTAGGGGTGCTCCTCTCGTTGACTTGGCTGCGGCGTGGCATGACGTGGCCTAGGCCCAAAATATACCTTATCAGGTTTTAGCAAAGCAAAGTTATCATAGATTTGTTAAAATTAGTGTTGTTCATAACATGGTAAATTAATTCTTACTTAAAGTCAGCTTAATCGTGAGAAACTGTTAAGCCAATGATTCGAATCATATTTTACAGGTATTTTTAGGATGTCGTGGACGAATTAATGTAAAACTGGGCGATTTCGAGATAATGTGTATTTGCATATATTTAAAAAAGAGTTTTTTTTAAATCATATGTTTAAATCATGTATATATATATATATATGATAATTTTTCTTAAATCATAGATTGATTAAATATTATAATATATAATGATTGTAAAGTTATTATTTTATATTTATCTTTATCTTCATCCCCATGGAAGATTAAACTTTTATAAATAATATTGGAACGATGTAATCGAGATACCTTACGAGCGACCGGTGAGGAGCAGACCGTGCAATTGCTGCAACGATGACTATTGCTCCATTTCAACGACGAAGCAGCATTGCTATTTCTGTAGCGATAGTAGCAGTAAGTGAAGAAGAGCAAATGATGGCACAGGAAGAATGCCGCTGAGTCGAGAGAGAGTGAGAGAGGAATCTTTGATGCCATAGTAAATCGATGGGGAAGAGGGAGTTATTGTCTTTGGGGCAGCAAGGAAGAGTAAGAATAGTCACTGGGCAATAAAAATTAGCAAAGAAATTGTTGTTGCCGAGTAACGAGGAAGAGGAAGTGATGATTAAAGCAAGAAAGAAAGTCTTGATACCACGACGTATTATTGTACAAATTTCATTGAGGTAATATGTCTTTATGCTGATTTAAGAGAGAGATTTTTCTTGATTATATGCTAAAATTATGTATATATATTATAATTATTGTTCCTTTTATCAGTTGTCCTGTTTGATACTTCTCCTTCCTACTCAACTACTTGTCAAAGACTTTTTTTTTTTTTGGGAGCAGAATGGTAGAACAGCCATCTGCACTTTATGTCTGACTTTGATCTGACACTACCTCCCTAAAGGCTTAGCCTGGAGATTCGCTTGCCATGGAGTTCTTATTTTTGACTTTACTAGGCTCCCTCACTCTCCAGGAATGATGAAAAAGGAGAAGCACCAGTGCCAGCCAATGCGTTGCTTCACAGGGACGAGGTATTTGAAGGAATGCCGATGCTAGACATCATGGACGTGGTTGCCAGAGAGGAGGACGGACTTGGATGTGCCAACGTTTAGCTGGAGAAGACGAACAAATGTGTTGCCGAGGGATGTCTGCTCACTGATCACAATCGACAAGAGGACGACGATGCGGTGTACAGTGACTGCTTCGACCTGCGTGTTCTGCTCCTGTGGAGCAGAGACCGGCGATGCAGTGAGGGAATTTGCTTGCCAACGACACAGCAAGAAATGTGCAAGAATATGACACAGTACGATAAAATTCATACAACAAATACCCACAGGTTCTTTACATGATTCATAGTTGACACCGATGATTCTCAACTCTCAACTTCGGACCTACGTGATCGTTACACTCTGCACTATCTCCGTGTTGTGGGAATCAAGTCATGGAAAGAGGAGGAGCGTAGGACCGGCCGTGTTCTGGAGGTGGTCGGAACCTGTTCTTTGCGAACAAGGAAGGGAGATGGTGAGGTCAAGGTTCAGATCATCATCATCACGAAATCCATCCTTGGAGTTGTTCTGCAACCCGTTGGTCGCGTCGTCAATACTCGATCGAGTCGCATTGCCGGAGCTGTGAGATCGATGGAGCCGTCCGTTGTGGATCACGCGGTGGTTGTCAGGGTCGATACCCATGCTTGCGAGCTTCTTCCTCAGATGAGAGTTCCAGTAGTTCTTGACCTCGTTGTCGGTTCGCCCCGGCAGTCTCCCGGCGATCAACGACCACCTGAATCAATTCAAACAAATATGGAGCATATACGTCTCTTTGGTCATTCATCGGTCAGTAAGCATGCATGCATGCGTACCGGTTACCGAGTAGAGCGTGGAGCTTGATGATTAGGTCCTCTTCATCCTCCTCGAACCTCCCCCTCTTGACGTCGGGACGAAGGTAGTTGATCCACCGCAGCCTGCAACTCTTACCGCAACGAAGCAGACCTGATTAGGAAAGAAGCCCAAAAAGCTTTAGCTGCTTTCGTAAACGCAAGCGACACTCGTGGCAAAAGTGCTCGTCGCCAACCTGCAGCCTGGGGGAGCGATCGCCAGCAGACGCGGCCATGCGCTCTGATGTAGTCGATGAGCTTCTGGTCCTCTTCTTTCGACCACGCTCCCTTGTTGTTGTTGCCTCTTTTATCGCAACAAGGGCTCCTCATTGTTGCAGAGCAAAGAGAGAGATGTCCGAAGGGATGAGGAGGAGGAGGAGAATGTTGGAGGATATATAGGAGTGAGGTTCGAGGACGAGGGAGGGAGGGAGTTGACCGGAAGACGGATAGGTTTGGGGACTTGTTAGTTGCAGTGGTAGAACTTGAAAGTCTTCGCGAGGCTCGAAGGAAAGCAAGCAACCAAACATCGTACGCGTTTCTCCTCTTCCAGCTATATAGATAGGAGATGGATGATGAAGGCAGGGAGGGTCGTCGCACGCACGCAAGCTGACCGATAGATTTCCATGTTCCGAGCAGTCACCTCCCAACCATCTCTGGTGGCCACCACCTCATCATATCCATGCTCCTAGCTTGGAGCATCACAGGGACTTCAACTTCGACTAGAACACGGCCTTCATGGGACCTTTTCCTCTGAAAGCCAAGGAGTCGATCATCTCTAGGGTTTTATGAAGCCTTTGTTGGTTGATGTTAGTGAATCCTTTTCCAAACATCTCTTTGTCGATTGATGTCCCGCTAAAGCTGTTGGGAAAGAATTCACCGTATGTTAAATAAGTTATTCATTCAGATGTAATTTTTTTTAAAAAAAATTAATTTATTATTTTTTAATAGAAAAAGATTTAAGTTAATTTGAATGGTTAGGAAAGGGTCGATTCTATACCAAAATCTAACGATGAGTCCTTCGTGCATGTGGAATGAGCAAAAAAAGAAAAAAACACAACACGTGATGCACATGTTGCACGTAGGCACTACTATGAAGCACTTAGAGGATCTGTTGGGGCTTGACATCACATTTTTATTTTACTTTTTAGGTCTTGGAAAGAGATTGCTAAATCAATAATAAATAATATTTTTTATTAGTATTAATTTTATTAATATATATTATAATTGTTTGATTATGATATATTAGAAATCTACTGATGGTTCATCCAATGTTTATCTCTGATGACTATTAAGAATGTATCATATCCTCTTCATCCTATTCGTAAGATGGGGAGCTTTGTAAAATTATACAGGGGATGTTTCGATAATGTTCTTTGAATACTTAAGTTAATGTGTGGTATTAATATCAAGTGTATTAGAGTTTAAAAATTTTACAATAAAAAAATATATAAAGAATTTTTTATAATAAGATTTCAAGACTATTATGCATGTTAAAAAATATTTCTTAATATTAGAAATAATTATACACCTTCCTCAATAAACATAATCATTATGTCTTAAATACGAACAACATATAATAATCATAAATATGACTTATAATATCAAATGAGAGACACCAAATCACTCACACGATGTCAAATACCAATTAATAGCATCAATATACAATAAAAGCGCAACAAATATATATATATATATATATATATGATAAAAAAGATGACCCTAAAGATAAATATGACTCTTACGCTTATTCTCAATTGAGACAAAATAAGCATATTATCAATTTTTTTTAAATACTAGTCAAAAATATTTAAAATGAATATATAGGTTTCTAATTAATATATCGATTAAGATAACAGAATCACAATCGACATTTTTACGGTTTAAATAAGAATAATAATTCTGAAACCGAGCCACCGCCACATTCCTTTGAGCAACACGTGTCTTCCCTGACACGTTCGTCATAAGTGGAACACATGATAAAAACGTCAGTGGGTCCCAGTGGAAAGTTTGCTGTGCCGGTAGCCGATGGGTTGGAATGTGGTCAGTTCTTCTGACCCCGCATATTTGAGTCACTGCTTGGGGTGTCGAAGGGACACCGAGAAGCAACTTCTTGTTTTTAACTGTAAAAGCTTCCTCTCTCTCCTTCGATCTCTCTCTAAGGTGAATGGCGCAGCTGTCAGAGACGTACGCGTGCGTGCCGGCGACCGAGCGCGGCCGGGGGATACTCATAGCCGGCGACGCGCGGTCGGACTCGATCGCGTACTGCAACGGGCGGTCGGTGATCATCCGGAGGCTGGACGCGCCGCTGGAAGCGACGATCTACGGGGAGCACGCGTACCAGGTGACGGTGGCGCGGTTCTCGCCCAACGGCGAGTGGGTCGCCTCCGCCGACGTCTCTGGGACAGTCCGGATCTGGGGGAGGCACGGCGACCGCGCCCTCAAGAACGAGTTCCGCGTCCTCTCCGGCCGCGTTGACGACCTCCAGTGGTCGCCCGATGGCCTCCGCATCGTCGCCTGCGGGGACGGCAAGGGCAAGTCCTTCGTACGGGCATTCATGTGAGGGATCCCTTCTTCCAATTTGATCCTTTTTCCTCCGACAAGGAAAATAAGATGGTTTGGGCTGTTTTAGGGCTTTTGTTTGTGTTGTTTTGGACTCCACTTTGGATCGGATTCATACTTCGAACTTGAGAACCAGTAAAACAGAGAAGAATTACTGCCTCACGAGACCGCAAAATGCAGTAGTTCTTGAAATATGTCTTGTTGATTTGATCTTTGCTGATGCCACTTTGAAAATAGATCTTTCCTATCCGTTCCATTTTAACACTAAACCTGGTTGTTATTGAAGTTCCTTTGCCGCCATATGAAACTCATTGAAAAATCTTTCGGGGCTTCTTGATGTTTTTTTCGTTCAAATTTTACCGTTTATCTAATTTTCTGGATAACTATAAATTCTTCGTTCTTGCTGGAAAGTTTCTGCCACTTTTGACAAATTAATAGAAAAAACCATGTCTGAGCGTTTTGGGATGCCATGTTTGTCTTTTCTCTTAAAAAATATTTTTCTTTAGCAAACACGATCCATGAGTAATGGTCATTTATTCATAAGAATGCTAATTCGTAAATTTAACATTGTTTTTGCCTTCCTTCGCAGACTATTTCTGTTGTTAGTAGTGTTTTCAGTAAATGTCTGATCATTGCTTTGGCTGTGGAATTTTGTTCTTGTGTAGGTGGGATTCAGGTACTAATGTTGGGGAGTTTGATGGACATTCTAGAAGGGTATTAAGTTGTGCATTTAAGCCAACCAGACCATTCCGCATTATCACATGCGGTGAAGATTTCTTGGTGAACTTTTATGAAGGGCCACCTTTTAAATTCAAGCTCTCCCAGAGGTTTGTTCCAGTTATATCAATAATGATACAAGCAGTTTTTTGCTGACTTTTTCTTTATCCAGCTTTCTTAGCTGTCGACATGTCATTGTTTCCTTACAGTTTGTCTGAGTTTTTTTCTTCGGTATGTATAGAATATTGTTGAATGATCAAATAACTTACTGCTTAGGCACTTCAAACATGGAATTTGTCTTGTAATTACTTACCCATGCATTAGGACTTAATGGTCTGAAAATTTTGAAGCTTAATGAGATGTTCTTCTCTTGTCTCATTCTTTACATCTTAGCAAAAGTCAGAATGGTGACATGCTTCCAGAAATTTTCAAATGAATTCTTTGGACATAGATAAAAAAAAGTTCTCTGCCTATAAATGATCCTATCCTATTTGGTAGTTCAAGAATTAGCCCTTGCCATCAAGTACATGTAATATATTTGGGCACTCTATCATCCTATAATTAACAAGAATTTGTTATGCTGACAATATTTAGCCCTATTATCTCCTCTAGTTTCTTCCTGTTGTTATACCTCTCCCTCTTCTTATTTTTCTCATTGTCTCCTCAATCACCAACACGTAGGATATGAGGTGACAGTGGTTGCAATAGTGAGAGCTGGAAAAGAGGTGGATATGAGGTTGATAGTGAATAGGGAGACCGTGTTGCAATAGTGGCAGGTTGTATAAGAGGAGGAACGTTCATGCAAGGACTGAATTTTTGAACAGCATATTGAGTAGACTGTGGAAACTTCTTAACTTGCTTCTCCTGCTTGTGCAGCAAACCTTCCCTTTCTACATCAAACATAAAGATGTCAGGACAAGAAAACACACTATGTCATATTTCACTTATTGATTTTGAACCGGGTCCCCTCTATTTTATTAAAAAAAAAAATCTAAAACTGGTGTCATATTTTACTTATTGTTTCTTTTCTTGTCTGCTTTTTCCTCATAGTTTGGATATCAGACTTGGACCATTTTTTGTAATCATGTCACCTGGTTGTGTTCATGTGATATGAATATGCAGCCCACTTCTATGTTTTTTGTTCCTTGCATGAGATGATAATTGCTCTAATTTGGGTCCTTTGTATGTGACTGCTGCTGAATAAGTCTTATCTATCATCTCTGATCTATTTTAGTAGGTTTAGGCATGTGCAAAGTCATCCAGTATACATAACCTTTCAGACAATGGAAAATAGTTTTGTCTCACCAAAATTGTATGCCACTCACTTCCATGTCTTTTTTATTTTTTTGCATGAAATAATACGAATCCGAAGAATAGGTCTTGGATATGACTGCTGTTTTTTTTGGCATGAAATAATACGAATCCGAATTCCGAAGAATAGGTCTTGGATATGACTGCTGTTAAATAAGTTTAGAGTGATTTCTTTCTGTTTTAGTTGATTTAGTCATTTGCAAAATGATCTAATATGCATAACCTTCATCATTTACTGGAAATACTTGAGTTTGACCATACTGAGAATTTTTTTACCTTTTGGCTGTCTATTTTCTTGATCTGCAGGGAACACTCAAACTTTGTTAATTGTGCACGGTTTTCTCCTGATGGGAGTAAGTTCATAACTGTGAGCTCAGACAAGAAGGGTATATTATATGATGGAAAGACTGGAGAAAAGATTGGGGAATTGTCTACACAAGATGGTCACAAGGGTAGCATATATGCTGTAAGCTGGAGTCCTGATAGCAAACAAGTAAACACCTATCTGTGATTCCATTCCTTGATGTAATATATTATTTGAAGTTCATGTTATGAAATATTCTGACTCAATTACTTCTTATGGTTTCTCAGTTGATCAGTTAATTACTTGTTACTACTTGACCCAATTTCCTCATCTCTTTCTCTCTCTCTCTTCCTCTCTCATCCTTACTCCCTCTTAAGTATGAAATACATATAACTTCACTTGTAGTTTTATCTGGTAGTTCCTGATGGGACGAATGAATTGTGTATGATTTAGCTGTTGTAGTCCTCAAAATTATTGGTGGGCTGGAAAGTATGTATGAGCTATAATTGTCTCCAAAATCTCTGGTGGGCTGAAAAATATGCATGCAACAAAAGCCCAAAATAACATTATATAACAAAATATGTCACTGAACCTAATAAAGTTCCAGTTTGTGGCAACATTACATCAACTTATGCTTCCAAATGAACATTTTCTTGGGTCATCTGGTCTTTGACTTTCTAATAACAGCTTCATTGTATCAAGTCACTGTGCCCAAGTTTGTTTTGGACGTGATCATTCTTCTCACATTTGATTTTCGTTTGTCTTTGTGACTTTTTTTTAATAAAATGTGATTCTTTTTTTCCTCGAATTTCTCCATAAGTTATCTTGCTTGTTTGTCAAACTTAGGTTCTCACAGTATCTGCTGATAAAACGGCAAAAGTGTGGGACATTATGGAGGATGGATGTGGGAAACTACGGAGAACATTGGCTAGTCCTGGCTCTGGGGGAGTGGATGACATGCTTGTCGGTTGTCTGTGGCAAAATGACCATCTTGTCACAGTTTCTCTTGGTGGAACAATGACAATTTTCTCAGCAAGTGATCCAGACAAGTCACCGGTATCATTTTCTGGACACATGAAAAGCATCACCTCTTTGGTTTTTCTTCGAAGTGGTCAAAATGTCATCTTGTCTAGCAGTTATGATGGAATTATTACAAGATGGATACAAGGCATTGGTTATGCTGGTAAGTTGGTTAGAAAGGATAGTACCCAAATCAAATGTTTTGCTGCAGCTGAAGAAGAAATCATTACTTCAGGGTTTGACAATAAGGTGAGTGTTCTTATTGGCATGTTATTCCATTACAGTTTTGAAATTGGCTTTAGCTCTAGTTATGTCTTCATTTTTCTACATGTTATTTTTGAGAATTATTGAGTGTTTTTATCAATATTGGCATTAGTAGAACAAGATAATGAAATAGTTACTAGTTACATGCACTAAACAGTGATAACGAAGTTCCATGACAGTGAGTGGTTAGTGTGGTTAAATTTGGGAGGTTGCTTTGCTTTTTGTCTGCATTTGATGTTTTCCATGGATACAAACAATTAAAAATTATATAGAAATATATTTATTATCATAATTGGAAAGGTTCTTGGGATTCTTCAAACTTTATACAGCCAAGCCTAATCTACATAATAGACTCAAATAGCTTTAAAATAAGAAGACATTAAAGCCTATTCTAAATATTGCATACAAGAGATATAACTTTCACATGTTTGCAAAAAAATCGACACAGATTATTTGCATATACTTGTCTAGGTGACTTAACAAACAGGTGGAAATTGGGACTAACTGATTTCTTGATACCCTTTCATGTTAAATTTCCCATCTGATCTTCTCTGGTAAGATTTGGCTTATTGTTGTTAAATTTCATGTTAAATTTCTTTTAGAAAGCACTTGTCAATTTGTCACCCATTATAATTTGTTGTTATTGTTGTGGTATTGGTACCATTGTGCAATGATAATCAAGAACTAGTTTCATTTTGCTGTTTAATGATTATGGTCATTCTCTAAATCTTATTCCTTTTTTCTGTCTCAAACAGGTTTGGAGAGTTCCTGTTAACGGGGATCAATGTGGGGATTCACAGCCAGTTGATGTTGGGTCTCAGCCGATGGGTTTAACTGTTGCAGCTCAGACCCCTGAACTAGCTATTGTTTCTACTGATTCAGGAGTTGTCTTGCTGCAAGGTCCAAAAGTTGTTTCACAGATAAAACTAGGATATGCTGTGACAACATCTGCAATTTCCCCTGACGGAAATGAGGTCATCGTGGGTGGTCAAGATGGGAAACTGCACATTTATAGTGTTAATGGAGACACTCTTACGGAGGAAGCAATCCTTGAGAAACATCGAGGAACTATTACTGCTATATGTTACTCCCCTGATGCTTCCATGTTTGCTTCAGCAGATTCCAATCGAGAAGCTGTTGTGTGGGATCGGATATCTCGGGAGGTATGTCTTCTTAACTTGGTGCTGTGTTGTCTGTTTAGAGCATGAAGGTAAGAGGGATGTGTTTGTTTTGCTTTGTCCACTATCTCTTGATTTTACTAGCTGTCTATAATGATTACTGCTACTAGAAAACTGGTAAAAGGAAGTTGATTAATGCTTACTGGTTTAACTCATGTTAAGTTAGAACTTGTGGTAAACTAGTGTACCACACACAATTTTGTTTCTTATAAGATCCGTATGTTCATTTAGATCAGGTTAACAACAGAAGCTTTTGCAGACAATAGAAAATGTTTAGGTAAATTTTCTAAAAGCTTGTATTAAATAAGAATATAAATGAATGAGATCAGCTATCAATTTCAGCACTCTAATGATGTTTCTTCAGGGGCTGTTTTCTTTACAATTTGCTTTCCTTTCCGGCTGTCTCTATGTGTGTCAGTAACATACAACATTTGGAACATCACATATGGCACGTGTTCACATGTGACATGATCTTTGTCAAAATGTGTCAAACTAGGTCTACTGTGGGATGGAAAGCCGTGATCTTTCTGAAATATGCAATATAGGCCAGTTATAGTTGCTTGCTTTGGTCAGTGTGTTTACACCTTCAATTTGAACTGTATATATAATAAACATCCTGATCCATAACATCATTATATGCTAGTTTTGACAAATAGGTTCTCTTTAGCTCCTTGAGCCATCTGAAGAAAAATGTTGGTCATGAATATCAACCAACTAGTACAAACGAAACTTTGAGCAATTCAATTCTTAATTGCTATTGTCTGAGCAAGTTAAAGAAAAGTAAAATCATGAACCATCATGCTGTATGCCAATGGTTCATGGATGGGGTTTGTGATTATGTGATACTGTATTGCACATGCCTTGCAGGTCAAGTACCAAGAGATTTCACGGACAATCAAATTAACTTTTTTTTTGTTTTGTTTTAGTATTATTATATGATAGTATCTTGTGAACATACTAGTAGACGTATTCTCTTATTAGCTTTCGGTGTGTTGTTGCCTGTATATTTCATTTGAGTTAGACATCATGTAAAACTTGTTTATATTTGAAAAAGGACAAGATTGGTGGAGTGGATTTCTATATATCTTTAAACTAGAGGACAAATCAGAATAAGCATAAAAAGTTAACCTATAGTATCCTTGTCCAACTGTTGAATCCATACTTTGATAATATACTCTTTAAATGAGGCAAGAAAATAAGAAAAACCTCCCAGCCATGAATAAATTTATCATATTATAGAAAATGTTGATGGTGCCTTATCACACCTTTTTTTTCATGGTGTCTTAGAACTAAAATTTTATGTTGTTCTAATTTTTCACTTCACACTCTCATCATCCCTTGCATCTTTAGGTGAAGCTAAAGAACATGCTGTACCATACTGCCCGCATAAATTGCCTGGCCTGGTCTCCTGATAGCCACTTGATTGCCACTGGCTCACTGGACACTAGTGTTATAGTCTATGAGGTAGATAAGCCTGCGTCCAGCCGGATCACAATTAAAGGGGCTCACTTGGGAGGGGTGTATGGATTAGCTTTCATCGACGAAAACAGTTTGGTTAGTGCAGGAGAAGATGCATGCGTCCGTGTTTGGAAATTATTACCACAGTGACAAGGGTTGTGACCCATGGAAATTTATGCCACTGGTGGCAGAATGATCAAGTTTTCTTGTGTTGCAGTTTGCTCAACCATTATGCAATTGGCTTGTGCGTGTGTGTAATCACTTTCCACAACAGTTACCATTTTGGTGAAGCCGTCGCAGTGCCTAGTTGCATCGGAACATAATATTGCAGAAGACCGATGAATTTGATTTATGGAGTCGAAGTGCAGAAGACTTTGAGAGATGCAACTTTTGGTGGCTTTTTTTGGGTTCGTTTCTATTGTTTCCCTCCTCGTGAAAGCAAAGTAGGATTACAAGATGGGGACTGGTGAACCCACATAGGTGCAGTTGAGGTATTGAATTTATGTTTGGACCAGCCATCGTCATTTCAAGTTGTGATGGACATGTTTACCTGCAAAAAACTGGTTTGAGTGTGCAATTTCATTGGCTTTTGCTTGGGTTTATGACCTTGAGATGCAAATGCTAAGAGAAGCTTGCTTGTGATGCTGTATATTTTTTTTTCTAATTTTTTGGGTAAATGATGAATAATCCCCATTTTAACAGCTCCATTTTCCTCGTGCCCGTGAGTAATCCCCACTCTGACAGGTTCACATCGTCTTCTCCGGTTTGTTAACCTCCCTCGAAGGTGGTACTCCCCAATGCAAACAAGCCTCAGACATGGAAATCATGAATTACGAACCTTAAAGCAACGTCGTCTTAACCCTGGTGACAGGTGGTGCGACTCGTGGTCCGAGCAGCTGACGGTCGTGTGCCGAGGACTCGTAGAAGGATGAGGGGTATATTTTGTTAAATTAAATTAAGGGTTTTAAGGTTAAAGAAAAATGAAAAAAAAGGGGGAAGAGAACGTCCTATCTGTTTCACGTGCGTGACACGTGATCAGACATCTTGATTCTTCATTCTTGAACCTCCGAGAACAACCGCCGATCGTGGTCGTAGCGTCGACCCCAACCAAGTGGTCGCTCTACTCCTCGTCTTCTCCAAGCGGCGTTCTCCAGCCTGGTGCTTGAGATGGATCAAGAAGCCGCTCTCGATCTCGTGAAGAAAGGGGCGACACTTCTTCTCCTCGACGTCCCTCAGTTCACGCTCTTCGGCATCGACACCCAGGTCTCCTCTTCCTGTTCCCTATTCTCATTTCTTTCTACCAATTCCTCCTTTACGTTTCTTTATTTCATGAACCCTAGAAAGATCTCTCTCTCTTTTCTTCCAAGAAGCTTCTTTCCTTTCGACGCCTGGATATGCATATTCACATAAACTTCATGACGAGAAGAAATAAGATAGCCTTTAGGGTTCCTGGAGTCATGGAAAACACTGATACCCGCGTCTTGCGAATAAACTTTAGCCGTAAACTGCATTGTATAATGATTTATGTTAACAAGAAATCCGAGTATTTTACCAAGTGGGCTGTTGCCCTTTGTTGTGATGTAATCTCCACTCGTTGGGGGTTTAGCCACATATCTCAAAGGCACGAATGAAGTTTCTATCTGCTTGTACGTTACGTGTGGGATGATTGGCCCAATAAGATCAATTTTGTGTTATTTAAAATTAACATTTATACGCAACGAGTGCATCTATTTTATTTGTTTGCATTTACTTGTAGCACTCAGATTCCTACCTTTATTCTAAGAAAATCAATAATGAAATCAAATAAAAAATTTCTCACGTATATTTTTAGTCACTAAATAATAATAGTAATAATTAAAATTTAAGAAAAAAATTAAATCCAACCATAATAGGTTTTAGATTATAATGAGTCCAAACCATTCTTTTTTATACAAAATAAACACTTTATAATTGTCTATGTCAACCAACATCCTAAATTTAATTCATCATGAGTTTTACTAACCCTTTAAATGCAAAATACTTGTTCATTGATGTCTGTGTCAACAATTGGAAATTTTACTTTGGTGTCTTTGCCAAGCTTGAAATTTAACCAGGCCATAGGTGACAAAGTTATTTGTGAAGCAATTTCATATACAGATTGCATGGCTAATGTGGCAATTTATCAAATTTGACGGATGTCTAATATCATAAATATGACAACAACAATAATTAGTACTAATTGCAACTAAAATGTCACATCAAAATGCATGACAAATTTAGCCTCTGTGTGTGTGTGTGTATATATATATACACACACACATATATATACATATGTATGTATGTATATATATATATGCATATATATGTATATATACGTATATATATAATGGAGAAGAGAATTTGGAGTTTTGTATGATCATCATATGCTCTTAGATTAGAAAAAAAATATAAAACAATTGTTTGATCAACAATACTCAATGGATCTGAGTATTGGGAAATTTATTAAAAATATGTACAAAAAAATATTAGTTGAGATGAGTTGAAGTGAATGTACAAAGTTACTTGGAAATATAGATAACAAAAATCTTCATTTCATTCATAAACAATTAGTTATAGCTAAATAAATGATAACATTAGGAAGAATAAGATTATTAAGAATATGTTTTAAAAAGACATATAGATGTTGTGATTAAACAAGGTTAGAAGAGATAGAAGGATATTTCAAAAGAATTGTTAGAAAGTAGAAACTATACAAAACAATTTGAATGCTATTGGCCTAACTAAAGGTATTGTCTTGTATAGAATTCTAGGGCAGAAAAAGATTCATTGCCCACAAATAGTTGGAACATTACAGCATATTGTTGTTGTGTGGACATAACTATCTTTAAGCTTTGATGTAATTTCTTCCAGATGTTTTCTGTGGGGCCGATGTTTAAGGGTATGAAGATGATCCCACCGGGCACACACTTCATTTACTATAGTCCCTCAAGCAAGTAAGATGTGATCTTCTAACATCTCTTCTTTTATGTATATATGATTAACTTGATATGGAAGTTCTTTGCAATGTGCAACTATAATGATAATAATATGGAATAACTTTTCTCTCTGTATGTTGAATTTGAGTTTGTTAATTTGGTTGATATACGACATAATATCAACAATCAGCATAACCTACCTAAGAAAATATTTAAAATATTAAATATACAAGAATTTTGCAATAATATGTTGTCTTGTTGCTTTAGCTGATTCCAAAATCCAAACAAAAGGACAACTATACCTCAATGTCTGGAATCAGGGAGTTGCCTTAATATATTTTCATATTTCAAAATTTCAAATATTATAACAGCTCATTCTGATGCCAAGTTATATTGCTATCTTTTGAAGTTGTTAATGCCTAAAGACTGATGAGATGGTCTTTTAAGGATAAATTAAAAAAAATAGTGGATTCAAGTGAATAATACATGCAGTAATTCTGTAAATCTTAATGGGTGAGACCGTGAGAGACTGAAAAATTTTGGATTGCAATTGTTGCAAGAATTACTGAGTGCCACATGGTTAAACTTGCTATAGGGTTCTATTATTGTTGAAACACTGGACATTCAGTCTACTGGCTTATGTTCATAGTGTTAGAAATACCAAGTTTCTCTATGTAAGATTTTTAGATGTTTGGTGAATGGTGATTAGTCGAAGTCTCTGATTGTCTGGGAACAAAGAGATGAAGCACTAACAGATCAATTAACATCATGGCAGTGCAGTGCCATGGGAAACAGGGGAAATTTTTATTTAAAATCAAATTAATTTTGAATTGGAACAATAGTATCATTGTGAGTGCAATTATATGTGACCATTGACCTTAAATCATATAATACAAGCATTATATCAATAACAAAAGCTCTTCTTCCATGTATGCATACATGCAGGTTTCGGAATCTAGAACATTGAAAGCCCTTTCTTTGGCATCTTATAACTGCCTTCGGTTGAGGTGAGACATAACAGCGGTGGTTGCCACTTGCCACTACTCTTTTCTTGAGGATAGTCTTTGTAATATTAGACATCCATTCTGATCTTGCAGTTTGCCAAATCACATTTGGACATTCTATTTTTGGTGTGTTCCAGCAATTAGAATAATATGAGTTTTTTGGTCTTACAAGATGTCCAACCTTAGGTTGTGTGTCTTGTCCTAGTCCTTAGGTAGTTCTTCACTTGGAAGGAGTACTAAAACAAAAAACTATACAATTGGCGTGGATGACAAATCATCATGTTGGCAGTAGCTGCAGTACCATAAAACAGAAACAATTTGAACGACATTGCAACAATGTAAAAAATATTTGCCTTCTGTTCCTCTCCAACCTACAATCTTTTCTTTGGTCTCCTCTTCTCCTGGTTCACACATTTCCACATCTGCCATGACAAAACCATGGAGGCATAAGGCAGGCAGGGTTTCTATATGGATTCGATACTTCAAAGACTTAAATAATGTGTTTAAGAGGTTAAATTGATTTGACTAGGGTCAGACTGTTTTGGATCCAATTCGATATAGTGTCTGGATCAGTCATTCATAGTTCTGTGATTACGAATTGAGATTGCCCCTCACTGGGCTCTTGGTTGAACCTTCATTAAGCTTGGTGTAACATACTTGACTTTCTGTGAAAGCTCATGTAATGCTTATTTCTAGAGATTGTTATTTCATGATACAGAAGCATGTTGATATGTTGTTCCAACTGTGCTGTGCTGGTTCTTTCCACTGTGCCAGCCAAAATAGGCAAAAGTTGGTCGACTTTTGTATTCACACAATTCGACATGCCAGTTGGCATAGAAAGATTGTTTGTCATTATAGCTTAATTCTTGTATCTGTGTTGTTGTAGTAGTTTTGCCAACTGTATCGGTTAAACCATAGTTTTTTGATTCAACTGATACTTAAGCTAGGTGTCTTACTGTCTTTACTGTTATTGACTCAGAGAGGGGAATGAATTTTCACCGACAGTTGGCTTCTTCCTTATGACCCATCCTGCTGAGGTATTCATCATATGTAATATTTCTTTATGTTTGATTGGTTTCTGTTGATATGACTTTGCAAAATCATACATAGATATCTTTGTGAACTAGTAGGTATAAATATAGAATTTGAGATCTTTCACCAAGGGTGATATTTAGTGCGTTTTTTCTTGTTTTTTGGAGTTTTTTTCTCGAATGTGCCACTTTTCTTACCAGATCAAGAATATCAAAATGTTTTTTTGGATAAAATATTGTGTTCACATTTTGATACTTGTAGCACGTGACAGTCCCATAACGTGAAATTCATTTTTCAAGGTTACCATTTTGGATCTCTCACTGCATTCCTGCAGCATGTATCGGACACACAAGGACTCTGTTAACTTGTTGCATATCTTGTTTGTGAGTATGCATGCTGTAATTTATATGCATACACAAGAATAACATTGTTGACTTTGAGAAACTAAATTACAACCTTGGTTATCATCATGGCAAGTAATGTTTTTTAAATGGAAAAAGCGATATAGATAGCATTTAAATCATGTGGTTCTCTTTTATATCAATTATAGAATTGTTTTAGAAGTATAGCTTTTGTGCTTGATAGGATTTATAAGTTCTTATTATGCTTCGGACAGGTAGTTGTGCGCAAGTGGCATCATCAGGAGGAACGGCTGATTAAAGTTTCAGAAGATGAGGTTGCCATTTATGATCACAAGTCTTATAGGATAGTTACAAAAATTCGGATATCACTTAATTGATTGGAGTTTTATAACTAATTAAAAGTATTATATACGTGAATTTGCTTGTATTATCTAAAATGTGGTGTACTTAAGACTGAAATTTTAAAATGTGTGTTTGTGAGGCATGGTAATTCTGTCTTTGCTTATGTTGAACATATATGCTGTTCTGTCCATTCTGATGCTGCAGTAATTTGATAGTTCAGTGTGTTGTAACAGTTAGATGTCTGAAGTTTAGAACATGTCTTGCATAATATCTGTTAGCAGGAAGCTGGTTTATGTACTAGTATTTTGTGTAGTCCCAACAATTTGAACTTACTGAAGTTTGTTGCCATGGATTCATTCAGATCTTTTGCCAAGTTGATTTGGAACATATCTATGATAATCTGTTGTGGCAGGAAATATTTGTCAATATATTACTGTTTTGCAAAGACCAACAATGTGAACTTACTGAAATTTTGGATTGATAAGCAGCTTTTACCAAGTTAAACTCTTCATTCTTATGCAATGGTAGAATTAGTGTATTTACAATGAAATTTGATAGTTGTCACTTATAATTTGACTTCTATTTAGGAAGGCAGGTACTCTGAAGCAGTGAGACGTTTGGAATTCGATCCCCATCTTGGGCCTTATGCTTTAGACAGGCATGGAGAGTGGAAGCAGCTTTCTAATTACATTACACAGAACATTATTGAGAGAATTGGTAAGTTTTACAAACTGTATATTAGCTGTGGATGCTGTTGTTTTATTGGCTTTAGTTGTGGATAATTAGGTTGGAATGAGTTTGTTTATAATTCTTTTATTTAAATCCTCATGAATCATGTATAGTTTTCTTATTTTTGTTGGTAATGTCTAATATGTTACAAGGTGACATATCATTTGCAATCTCTTTTACAAAAACTTTCTTTGTGCCAACCTTCATTTCTTTGCACAGAAAATAAACTACTAGGTTTCACATCGATATCAAAATTAAGTTTTGTGCAAAGAAGAATTTTTATATTAATGGAAGCCACGTACCATTGTGTTTAAAATTTTTGCACCATGAAAGACTATGTTCTATGGAATTTAGGCAGATGTTGGAGATATCAAATATGCTTATAGTTTTTTGACATGCTAGATGTTTTTAGTTTATTGGTCTTATAACTCATCTTGAGTTTTATTTATCTTCTTTAAGTATAGATTTCCTGTACAAGTCTGGGTAGCTCATGGATGTGATCTTCTTTGATGCATCTACTGCTTGTGATACTTAGGGTGAAAACTATTATTTAGTCTATTTACCAATCATGAACTTC
This sequence comes from Musa itinerans, assembly GCA_001649415.1. Classification (NCBI taxonomy): domain Eukaryota; kingdom Viridiplantae; phylum Streptophyta; class Magnoliopsida; order Zingiberales; family Musaceae; genus Musa; species Musa itinerans. The sequence goes on from LVTN01000239.1 coordinate 242,167, forward strand.
CAATAAGTGGCACTCTATTCTATTTTCTGTGAAAGGCACGTTACCTTCTTTGGTCTTTGTATGGTGCATTTGCGTTGGTAGGATTTTCTTTCACTTGTCATTGTCCTAGTTGGTTGTAACTCATCGGTCAATTTTATCTCTGACCTCTACCTTGATTGTCGCTAAAGATTTTTAATTATTTTATGTTATTGTGCCATATGGTCTTTTAAGAAGCATTCAGGGATCTTTATCCCATTCTCTACTCTTTATACTTCTTCAGTGGAATTGCTGTAATTAGACAAACTGGAAGAGAGTTGATAATTACCTTCATGATTTATGTATTCTTATCAAACAAAAGAGACTTGCTGGTGATAACATTATTTGAATGTTCAATTTTCACACAAAAGGAATGATATCCTTTCAGAAAGTTGTTTCTGAGTTGCTGTGCATTCAAGTTCTTACATTTGTTATTCCCTTTGCATTCTGTTGTATTCTATCTCTCTGCTTTGTTTTGTTATTTTTTATTAGGCTTATGATTATTCCCTGAATTATTTGTGCCTTTTGTCACTGCAAGATTGCTTCAATTTTTTTCTTGGATAACCTTGATATTCAGATATTTTACATATTGAATGGATGAATTAACAGAGCCCATTGGTGGAGATATTATGATAGCCTACAAGTCTGGATTGATCGACAGGGTTCCTATTACTGTTATGGAGAGACGTTTGATGGAACAGCTAAAGGACAGTAAGTTTTCAAACTCTGAAGCAGAGGGATCTCACAGGCGTGGATGCTATTACACATCAATTCCCCATGCTGTTAAGCATAAGGGCATTTCTGGAGAGGAACTTACAGCAATTAACCTTGACAAAGTAATTATCTTTGCATTTACCCCATTTGGTAAAGTAGAAGGACTAATATATTGCATATCGGGCCTTATAGATCTTTATATCTACCTGAATAAGCGAAAAACAAATGTCGTAATTGGATTGTTTGGCAAGAATTTGGTGAAAAGAGAAAATGTAATTTTGCTTAGGGTTGCTGAACTCAGTGTGTAATGTCAAGATTCTTGTGTTTGTGTTTTTTTTGTAAATCGATTTTCTTTATTCAGTTCAAAATGATGCTTCTATGCAAGGTTTTCTTTTGAACTTCCAATATTTTAATCCATGATTGTCCTAGGAATGTGAGCTTGTCCATTTGTGTTCAAACCAAAATAAATACCTAGATACTGTAGATCATTGGATCCTTGCCATTTTGTATCTTCAGGAAAAATAACGGGTCAACATTAAATTACCGGCATAAAGCTAAAACATTTTCTCTGTTGAATCGGTTTAAAAAGCAAGTTTAAATTGAAATGTCTGATAGAAAGTGGGACATCGGTTAACATTCTATAACTTTCGTGATGAAACTTTCCAACATGAACTTATTGATTTAAACTTTGTATCAGCACAAAATTAGGAAATTGAGAGTGTATAGATGGGTTGCACTTTAGTTGTTTTGGTATCAAAATAGTGCTAATATTTAGGTGCACAATACGATGATGTCTATTTAGTATGTAAACACCATGATTCTAATTTTGCGCAAACTTATATTTTATTACACCAATGGTTCAGAAACAATGGCATTCATGTATGACACTTCAATGTGATACAATATTTGCCTGTTAAGAAGCCATACAGCAGTTTATGTTTATAATTTAATCTATCTTCTGGTGGCTTATTTGCTACTTTAATTTCTTTGATTTTGTGGACTTAAATCCTTCCTACAACCCATGGAGTTGTTCCTTAGGTATTAAAGTTTATTTGAATGTTATCTGGCTGGGTTAAAAAGGCTTACTAATGACATTTTTAATTTAGATTGTGTACTAAAGGGTCACATTACTAAAGAGTTTTTATGCATTGACTAATGAGATACATTTTCCTTCAGACAAAATTACTGGAAGCAATCTTGATGAAAGACTATGGAGGCGAAGAAGATTCACTTTTGGGGGAACTACAATTTGCTTTTGTTGCATTTATGGTATGTATCTGGTGGCATGTAATTCCTGGTAAATTTATTGCCCTTGTATTTTCATTAATTTGTGGATCTTGCAGATGGGGCAATCACTTGAAGCCTTTCTACAGTGGAAATCATTAATTAGCCTTCTTTTAAGCTGTACAGAAGCTGTGAGTTCTGCAATATCCATGTATTAGTTAAACAGACACAAACAGCTCTTGCTTGCTTAAATGATTCTTTTGTTACTTTTCATAAAAGAAAGGAGCTTAAATAATTTTGCTTTGCTTTTATGATTTTATGATTCTGTTTAGATCTTTGTTTGACTGCCTATCCTTTTTCCTGTCTTTAAATGACTCACCTGTTTTGATCTTTGTTAAAAAAAAAAGACTGGTACTGTGCTGGTCCTCTGCCAGTGTACTGAGTGCCAGTGTGCCGTTATGTATTGAATTTCAAAAAAAGCTTAAAAATACTTTAAAAAAAAGATCCTGTACCTTCTTGTACTGGGAGGCACTGACCCTATACTGGGTAGTTATGGCATGTACCTCCTCTGTTTGGCGGTATTACAAACCCTGGATGAGATAACAGATGTTTTTTTTTTTGCAGTAACAATTTTATTTGTCTTGCATGTGATGTAATTATGTTGCTTGAGTGGAATTATGCTTAAACGGTGATATGACTTTGATATGCTTGTCTTTTTCTTGCAGCCACTTCGGACAAGGACTCAGCTATTCTCCAAGGTAATTTCAACAGACATTGGTCAATTAACTGTATTTAAAATATCTACTCCTGAATGACAATCTAAGAACACTAATTTGAAACAAAAGATGAAATAGTAAGTTATTTCCTTCATATTTCATAACAGTATTCACAGGTATCTTCCGTTGGAGAATTTGGATTAAGTCTATGGTCTATGATTGTAATACTATTTTGGCTGCAGTCCTAAATATCTAATTACTCGGACTAAAGGTCTACATGAGTCTTGAGCAGCAGTTGGACAGCTATAAACAGTTTATATTGTTCAATTTACTAGTAAAGATAGGAAAAAAAATTTTCATTCATTTCGATAAAAATAAAATAAGAGAACTTCATTTAAAATGATATAAGAAGACTTATAGATGTGGTAGTAAGAAGAAATGAAATGATTACGATTAGTGGTATGAGAAGCAGATGAAAATCTAAAAAGATTTTAATATAAACTGTTAATAAAATTTAAAATACTCTTAACTAGGGATATGACTCCTTACCTATCAAAAGATAAATGTGTTATTGTAAGGTCTACATGCAACTGACATTGAAATATCTCTTTAAAAATTACATAAATGTGCTTTTTAATATATTTGAAGGTTTTGTTGATTATTAAAAAATATAAATTGGAACTTCTTCTGTCACACAAGAATGATCTTTTGCCCATGCTTCCCGGTGGTTGTCCTTTGTCCTGTATATTGAGTTGTCAGCGTGTCTTTCTTGTCTGATGGTAGAATAAATAAAGGAACATCTGGAGAGCCTTACTATGGAATTAGATATATCCTCATTATGGATGAGGATATATATGTAACATAGCCAAAGGAGTAGCAACTAGGATTTGTGTTGACTCTAGTTCATCATATAGTTGCAAAAACTCTTATTCAAGCTTTAGCTTTGGTAACAGTATACTTTTCTGTGATATGGACACGAGTTTCTTTTCAATAGTGTGTTGCTTGTAATTACTAGCAGCGAAGAATTTTCCTTTTTTCCTCATATCTCTGATTGCAATAGCACCGCATGCAGTTTATCAGAGTCCTCTACTCCCAACTCAAGCATGGCTTTCACAAAAAACAAAATCATGGGAATGATTCAGGCAAAGGAATATCCCTTTTCTTGGATGATGCATGGTTCTTGAAGGACATCTTTTTGTTCCGTTTGTGCAAGGTAATCTCTATCATTTGGTTAACTATGTACGGGCATTATTAGAGTAATACCCTTAGCTTTCACACCCCTATTAACGTGTGGTCTAGATAACTGTTTTGCCAATAAATCAAGAACTACTTGGCATGTGATAAGCAAATGTGAGCCATAGAATGAGATTACTGATCGATCAAGATTCTTGTCAAAGTGTGTTGTTTTTGTATTTTAGCATTAGTCATCTTGCTTTTTTTTTTTCTAGTTGAACTTTTTCCAGATGGAATTTGATAAAAAGGTTTGTCTAAATTGGTTTAGTTCTTTTAGTGAGCGATTTTTAAGTATTAATGGTCAGTGTCATAGTTATTGATCATGTTTGAATTTTTCAGGATTTCTTCCCATTGGTGCTGGAGTCCCCAGTTGTTGATGGCGACCTGCTGTTATGGGTTTGAATGTTAAAACCTTTTTAAAATTTTCATTCAGCATCCTGTAATCTTTATTCTTGAAAATTACTGCTTTCTAATTCTTATATATAGATTGTGTATCACTTGGTATATTAGGGCAAACCAAAGTTCAGTGCTTTTTGTGAATGACAGTGTATGGTATATGTTTTCTATGTGCTTTTTATGAATGACAGTGGGCGTGGATTATGAGATTTTCTTTTTGGGTCTTCTTCTTTTCCTTTTATCTAAAGACCTTCATTCACATGTTAACTGGTAATGCTATTTGCAGACGAGAAAACTAAAGAGACTGCTGGAGACTGCACTTGGGTGGGATTTTGCAGATGTGATGGAAGTTTTCTGCGATGAAGGGGATGAGGTTGGTATTGTTAATTACTAACTAAACATGATTTAGCTTTCTCTTCAAAACTCTGGAAGTTGATCTGTCTGTGCTGTCATTTGCAGTTCTCTCCAGTAATTGTACCTTCTGAAGAAGTGAATTAACCTCCAAGCTGCCCAGTAAAATTAAATGGTGGATCCAGTTGTGGCGGTGTTAACTTACGGATTTCTTCTCCATGGTTTGTTTTGGACATGTTATATTAGCATGGTGTTTGACTTAAGTCAGGAAAGGTGGGCGCTTGCAAAGGTTGTCATATGGCAGCCATCTCATAATTCTGGCTTACCACCACCATGTCCGATGACTGCCAACTTCTGAGAAAGATTGTTGTACCATATGAATTCCATTTCGGATTTAGCATCCACCATGGTGTTCTACCAGCAAATGTGGTTCCATGGCAGGCAATCGTATTTAACTTAGATAAACAGGTCTTTGTGATGTAACAAACTTTCATCCAGCAAATGTGGTTCCATGGCGCAGGCAATCGTATTTAACTTAGGTAAACAGGTCTTTGTGATGTAACAAACTTTCAGATCAAGAAGGTCGATGATGATCGTTTGTATTTCTTTCCAGATAAAAGAAGTCATGCTTCCAAATCACAATGAAATAAATGCCAGTCATTTTTCGTGTGATTGAATCAAGAAGTTAGTGGTAAAAAAATTCTGGATGGTATAAGTTTGCTAGGGAAGAGGGGGGAGTCTGCTTGGTCCATCAATAATCTTTTTTTTTTTTTTTTTTGCTTAATGCGAACAACAAACTAATGAAATGTGACAGCCGCGTTCTTCCGTTCCAATGCCAACCGACTCTCGAGAGATGGGAAGGCACGGAAACTGTATTCCGATGACCTCTGAGCGGCTCCATACGTTCGGTCAGCATTGATCTTTGGTGATATATATTCTTTAAAAAACAAATTGTCTATATATTCTGAAAATAATGTGCATCGCGGAATTGGCATTCTAAAAACCAAATCCGCGTGGTAGGGCACGAGAGACTTATGCATCGGAGCTGACCTCCCCCTTCATAATCTGTGATGGCGCGGCTGTTGGCTCGTCTACGTTTCGTTCGATTTCCATTGCCGCATAGGTGTTACTGCTGCTTCCGGTTCCTTTTTGCCCTGCTTACGGTCGTCTAGTCTGTCTTTCCTTAACTCGCTTTCTTTGGGTCTCGATTCCAGGCCTGAATTCTCGCCCGGTCTAGCGAGCGTGCACCGTGGCGGAAGAACCAGTGCAGGACAACATCTTAATCCTATCCTACAAGGTCCGTTCTCTCCTCTTGGTGTCATTTATGATCGGAGTTTTAAATGCGACGATCGATGCTTCCTCTTACAAGAAACTACCTTCTTTTTATTGGCTTAAACCTAAAAAGTGGATGCCTTTATGGCATCATTCCTTTCTACCCATGACAACTTTGTGTTTGACGATATGCCTCTGTGTCCCCTACACAGTGTGACAGCAATAGTATGGAACATAAATCCTTCTAGAGAAAAAAGGATCGTCAAACTTTATGAGATATCGATGATTGGTTTAGCCCTCATCTCAGACTGCAATCTTATGAAAGTTGAATGAACCGAACAACAGTAGTGGTTTGGAATTAGAAACCGGGGGATTCCAATATGTTTACTAGGTTTAGCTATCCACGCAGTCATGATCAAGAAGAGTTTAACTACTACTTTTTAGTTTTCTACTGCTTGTTTATGTGAAATTAGTTCTCTTGAAAGTGGTAACTGCTTCAAGCTTAATGTTCTTTTAGAGGAAATTTCACTCGTTGAGAACATAGTACACTGTGAGATGTCATTCCTTCTATGTGTTATTTTGTGTTTTTTTTTATTAAGCCTTATTCTCATTGGTTCTTCAGTATCACGATCCTACGCTCGTGAGCGAACACATTATAACTTGTTCGGTAATAGAAGGCCTGGCGATGAAGAATTCAGAAAAGCTTGGGCAGAAGAGATGGATGAGGATGACTGTTTATGGACTGCAAGCGAGGATGATGAAGAAGATACTGAGAAGGACAGCAGAAATTTGGAAAGGGCAATTAAGAAGATAAGGAAGCGGGCAAAGGAGAACTCGGACCTCGTCGATGGTGATGAGAGCGATGAGCTGAGAAGTTTGTGTTCAGAAAGTGACGAAGAGGTTGCCCTGTGGAGTGGCAGTGAGGATGACGACGACGATGATATTCCTACCGAGGCACACTCGAATGAACGTAGTGATAAACACATAGACAAATTGTTTGAGTTTGAGGAGACACCCAAGTACAGGACCATTTCGGAGCTGTTGAAAGCCGAAAAGGAACCCCCAGAGTTGTCCCCGGGAAAGCAAGCGAGAAAGCTTGCTGTGGAAAATGCACTGAAGAAGTTAAAGAAAGGGCCAGACGGGCGGTACATAAATGTCTGGGAGGTGATGAGTGATATCGATATCCTGATTGGAGCTTTCGAAAACATCGTTTCAGGGCCAGAGTATGCAGAGCTTCGAGAAGGTGGGCCTAAGAAGCTAAATATGCAATTCTTCAAGGATATACAAGCACGCATGAGAGATCCAAATTTCAAATTTTCGCCCGAGTTGAAACTAAAGCCAAAAAGCAAATTTGTCCCTCGAAAGAAGTGGCAAAAAGCTCAAGCGAGGAGGAGGAAAAACGAAAGGCGTTAACAGGAGGTAATTCTCTATTTATTTTGATCAAGGAGTGGAGGGAACTTTCAGGCATGATTTCTGCTCATGAGATGAAAAAACGCTATATGCATGAATTGAGAAGGCTAACACTTTTACAAGTCTTTCTCCTTTCTTTGGCAACATGTCAGTATAGAATGCCATGTAAAATTTCAATGGACAAATATATGTGCATTAATGGTTGATCGAATGATCTCCTGTTACTTTATTTCTATGAAACCCTATTGATGTGAAGTGAAGTGGGATATGAAGTAGGATTATTTCCTATGGTGTGTGTTTTCTTCTAACTATTGTATCTCTTAATCCCACTGGGTATTAATTAATGTATTGGAATGATGCTGAAGTCCTGAGCACTTATTTAAGATTTCATCAAGGATCAAGTTACTTACAAAGTCCTGAGAAACAATAAACAGTTTTCCTACTTCTTTGCCAATTCTTTCTGCAAGTCTTCCTAACACAGTTAGCTCTGTGGAGAGGTGTCATCTGTTCTTATCCTTTTTTTCTACCATACTTCAAATTTCATGCATTAATTAGTATAAAATATGGAACTAGGATCATCAAAAGACCAAAAAAAAAATCGATGTCTTTGTCTTCGAACATGGTGGTGTCATGACAATTTTGTAGTGTCTCTGTGACCATGTGTTGCGGAAAGGGTAGATCGGATTTGATCTTCAAATTCACATTACATAAGCACTTATTGCAATTGATGACTTAATTGTGTGTTCGAATTCCACCTGCAAGAGAACAGAAATTGCCGTGAGACGGAAATGAATCAAAAGGAAAACCATCACCAAGCCCATTTACCGTCGGATCATCCAAGAAGAACAAGCATCTCGCGGACGCAGCTTGACACCACGAAGAGAACGCGAAAAGAAACTACTCGATCCTTCCAAGAAGATACCAAAGCCAAGGATGAACTTACGAGAATCAAAGCGAGCAGAGGAGAAATCGCAGAGAATAATAATACTCACCAATAATCCAAGGATGATCGTGTAAGAATCAGATCGAGCAAAGGCGCAATAATCCAAGGATGATCGTGTAAGAATCGGATCGAGCAAAGGTGCATTCGCCCATTTCCATTTTCGAAGACGTCGTACTATTTAAATCCGTCATGACCTTCCTGATAATAGTGTGACCATCGAATATTAGGTTACCACATACACAACAGTTGATACAAATGCCCAAAAAATATTTTTCGACATCTAAATCCTTCGAATTTCGACTTCTTAGTCTCACCTCCGGTGAAAAGAATTAAAACCGCGTTGAGCCCTGTTTATTACACATAATCACTTACTTTAATCATAAATATTTATATTTATGATTAATGTGTTTATTATATCATGATTATGACATTATAATTAAACTGTGGTATTATCTTTGTTTTAGTACTAATGAACTTAATGACACTTGAAGAAATAATCTGATTACAATAAACAAAAAGTAAAAAAAGAAAGGTATAACAACACAAAAAGCACATTTCAGTATACATATAATAGATTCTCTCAGTTTAATTCTGAGCTGATTCCTAATTTTATGGAATAAGAGACTTGATCACTTTGAAGATCTTATTGCATATGTAAGGTCGCGTTCATCAACTTAAAATCATTTATTTTTTTCCGCATGCTTTTTGCTTGACTTATTCACATGTTCCTTCGGTACACAATCATTTTAACTTTGGAATCCTTGAGTTCGCACACTCGAGATCAACAATGACTGCAATCATTTTAACTTTGGAATCCTTTTTGAGTTCGCACACTCGAGATCAACAATGACTTCATCTGATGGCTGACATCTTATTGCTTGCAGTAATCGTAGAATTTGCACACTAGAAATTGTGTTTTGAACAGCCTCTCGGAATCACAACTTTCCATAGTAGCTTTCTCCGAGGGTGGCTCATCTCAAGTCCACAGTGCCACATCCATGCAATTGTTTTGACTAATTACACAAAATGCAATACAAGGCCAAGAATTCCAGAGTAACACACCAAACCATACACGTATACAACTCATGAGACTACATGTATCAAAAGAAAGAAGTTATATTATTGGGTTTTGATGATACGCTGGCCTCTAAAATGCATTGTATCCCCGTAGCTAGTTGAATAATATACAGGAAAATTTTAAAGCCAGACCAGCATCAAAACAATGAACCGCCCACCACCTCCGTATCAAAATCCATCCCTACCAATGCTAGTTCCCAGCGTGGGGAAATGGCTGGATGGCACGCCACTGAGGTTCTGGGAACTAATCGTGGCATTCTCGTGGCTTTTGCATGACCTTGAATCGGACTTCCATTTGTCTAAAAGATCCTTCATCACCCGACCAAACTTCTCAGCTTGTGGACCAGGTCTCATGATGTTGGCATTGCTCCAATGGGAACATGGATCTGTCCACCATCTCTTGCGCCCGGAGCACCAAGCCCCAGGAACAGCCTGATGGCGCCGACGTCCGAGTACCTTGTCATCGATTTTGTTGAGCACTGGGTCATCCTGATGGAACTGCCTTGCAAAAGGCATTCCACTTTCCATCATCCTGTCAAAATCTGTCATGTTCAGGAAATGAGGCTCCATCTTTGGAGGATTATCCCACACCATGTACCTCAGGTTGCTGTTTATGGTTGTGTTCTGGAAATCAGGAGAATTGCACATGACCGAATGGAAATAGCCTTCCTGGGACAGTATTACATTTGTGAAGTACAAAAGTAATGTTCGGGGAAGATTGTCCCAACCCAAAACACTGTATTCTATGAAAGATCTGCTCAGAATAACCCATGGCGAACCTGCACGCGGCTAAATAAGAATGGGCTTTATCATCTAAAACACAAATAAAAGATTCTTTACCTGTGAAGAATTTGAAGGATTCAGGAGTGTCCCGCTTCTGTGAAGCTTGGAAGAATTGTTTCCTATTTGCCAAATAGATGCCTGCATCGACTATAATAGGCTGCACCCTTTGATCTCTGCAAGGACACAATAGGAGAACTTCAGAGGAGCTGAAGAAACAAATATTACAAAGCATGAAACTTAAATGGCATGTACCCACTCTTTCCATCCAAGGTCACTGGTATGATCCACAAAGTTAAAGTCCCTAGGCACAGACGAGAAAACATGAATCATATCTGAAACAAAGACAAGACAAATATTTTATAAGTTGAAGTCCCTCGGGGGAGAGTTAAAAACATTGTAGAGCTTTTTATACTCTCTACAACACCAAAATATTTCACGTCTTTCAAAATACAATTCGAAAGAAAAGAATGCTCGGAAACAATTAACAACTAAGGGATTCAAGTCAAGAAAACAAAATGAGGATGATCAACCAGATAAACAAACAAAATATGAGCAAAATTCCCTATTGATTTTTAGTATGAAAAATATGAATAAGATGAGCATGAACCCCTGCATGATTTTTGGCCTTTTACAACTTATCAAGTCTTCGACATGTTTAGTTTATTAAAATACCATGAGACAATAAAGCAACCGATTAATTTATCTCTGTGCATATTTGTACATCTGTTAAAGCAAAATAATAGGTTCTTTCTTTGGCAAAGGATATCCTCTGTTCCTAGATCAGAAACTACTTCATTTTCCAACAAAGCTTCAGTGAAGGCAGGCAGTAAAAGAGAGCATGATTACTTATGTTAGAGCACCATGATGTTTGCTCCCAATCTGATCTAAACCATTTAATAATTCCGGTATAACCAAATCCACATGGGACAAATGTTTAGATTGGTTTACAAAGTGCAGCCATCTTCATAAAAAAATAAGCGTGCTTCCATGTCTTCAAATTGATGTTACGGTGGCATATCAAAGTGAGAAAAATAAGAGTTCGAGTGTTTCAGATAGGACTTACAGGCGATACTTCTCCAGTTAAAAGTTACAAGAAGCATATATTTCATGCTAATTTCAGGTAGACATAGCAAATCTGGAACGGTCACAATCGGCCTTTGTTATCACTCTAGTGCAAGAACCAACAAGAACAAATCGAAACAACAAAACAATAATTTTTAACATATTTAAGGGTAAAAAAAAAATCCCAACCCTCCGAATCCACATTTGGTTTAATGCGGAAAAGTTTCTTAATTTCTTATTGCCTAAAATTCAGAAAATTTCCTTTTTCCCATTTTCTTTACCCCAAGACGGAACACTAACTACCACTAAGATCCAAAAGAAAAATCTTAATGAAACAGGATCACATACCGTCTTGCGTGACCAGCGGATAATCCGCTGCATTCAAGGTCACAAACCAATCCCAGCTACCATCGAGGCGGAGGAGCACCGACGCAGCATGCAACCTCGCAGCCAGCTCGGACGATCCCATCGGGGTCATGGCGCTGGCCTTGCCCACCACGTCCACGTTCTCGAACGCTTTTACGGCGGGCATCGAGAGCCGGACCCGGATCGCCAGATCCGCGCGCTCCGAGTTAGGGGCATCGGCAGAAATGTGGAGAAGGTAGCGGTTCCTGGGGTGGTACACGGCGAGGAGGAGGCGGATCATCCGAGAGGCGTCGCCGCGACCGCCGGATATGTAGTACGCGAAGGCCGGCGGGTGGGCTGCGCCGCGGTGAACATCGGCGGCGTCCTGCTGGCCAGCGAAGAACGCTGAGGAGGCGATGAAGCCGGAAATGGCGGAGAGGACGAGGAGGACTGCGACGAAGGAGACGGAGACGAGGGGGAAGAGCCATCTCCCGCCCGCCATGACCCGAGGCGCATGGGGTCTAGGGCTACGGTTAGGCTCGACGCCGGGGATCGAGGGGGCACCGCACCTAAGCTAGTATCACGGCTTCGCTCGATCTCAGAACCACCGGATTAGGGTCTGCGGTAGACAGAGTCGATCTCGAGGCGGACGGAAGGAGAGAAGAAAGGAAGACAGGAACGGAAAGAGAGCTCCTCCGACCCAACGATTAAAGAGGCAATATGGGAAACGGATTCCCGCAACGGTTCCTGATGTGCTGCTTGCGACAATGGAATGCTATTTAAATGCTCTTCTTTCAGAGCTCCGTATGCTTAGTGAATGGGCTTATTGCATTGCCTACTTAAAGTATGGCATCAATTATTTTGGAATATTTTAGTTATCGTCATAATTTTTTTATTCTTTAGAAATATAAAAAATAATTATTATTACAGTTTACTAAATGATAAAAATTAATTGAATAGATGATAAGGTTAATGGCAAGTTGTGATTTCCTTGTGAATTCGTGCTTCACCAAAATCAGATTAGGATAACAAGTTAATGCTGGTTATAGATTATTATCTTGCACGTGCAATTCACGCGAGTTGGTGGGTCGGTACACCAACCGTGGAAATATCTTAATGCACGGACTTGTAAGGACGTTAATGTCATTAGAGCAGTCGATTAACTATAAGAATATAAATTTCGAGGAAATAAGTGTGGCGGCGCTAAACTAAAATATACGGGTATAAATATGAATATTACAAACATTGTGGCCCGGCCCAGAAACAAAAATTGGACTGACCTTGAGACGGCCCAAAGCTGTCCCCTGCGATTAGTTATCCTTCGACGTTTGTGTGGACCAGCAGCTCGATGCTTGTCCTCTCCCTCGATTCCGAACGCACAGGGAAGTGAGAGCAGAGGGTAAGGAAAAGAAGAGATGGTGGTAGGATTCGACGGCAGGGGGCTGGGCCGCATCCTCGCGGCGCTGGCGGCGGCGTTCTTCTTCCGGGCTATATCCGGTGCCGGACCCGCCCTCCCGCTGCCAGGGGAGGAGGAGGATGACGAGGGGCAGCAGCCGGCCGGCGACGAGGAGGCTCCGGTCTCCGCCGAGGTCCTTCCGGTCACCATCCGGTGGAGCGGCATCACCTGCACTCTCTCCGATAAGCGTGGCAGAAGGGTAAGCATATATGGACCGTGGAAACCTTCCCCCTACCCTTATCTTGTCACACGTGTGCGTATACTAGCAGCCGCTTCTCTCCCTGCTATATGCTTCTGGAGAGGCGCTTGACGACCCACTTGTCTGGGTCTGTCCCTTTGTTAGGTGAACTCAGCATTTAAAGCTTCGGATTTAATTCCTTAGGTTCTGAAATGATCGAATGTAGTTGCATTAGTGTTTTATATACATTTTTTTTCTGTGTTTTCATCTTCTTTTTGTTACTAGACAAGGTTTCTGCTATCAAATGTGTGTGGGGAGGCGAAACCCGGAAGATTGCTTGCGATCATGGGCCCGTCAGGTTCGGGGAAGACCACTTTGCTTAATGTACTGGCAGGGCAGCTCATGGCTTCTCCCCGGTTGCACTTATCGGGACACTTGGATATTAACGGATTGCCAATGCCAAGCGAAGGTTATAAGTAAGTCGGTTCGGACATTGTTTGATCTAGGTTTTTCAAGGATTGTTAGCGTGCCACCGCCACCGTACTGCATTGCCACTCTGGAGAGTGAATTGGTCATGTTTTTTCACCGGTTAGGATCTTTATATTGCAGGGTTGCCTATTTGAGGCAGGAGGACCTTTTCTTCTCACAACTTACAGTACGAGAAACGCTGTTACTGGCTGCTGAACTTCAGCTTCCTCAGACGTGGTTAGCAGAGAAGAAGGATAAGTATGTCAGCAGCCTCTTGTTCCGATTGGGCTTGGTAAGCATCTAAAGATGACTATACTAAAATGGAAGTATGATACCAATAAGAGTTTTGATAGCATTATTTTCAGTAAACTCCACATCAAATGAAGCTAGAAATTGAGACAGAAAAAAGTCAAGGGTAATTTACAGACTAAGCAAGTGGCAATTAATCTACTCATGCCAATCTTTTCTCTGGTGAACTCTTCCCTGAAGAATAATCTAAAAAGTTCCCCAGTTTTGTTGTCTATGCTAGGTCTGCAAATGCACATAGCAAAACCTATACATAAGATTTATTTTCCCTTTCATTTAAAAGTTCATCTAGTCTAACTAGTTAGTCCAACTTATGTTTTGACTTTTTTTTTCATCCAAAAGCTAACAGTAATTATCACATGTAACATGCATAGGATAGATATTTCTACCGACAATTGGTACCTAACTTTTTCTCTCTCTCTCTCTCTCTCTCTCTCTCTCTCTCTCTCTCTCTTTTCCATTTGATGACTGCAATATATACATTATACTTATTTGCTTTCTCCCTGTTGGTGATATAACATTTTGCCAAAAAAGGTCAATTGTGCTGATTCTATCGTTGGTGATGCCAAAGTCCGTGGAATCAGTGGTGGTGAAAAGAAGCGCCTTGCACTTGCTTGCGAACTGATTGCTAGTCCATCTGTCATATTTGCGGATGAACCAACAACTGGTATTATTGTCATATCATCATATGTTTTTTCTATTTCCAATTTAATCGGAATTGTTCTTTTCCTGAATGTTTACTACATGTGATATAATAGTCAGCTGTCAGCCACATACATATACCGCTGCAAACATTTGATTTTGTGGTTGATTAAGAAAAACTCTTTTGATTAGAAAGTAGACAATGAAACTAACAACTACTTTAAAGAGTGTACTACATATTTTACTGCATTCATACCTTCTAATTCAGACAAATTCAATGATATTGTTTTCAGGAGGACAGATACTGCATCTTAACTGGACTTGGGAGAAGGGAAGATGCACTTAACTGTTGAAGGAACAATTTGTTTAAAAAGAAATAAACATATTAACTGGCTGCATGCATTTTTCTGAATAGTTCGCTATACTGTGTAACATAATAGCTGGTCATATACATTTACTACTCTGGACAGTAGATCAAGAAAGAAGTACCTTTTGAGTAGGCGACTAGGCGGTAGACCACGAAGTGACCACTCTGCTTTAAGAAGTGTATAATTTTTAATTATTCCTCACCTACAATTTTAAGCAAATTTAATTAACGATTCTGTCCTTAATTGGATTGGGGAAAGGTGAACACTATTAGATTGTCAGAGAGAAATTTTGTTTAAAAAGAAAAGAAACAGATTTTTTAAGATGAATGATAGAGATTATTGTTTTACTATGTCTTGATTCTTTTACATGTTGATAGTGAGTGGTCTGTGTTACATGCAGGTCTTGATGCATTCCAGGCGGAGAAGGTTATGGAAACACTTCGACAGCTTGCAGAGGATGGCCATACTGTTATTTGCTCAATACACCAACCAAGAGGCTCGGTTTATAGCAAATTCGATGACATTGTGTTGTTATCAGAGGGGTCACTTGTATACATGGGCCCTGCGAAGGATGAACCATTGACATACTTTGCTAAATTTGGGTTATTACTCAGTTATCTGGCTCGTATTTGCTTTTCTTAGCAGTTGATTATGTTTTTTCAAGTTTCATGTTACCCTTCAATGCAAATAACAAATTATCATTGTGTCAATAGTGGAACAGAATAATAATAGAATTCCCATATTCTATTAACAGAATATAATAGAACAGAATGTTAACAAACTATCGATGCAAGTTTCAAGCTAATAGAATTCCCATTTTCTATTAACTTGAGATACACAAAATTGGAGGTATGGTGGAACAGAATGATGGACTGGAGTATGTAGCATGTCAATGCAAATAACAAACTATCATTGTGTCAAGAGCAAAACAGCCATGGAATGGTTTATTGCTTGTATCAGAAACTTTTTGGTGACTGATACCAGTGGGATTCTTTTACACTGATGTCTAGTTTCTTGCTATACTGACTTGTCAAGTTATTGCGATTCTTGAGTTACTGATGCTTCTTTGGCAGGTACCAATGTCCTGATCATGTGAACCCTGCTGAATTTCTGGCTGATCTGATTTCAGTTGACTATAGTTCAGCTGAAAGTGTGCATTCATCTCAGCAAAGAATTGATGATCTGATTGAAGCTTTCTCAAAAAGCAGTTTCATGATTCAGTGCACAAGTCCAATTATGCAGTTGGATGACTCCAAGGTTTCTGCAAAATTTGGCAAGAAAACCATGGTAAAAAGGAGAGGTGGTTGGTGGAGGCAGTTCCGGTTGCTCCTTAAGCGAGCATGGATGCAGGTTTGTCATCTATTACCTTTTCTCTTAATTCCTTTTGTCGGGCTTTAAACAAAGGGTTGGAGAGAGGTGTTCTGCTGCTTAGATGTCCTTAATTTTAATGAAAATTTTATATCTTGTCAATAGTGTGACATCAGGAGATTCAGAGTGTTGGGTCCATAATCTTGAAAAATTCCCAAAAATCCCATATCCAGCTGATATTAACTTGAATATATTTTAGCTAATGTAAAACAAGATGACATCTCACTGACACTATCAGATTCTATGTCATTTGGTTCTTAATTTATTGACCCCCCATATGGGTGAAGAGACCAGAGAATTTTTATGACTCTTTCCTTTTAAATAGGAAAATTATCATTAATCACTGTGTTGATAGTCACTGTTTATATTTGCTTTGAAAATATTCAGAGGTTGTTATTGTGCTCAGGCTTCTCGTGATGGTCCAACAAACAAAGTTAGGGCAAGAATGTCAATTGCATCAGCTATCATATTTGGATCTGTTTTTTGGCGAATGGGAAGAACTCAAACATCAATACAAGATAGGATGGGACTTCTTCAAGTATGCATCACCCTCTGTTTTCTGGTGTCTTTAGTGCATTTAATTGTTTGCAAACTAGCTATTTAACTGATTAGATCTGGTTGGCATTCATGCTTGGTGGCTTGCAATCTCTTAATTGATTCTTGTGTTATTAACTATAATTCTTTATTTGTTTAGCATGTGGAAGTGAGATGTGTAAACCTTTTATTGTCTGAATTAACTAAAGCTGCACATATGCTTTTCATGTGTACTAAAAACAAAGGGGGTTGAGTTTTCTATGGGGTATCCTCAGCATATGGGACAGAACTGGAATGAAGAACTCCTAGATCCACGTTGCAAACTCCTAAAATATGGGGCCTCTAAAATACTTTTTGGCAAATGAAATGTGAGCTTCTGTGATTAATCAATGGGAGTATATCATATGAAGTGTTTGGTGAAAACAGAGTAAATATCATCTGCAAGATATCTTTCTTTTCACAATGCAAAGGTTTCATTATCATGCTGCTGTTGAGAAAATGTCTAAAAGGCATTTGAATGCATGAAATGTGGATGTTCTTAAATGCCAACTAATTTTCTTTTGAGAAGGTTAAACTTCTTGGCACATAGAAATCTTTGTTTTCTTCCCATATTGGGATATTTATGAACATAGATCAATCATAATGGAGTCACATTCACCAAGATAATGAGCACTAGATAAATAGATTTTTTTTTTCTTCCATTATTCACTTGTGGAAATTTCATTTTTCAAAATAGAGGTGTGCACGTGTATTCTCTCTCCATGGCAGGATTTTTCAAGTAGTTTTGCATTCCAAACTCAGTTGTGCACTCATGACGGATTACCGCCAGAAAGTAGTTGCAACGTGCATCATTGGAGTTTCTGTCTTGATGATTATATTAAAAAAACAAGAGTGCTAGTATAATTAAACACGTAGTTGATTCAGATCTTTGTTTTTGTTGGCTAAAGGTGGCTGCAATTAACACAGCAATGGCAGCTCTAACTAAAACAGTAGGTGTATTTCCAAAGGAGCGTGCCATTGTTGATCGAGAACGTGCCAAAGATTCCTATGCATTGGGTCCTTATCTTTTGTCCAAATTGCTAGCTGAAATCCCAATAGGAGCAGCATTTCCCTTGATGTTTGGAACAATTTTATATCCAATGGCTCGTCTCCATCCTACTCTTACCAGGTCAGTTTTTAGTTGTTTATTCCTTATGTATTATTTAAATTATACAGTAGTGTTTTTTCATGTGTGGTTGATATCTACTTGTACACATTGGGTTCTATTTTCCAAGTGGCAAGCATATGCTATTGTTTTTTGTTGATTCTCACAGTAGCAAATTACTAACCATTTTTCCTCATTTACTTCATCCATGTATCATGCTAGCAATTTATAGTATTCAGCTTATCTCGCTTCGGCAAACCAAGGCCATAGTCATTTCATATGAGTGTCACAGTTTTAATATAGTATTAGTTGTTTTTGTGTATACCTGACACAACTCTTGAAGCAGGTTTGCAAGGTTTTGCGGCATTGTGACAATGGAGTCCTTTGCTGCTTCTGCAATGGGTCTGACAGTTGGGGCTATGGTTCCTTCAACTGAAGCAGCAATGGCTGTGGGGCCATCCCTGATGACTGTGTTCATTGTTTTTGGTGGTTATTATGTTAATGCTGAGAATACGCCTCTGGTCTTCCGTTGGATCCCTCGAGTCTCTCTGATAAGATGGTATGCCTATTCTGTGACACTATTTATCAGACCATCGGTGACACAAGACACTTTTTTTTCTTTCCTCTGATAAGACGGTACTAATTATTCCGTGACATCATGAATTGGATCAGTTAGTGACAACCATATTCGTTTTTCCATTCTCAGGGCCTTCCAGGGGCTTTCCATTAACGAATTCAGTGGCCTTCAATTTGAGCAACAACATTCGTATGATATCCAAACTGGAGAACAGGTATGAGGGGAATTGGAAAGTATCTATCACATAACATCATCTCCAGGATAAAGGCAGAATTAACCTGTAGAAAGGAAAAACAAAAAGATGAAGTCAATATACTGACAGATTTGCCAAGTAAATGAATATAGATTTTAATAAATCATATAATTATAGAAAACTGGTGCAGCATTTTAGTGTTCTCAGAGGATATTGCTTTGATCTGTAAGTTTGAGCATTATCTTTTAGTTGCATTTTCATCTCCGACATGCTATTTTCCATTAATTCAGTATTGGGAATCAAGACATTATCATTTTCTCAACTAAGATGATCGGTTTAGGTTGCAGCATCACTAATAGCCCATATTAACTGGATGCAATGTGTGTATCCCTGGTGCAGCATATCTATGATCACTTGTTAGATAGAAATAGAAGACAAATGTCAAGTGCTCAACGTGCGAGTTACTAATAGCGTAAAATGGCTCATCTTTAAAATGATGTCCATTGAACATACTAGTATTGCATGATGACTGTTCTGAGGATTTCAATTAATACCTTCCGTTCTATGGCATGGCAGGCTTTGGAGAGGCTTTCCTTTGGAGGCAGTCGAGTGAGGGATACCATTGTTGCGCAGGCCAGAATACTGATGTTCTGGTACTGGACCACTTACTTTCTGCTTAAGAAGAACAAACCAAAATATCAACAGCTTGTGTCGCCCGATTCGTCGCATCAACAACAGGTATAGCTAGGTTAGCTAGGTCAGTGCGATCAGGAATCGCAACTAGTACTTACAACTTGGTCTAATGTTAGTGGATTTGGTTCTACCAAATTCTTTTCCTGCTGAATTCCCCCAGTATCAGAAACTCTGTAACTCTCTGTGAGCAGTAGGCATTTCTATTTTCTTGCCCGACTTCAGAATCTGGCATGGGTAATAATTGTTGTATCAAGGTTTTTAAGCAAATGCATGTGGAAGCAAGTGAGAGTCAATATTTCCACATCAAGTACTGATTCTTTTACCTACATCCGCATCTATTCTGCATGGTGCAGGCAGTCCAACTACAACCATGAATATGATGAGATTGATGATATATGCTTCAGATCTTCGAAATCAAATTCAGATGTGATTGCCATGCAAACAACTTTCAATACTTTCACTCTGAAGAGTTATTGTCAAAAGCTTGTATTATGATTTTTTTCTTCTATTTTTACCCTTTTTAAAGATATTTGCTCGCATGAAGAAAATTCTCAAGTTCTTCTTGACGAGAAAATGACTGCAATGTTGTATTCGCTGTGACTGACGCGGCAAAGCTTCCGAAAAAGAACTCAATGAAAGAACAACAGTACAGAACTCTCAACATCGTTCAAGAACACCGACTGGATTTGCCCCTGCGTAAATCGAGAGGAGGTCGATTCGAGATCGAGAAGACTTGCACCCGAGAAGGGGAGCAGCCGCCTTTTGGTTCTCGAGGAAAGAAAACATCTGTTCGTCCAAGAACATCAAAGAGATTTGCCCTTTCGATCAGTCGGAGAACGACGAGAACATTCGGGATACAATGGTGGTTTACTGCCGCCGTCCAAACATCAATGAAGGGAAACAAGAACGAATAAAAAAGTGTGAGAAAGACTCGAATGAACCCCTCAAAATTAGAAGCTTTTCTTTTTCCGTCTCATTTTAAAATTATTTCTCAAATATTGGAGGATGAAGACACGAGGCTGCACTAATTTGGATACGAGCAGATCTTTGCTGGCAGCCAACGTCAAGGTTCTGTGCATGAGCATGGAGCCGTCAAATTAATGGTATTCACGTCGCCCATCTCCAATAAATTGCCATTTATTATCCACACATCAAGGAAGAAAAGAGAGAGAAGAAAACCTGGAAACTGGGCCACACTTTGCTTCGTTTACCGGAAGATTTAGCTAGCACGCATGTCTCTCCATGCATGGGTTTACAGCTTTTACGTTCTACGATATTATAGTCGCCGACAGCAACATGTCGATGATCTCCTCGTAAGCAAACGAATGATTAGGGCTAATAAAAACGAGGAAAGTTCCACAGCAGTCACGTCGGTCACAGCCGTAGAAAACGTGAGACATTGCCCTTCAACCTCAACACGCTTGCTTCTTCGTTCAGCTTTCTTCTTTAAGCTTCCGCGTCCCACCACCGTGCCTGTATGTATATATACACACATTCTTGTCATCCTCTGCATCATCTAACGACACAGCATGGCAACCTCTTCTTTCGTCTCCCCAGTTTGCTCCTTGGGTTCTCGTCTCCTCGTGAAAACGAGCCTGCACCAGAAGAAGAGATCAAGGCTCGTGGTTTCTGCTCGGAAGGAGGACGGCGGCGGCCAGCACTATGGTGGCAGGCTTGTGGACGAGAACATGGCCACGCTTCGGAGGCGGATCCATGAGATGAAGGTGCCGGAGAACAACTACGAAGCCCCGAGGGAATGGATGGAGTGGGAGAGGCGATACCACGCGAGATACGGATCTGATGTGTCGGAGCTGATGGGGTTGTTGCAGGTCTTCCTGCTGAACGCACGCCCTGGCGTGGGCTTGGCCGCCATGGCGGTGCTTGCGCTGAGTATGCCGGCATCGGTGATCTTGATACTAATGTCTCGATCGTTCTAGTGATCGAGCTCAGTACGGTTTGCATGCAGCAATGTATTCTGGGATCACATACGTTGGACCAAGTTGGCTTTGTTAGCATTTAGATGCTTACCCATTGTTTCATTGTTCCTCAATTCTATTATACACAGAACACCATTATATGGTTGGTTTTGTTTGAATCGCAATTGAGTTTTCTATCATACATCGAACAAACGAATAAAAGGAAGGAAGCACAGCGACAAGCATCAAATCCCACCGCACTGTCTCTCCTGAGCACACTCACGCATCCCTCATCGCTTCTTCCACCTTATACAACCCTCATCTTTGCGGACAGGAGTAGATTGCACTCGCAAACAGATGTCTGTAGATTGTAACTTTTACATCCATTATAGGAGAGGCAAAGGGAAGACCAGTCCAAAGAAGTAAGTGCAGTAGATCTTCCCTAACCACCTCCGACCTCCCTGAGGCTCAGAACAGTATGCTTCTTCCTTGCCTAAGGCTTGATTGTTTATTACTGGTGATTTTATATTAGATAGCAGTTGTAGTCTTCTCCAGTACTAAGAATGGTAGTTCATCAATGTAAACTACTTTTGAGTTTGGCAGTGGTTGAAAGGTTCTATCAGTTGTCCTTGTGCCTAAGAAATCTTTTGTTTCTGCACCTTCCATCGTATATTCAACTCGTTTCCATTGAATTCTATGACTTGTTAAAGCCGTTCGATAAAAGGTCGAATATGAACGTTTATGATCGGTAGTTATGTATATAGCTTTCTGAAGAAGACCAGTCTATCTTCCACCCTCGATCGGTTCCACCGAAAGAGAAGGATGAAAAGGAAGGCGATAACATGTGCACCCTTCTCCTTTTCTCTTCTTAATTAACCAGCATCTGTATGCTAAACCATCCCAGCCTACGAAGAGACACTGATCAGCTGTGAAAGATGATCAACACCATCACGCAGCAGCAACAGGATACCAAACCCAGCGTGCACTCCACCATCTGACGTGCTCCCTCGCATGGCGGAAGGCCATGTGGTATGGTGTGACTCCTTAATCTATTGCACCTTTTCCTCCGTGTTTGCAGCCACCACCGATCACGCACGAAGGAAGAAGAAGAAGGCACGGTCACCTTCAGGACAAACCACCTGAATGGACAACAGTAGAATAAAACGTCGGTTGCATCGCAAATTTGTACCCGGCGGTCCCCCTGTTCTTATTCTTGTTCCTTTTTGTCTGCTTTATTTCCTCCTCCTTTTCCATCACAGATGCAGTGTTTTGTTTTTTGTCTGCTTTATTTCCTCCTTTTCCATCACAGATGCAGTGTTTTGCCATCCACAGATTCAATCAAATCAGTCTCTTCTCTTCCCACTGCATCACATGCAAGCATCCAAAACTAGATAGTTGATGCCCGGACCATATCTTTCCTAAGAACAGAATACTCATATCCTACCTGAGAATCTTGAGAAAGCTAAGTTGCCACTGGAAGACACATGCTCCAGCATAAGCAGGTTCATATTGATACAGACACATAGCATAAGATATCTCGTTTAGAATCGCATAAATAGCAGCCATCACTATCGTAATCTTGCTTCTTATACAGCAGACATATACATTTACTATTGAGTGTCAAACCAAAGGAAATCTCATCCTCTTTGTCTCCAACCTATCTGAGTAATTGGTGAAATTCCACCAGTCCCTGCTTAAGCATTTCCCTTCTTGATCAGCCCTTTTGGTGGAACAGGTTCTTTTCCTCCTTTAGTTTGATTCACGGTAAAGCCATCTAATGACAGGATCTATCTTTTTGGTCTTCTAGTTCTACCATGCTCACACTATTTGGAGCACGAGCAAACAATTTCCTGTCTTTTCTCATAGCCGTACGATCATAATTGCACGGCTCCAATCAGTGTCGCAAACCTACAGTTGGGATTCTCTCCAACTTAAAATCTTTGTTTTTACGGTTTGGCTACGGTGTTAAGATCCTGCGGATGATGAATGG
This sequence comes from Musa itinerans, assembly GCA_001649415.1. Taxonomy (NCBI): domain Eukaryota; kingdom Viridiplantae; phylum Streptophyta; class Magnoliopsida; order Zingiberales; family Musaceae; genus Musa; species Musa itinerans. The sequence continues at coordinate 265,541 of LVTN01000239.1, forward strand.
GGTTTAGCTCTAATGGACGGTTCGGATGTGATTTAAAGGTTCCAATGCTCGTATAATTAGAGAAGATCCTCGTTCTCTTTTTCGTACCCCGTAATACCCCTAACAAGTGAACAATATTACTACCATCCACAAACACGCTTATCGTGGCGCACTCAAAGCGCACTTTGGTTAGAGCGAAGGAAACGGGGTAGTGGCGTTTTGGTGATTATCTCAGAATCGCAGGGCACTCCTTTCACTTTCACTATACGGGGTCAGCAGGCGATTCGGTCGTACCGTTCCCCATTCAAAGCGTTACGTAAGTCCACCAAAGACAGAGACCCGTTTATGACTCCACAACGTGGCGCTTGCTTTTGAAGCTAAAGCAAACACGGACCCCACACGGTGTTTCCATCGCAATCCACACAGTTGTGCCTTTTAGACGACACGTCATTGCGGGTAACGTTCGAGGTATGCGAAATTGCACCCCGTTCGCTTCCTTACTTTCTCTCCACTCCCGCCGATTAAAAGCCGTCACCTTCGCAGAGCTGCCGCTCTTTTCCCCGGCTTTTATTGTCATCGGGGGCTGTGATCGAACCCCCACTGGATCTTTTTCTCCGATCGGGTGATGGACCTTGGCGCCGGGGCTGGTGGCGGCGGCCGAGGCGGAGGTGGAGCTGTCGTCCTGTTGTTCCTCGCCTCCGCCGCTTTTGTTGTTGTCTCCGAGGCGGCGCCGGCCGCGTTTGGAGGAGGGACCGCCGCAGAATCCATACCAGGTCGGTGAGATTATTTTTCGTTCTTTGTTGGTTCTTGAAGCTTTGATCCGATCCCGTCACCTTCGGTCGAGACTGAATTCTTGATTCCAAAGAACGTTTATTGGGATTTCGATCGATTTGATCTGTATTGTCAATGCAATAAGATTCTTTTCCATCTTTTTTGGCTGTTCCCGTTTGATGGATTCCTTGGTTGACGTTGTAAATTGAAGGGGGAGAGAGCTTGCCGACATGGGAGAAGGGTCTGTTGAAGCTGACGTCGATCGCGTCGGGGCCTGTCGCCACGGCTCCCGACGCGAGGTTTCCGTTGGTCTTAGCGGCCAAGAGGACGAAGAGGCCGGACGTTCTTAACAAGTTCAGGATGTATCGAGGGGGCTGGGACATTTCCAACAAGCATTACTGGGCGGTGAGTTCATCAAGTCCTCCTCCTTCATGCTTTAACATGGTTGTGTTATATTATGATATCTTAAGGGCTAAGATGGCTTTGATTTGTGATAGAGACTATGCTCATCAACAAACATAAAGGGAATCTATATATTTTCTTCTCAAGTGTAATTGCACTCATTTGTATATATCTTATTGTTATCCCTGTTATGCATGTTAATCAATCAGGGTTTGGGGCTTCTCTTGTAGTCTTAGCAGAGATTGCATTACTGTTTCTGACATGATATTTCACATTTTATTTGTATCTGTCTTCTTGGAGTTGTGAATGGAATTCTACCGATGCCAGATAAATAGATCCTGGTTAGTGTTTCACCTATGTTGGTTCTGTTTTCATTTTGCTCATCAAGTTGCAAGACGATTGAGGATGGATATGGAATGTCAAGAGAAATATATTGTTTACCCAATTTAGTGCTAGAGCTGCATGACTTTGTTTCTGATGAATGTTTCGCTACAGATGGTATCTGTGTGTACTCATCCTGGGATTGTAGATTGGGCCCCATGAGACACTGTCCAGGGATGCACAAAAAGGGAAGGGTGTGGTTCATGCAGCTGGTTTTGAGCATCACTTGAAATCCATTCCTTTCTCTGATTGCCCTTTTGTACCATTCCATTGTTGTGGTCTGATGCATGGATAGCTTGATATGATCTTCTATTTTGATGATAATCTTGCTTGCTTAGAGGGCAGGCTTCGGTAGCCTCGATACAATGGTAAGGTACCTCTTTTATGACTTGAGAGACCAAGGGTTCTGAGTCACAAAGATGATATTTTTTATATTATTTGGAGGTAAGGCTGCATACATTGACCTTTCCCAGATCCCACAATGGCTAGAGCCTCACGCACAGGGTATAACCTTTTCTTAATCTTACTTGTGTCATAGTATCCAGTATCCACTATCCAATTCTTTCAGAGTTTTCATGTCCCTCATAATGATGTTATCCAGTAATTTCAGTTTTGACTCATAATAAGCTGGACCAGAGAATCACAATAAAGGGTGGCATTTCATGTAGCTGGTCTAGAGCACCTCCTGGGGTCCATTTCTTTTTCAGATTGCCTTTATATTCCATCCTATAGCTAGGGTTGGATAATTGGAAATCTTGTTATGATCTTCTATTTTGGTTCATAGTCTTGCTGGTGTCATAGTATCCAGTTATTTTGGAGTATGCATGTCTCCCATACTGATGTATCCGGTAAATTCAGTTTCGACTCATTATAAGCTGGACCATCTTTTGATGTTGTTAGAGATGCAAACTGGTTTTCAAACTGATTGCCCTTTTTTAGTATCATGTTCTTCTTGAAAATACACAGGAAAATATTAAGTTATGTTTGTCGTAGTATTCTATGAATTGGGATTGTGTATTGCTGTTGATCCCACCAAATATGATTGGACTATTCAAGGAGTGAAGAATGTCTCTGCTTTGATTAAATCCGGTCAAACATGCATCTTTTTCAAAATGTGAAATCAATTTTTTGTTCTTTCTCTTGACCCCTAAATTATTATTAGATGTCTTTTGCTATATATTAACTGCTGTTTGTGTAGTCTGTTGCTTTTACAGGAGCTGCTGGGTTTCTCCTTGCATTACTGTGGTTGGTTTCCTTTGGACTGGCTTTAGCTATACGTCTCTGCTGTGGATGGGGACCACAAATCAAAGATGAAGGCTCTTTCTGCAAACAACGTGTTTGTCTTATGTTGCTGTTCGTCTTCACTTGTGTTGCATCGTAATGCTCCCAAGCTCTTAACTTTTTTCTTTGGGCAAAATTTAAGCTTTGCAATCTCCATGAGAAAATTCTCATTTATCATCACGTGGATTATCAAATGCTAAATTGTATGTTAAATGGCTAAGTGACAACTGTTAAGCATGATCTACATTGTTGAGATGTTTTGGCACATTCATATTGTCTGGAGTGGTATCATGTATGTCATCAAATAAGAAGCCTGAAAATGGATATAGTTAATATGGTTAGATGTCAAATAAGTTGTAGACCATTTTAAGATCTGAACCATTGATCTGATTGAGATACAATTCGAAAACAGTTTAGTGTCGTCTGGTTGACATAGAAGTTTGGAATCTCTGGATTACTGCGTTCCATTCTTCAGATGCTTCTTTCCTAGTTTATGCTTCAAATTTGTTTCCATGCAGAACCGGATGCATTCTTCTTTCTGTGGAACAGGCTGAATTTCATGGCGAAGTGATGGATACCTTGAGTTTTGTAGTCAACCAATCAGATTTTACAGTTCAGATTCTAAGGAATGTCACCGACTTTCTATCCTCTGCAAAGACTGTCAATGTTGAAGAGGTCTATCTGCCACCAGATGCTCAGAATGAAATTGACAAGTTGAATACAAATTTAGATGCTGCAGCTAATGCTCTTTCAGAGAAAACAGATCAAAATTCTGGCAAAATTAAAGGAGGCATTGATTTTGTGTATGCATTTACAACATTTTTGCTACTTCTTTGGTCTGTGTATCTCATCTTAATATTCCATGCTTCATTTTCTCTTTTTTTAGGCATTGCACATTGATCGGTGTAGCCTGTTTGATGCTCTTGCTGGCCACACTTGGTTTTGGTATGTAATCTCTAATTCTCTATATTGCATTATCTTCTGAATTGTCTATTCATGTCTGTTGTTTGCTCTGTCTTAGTTTTGACTAATTCTCATATTGACTTTGACATGCAATTTGCATTTCCCACTTTTTTCTGCTGCAGTGTTTTCAATATGTGGGTACAGACACACGATTTACATGTAAGTTGAGAAGTTGCAGGTTTGCAGCGTAGATAAATTCTGGACTATGGTGTATTTTCATTTTGAATAAAGATTTTAGAAGACTACTTAGGCTTCTTCTTATGTATAATCTTTCAGATTCATAATGAGTGGTTGGCTACTTGTGGCATTTACCTTTGTTCTCTGTGGAACTTTTGTGATGCTTCACAAGTAAGAATATTAATTTTCTAGTTCTCCTTTTTTTCATTTGTCCTGTTGTATATCAATCACAAACTTATCCATGATGTTCCGTAAAACCTAGGGAGCAGAACAAATTTGGTTTTCACTTTGGCATATCAGAAGATTCACAAATGCTTTCTTCTGCAGTGCTACAGTTGATACTTGTACAGCTATGGGTGAATGGGTTCGTTATCCTTATGCCGAGACAGCCCTGAGCAATGTTCTCCCATGTGTCGATGAGCAGACCACAAATCACACTCTGTACCAAAGCAAAGTAGTAGTCTACCAGCTTGTAAACATGGTCAACACAGCAATATCTTCATCTGTGAATTCAGATACCTTGTCTCAGGAGAAGAAAACTTATTCGCACAACCAGTCTGGGCCCATGGTTCCTTATCTCTGTTCTCCCTATGATTTCCACCTGCAAAATCGACAGTGCAACCCTGACGAGGCGTCGGTTGCTAATGCATCACTGGTATGTAAACAACAGCCCTTAAGAATAGTCCTTAGTTTGCTTTTCCTTAAGTTCATATCTTCACGAAGAATTGAAAAGTAAACTGTACTATTTTGATGAACCCTCTTCTGAATTTTTTTCAACTCAAGAAATGAAACAAGCATTCGGTGGTTGGTATGTGCTGTTCTACATGCTAATTCTCTAGTTTATTTGTCTGTTATATCCTAGCCATCTTTGGTAACCTGTGGTAGATATTGCACCTTCTGGTTTGATGTGACTTTAGTACCTACAGGCTCTGCTTATTTACATTACTGTGACCTGCATGGTTGAAACTGAAACTATGCAGACAAAATTCACTTATATGACAAATAGGCCTTTGCATTTTGGCTCCTCAACTTCAGCAGTCTCCTCAAATCTCTTCTGTATAACATGATCTCTCCATTGTGATCAATAACAGATATTTATTAACTGGCCCTTAGATCATTTTTCAGGCATTTTGTCTCATTTCCTTCAAAGCTCTGCTCTGACTCCTAGGACACTCATTTAATATTAACAAGCTCTTTCACATGTTGAAACTTCTCAGGTATGGGAGAATTACACATGCAAGGTTGCTGATTCAGGTTCATGTGTCAGTCGTGGAAGGCTTACCCCTGGCATTTACGATCAGCTGGTCATGGCCGTAAACGTGAGCTATGCCCTCTACCACTACACACCATTCCTACTCAGCCTTCAGGACTGCAAGTTTGTCCGAGAGACCTTCAACACTATCACCACTCTCTACTGTCCTCGACTGGAAAATAACCTTCGGATGGTCAATGCAGGACTAGCACTGATCTCAATCGGAGTCCTTTTGTGCCTTATCTTGTGGATCGTCAACGCAAACCGCCCCCACAAGGGAGGAGGTGTTTGTGCTGCTGTCTGAAGTTAAGAATTCATTTTTTTTTTTCAGATAGCAGTATCTTAATTAAATGATCTAAATTATCTCCTAGTATATAAGCAATACATACAACTCTTCTAGCATTTATATCGAAATCGCAACCCAAGTGGAGCAAAGCGTCACTTGTGGTGATATGTATCAAATTCCTATCTCTAGTGCAGTTGCTGTAACTCTAAAAACTCATAGGTTTTTGAGCCTTCAGAAATATAATATTAAGTTTATTTCTCTTTTCAAGTTTGGTGTGTTTTGTGCAGTCTTTGCCCTCTGTTTTTGCATTGGTGTGAGTCTTGTTCTGTCGAGGCCAGGTGGATCGGAAGGCAGGTTTAACAAAGTACTTGCTCATCCAGGATCTCAAGTTGCATCATTGCCTCTGTGGTGGTCCTTCCTGTAGTATCATCATGTGGAACTGCTACTCTCCTGTTACTTATATTTCTAAAGGGACCACCTGCAGATTGATGGTTGAATGGCTTTGTTGTACTGATCACAACTGCTCCATCAGATGTTATATATCCTAGGATCGATGTGTACTGACACTGACATGACCCTGACATAAAACTTTGCTTGGCTTTTGTGCATTGCATCGGATATCTGTAATCACTGCTTCATTATACTTTCTACTCGAGTTGTGGAAACACTTTTGTCGGTGATCAGGTCTGAGAACTCAAAGATGGCCGGCAGATCAACCTCAGATGGAATTTGCTTGAGCAGCCGGTACGACACTTTCTCTTTAACCAAAGGTGCATTCATTCCATCAACATATTTCAATGTTGTCATCAAGCTTTTTGTTTCCACGGTTGGTTGTATTCGTTCCTTTCTTCCGTTTCTTTCTTATTCTTCTGCATATATTGCTACTCTTCGGTGCCGGGTGTTATCCTTGAGAGCTCCAATGGAGTTGATGAGTTCTGTATCGGTTGCCTACCACTAGAATGATATGTTTGGCATTTAGACGAGAAGGTGGAGTTGATGAGTTCTGCATCGGTTGCCTACCAATAAATAGAATGATATGTTTGGCATTTAGACGAGAAGCTTTGATGTAGGATTAGCTCCATGATACTACTCTTCGTTGACTTTCGTCGTCCCACCTTTGACTTATCTTGTTTGAGATCGAATACCTTGAATCATATCTTTGACTTGAACTTTTTTTTCCTTCAAAATAATTTCTTATAGCGGCGTCTTTCATGAGATCATTTTGATACAACAGCACTAGCTGGGACAAGACAAGCCTAAAGTCAACGCTAGTGTCCTAACACACTAAGACACCAAAGGTCAGCTGACAAATTTACTGGTACCACATAAAAATATTTCACATCATAAGCAAAAAAAGCTTTATGCCCTCCTTATATGCATATTGCTTTAATTTTATATTGTTTTTGTTCATGTAGGATTCCTCCTATAAACCATCAAAAGATATTAGCGTTTGGATTTGCTGAGTCCTAAATAGCGTTCTTATTTCACTCTGTCATAAAAAGTAATTGTGACAAAAGAAAAGTAGAAATGACAAAAAGATGTGCCAAATGACATTTATATTATACGACTCGAGACTCACTTTTATAATCACATAACAAACAAAAACAAAAACAAAAAAAAATTCCCTACTCATAAACTCAAATCTGTCTTCACCCGTCTTAATTCAAAAGCCCACACTCCATGTCAGTGTAGAATCTGAAATCGAATCCTCGGACGTCGTCGTAAATGAAAACCGAGAGATTGTGACCAAAGAATAAAGAGTTGCTTATTTTTTTGCTGATGCTCGACACCGACTCTTATGGGCTTTGTTCATGGAACCTCTTCGATGGTGTCCAGTGCCGGCTTCCATGACCGCTGCGTCGACATCCTCTTGACGCTGCTGGTGGTCTCGCTCGCTCGCTTGGCTTCTGCACCGAGGACGGGGAGAATCCTCCTCCCAAAGTTCTTGGCCACCCCTCTCTTCTTCGTCGCGGTAGAGGCCCTGCGCGAAAGAGCTGCCATCTCCTCCTCGGTGAGCACCGAGAAGAGCAAGTCCATCGGGAGCAGGAAGTAGAGCCGGCGTCTCTCGAGTTCCTCGTCGGCCACCAGTCCCGGGATCCGGCACCCCACGCTCAGGTGGTCGGCGTCGCACACGAACTCTCCCGGGTTCTCCACCATCAGCTCCGCCGCTCTCACCGAGTGCACGTACTCTTCGAACTTCCCGTCGCTGCTGATCACCTTTATGGATCCACCTGAGCCAGCAGCGTATGGCGCGCATGCAGTGTTCCCCATGAGATGTCTCCCGGCAACTAAAAGAACACAGCAAGGGGCATAAGCACTCGTCGAGATCGAGAGAGAGCAAGGAAGAAATTAAGCAGCAAGCCGCTGAGGAATGCCTGTGGATGCCGGTACTTAAAAAAGGGTTGTGGGTGGGAGGGGGAGAGATTTGGCAAGCAGTCGCTGTTGATGTGGGATTGTTTAGCAAGGAGAGCACATGGGCTGGGAGTTAGGAATTAGGTTATGCAAGGAAGCAGACAAAACGATGATGGAAACAAAGAGACGGGGAGAAGCATCAGCGGGAGGACAAAGTGCCATTTGCTCGGTCTGTCACCTAACGCTCTCTCTTCGTGTCTTCTTTATAGGAGTCGAGAGGACACACAGAATCATAACACGGGAGGAGTCTACTCATCTGTGCCAGTGCATGCTGATGGCAATCGACTCATCTCAATCTGAAGGTGTTTGGCCAGTGACGAAAGTGCCAACTCCAGCTTGCTTTCACCTTGCATTCTTCTTTATTTTGATTTGGCCCCAGAAAGACTGCCCGCTGGTGTGCTTTAGCTTGCAAGCTGTCTCTGTCCTTGTCCGAGGGCCCAAATCTTTCCCCCCATGCTTCCTTCCATGTGAACCAAAGCACAAAGAAAGACTCGAGTTGTGTAGAACAAGCTCCAGCCAACCTTTGTCGAGTAGATTGGCAGCAGGATGAATCGGTGTTGTTCTTGGAGTTACAGTCGACCCTGTTTGTTCTCCACCAAACTCTGCTGGATTTCTGCGTTTGCAGACTCTGCCACTCTTTTCCCGATTAACGCATATCGTGTCCCAAGATCTGCAGTTTGAAGAATCTGCAGTGGTTGTGGGGAACAGTCTAAAGCTCGATCATTTGGGGAATCCTGAAGACAAAATCCAGTCACAGCATATTTAATGTAATCCAAAGATTTCTTGTAGGAAGGCTGTGCAAGTTGGCACGGAACAAATGATCATCAGAGGACATGATGATGATCATGATCGTGGATTAGATGATAGCGTAAAGCACATCGAACTCGACAGATGGCTTCTGCTCAAATACATCAAAGTAAATCTCATGAGTCTGTGAAGCAAAGTGCAGAGGCTGAACTGTGATCTGTTCTTCCATGTTCACTGCAAAAAAAATACTTAATTTTGTGCTGCATTCCTTTTCATTTAGTTTGTGCATACTTTTCTCCTCAATTAATTTTCCCATTTAAAAGCTTCTTTACAATGATGAACAAATATACAAGCAATTGTTGCAGTTACTGAGTCATGACACAACAGCATTCATGATATCTTCATCAGGTCGTGATTTATAATGACAACCAAAAGCAGTAATTGCAGTCACTGATGCAGGATACAAGCAGCAGCTGTAATGTCGATTGTTTAGGAGTGGGACATGAGCTCTAACACACTTCCATGATAGCTGCACACTTTTAATCTTCCACCTTTCTTAGCTTGATTTTAAACAGGTATGGGCAGTGAGTTGCATTGTGTGTCATTATGGCCTAAGCATATACATGATAGCAGTCTGCACTTGAGCACAGCACAGAATTAAAAGAGGTGATCACTAAAAGTAAGGAATCATACACTGGCTAAGATAACTCATCAAAAGTAGGTAATGGTTAAAAAACAAAAAAGGAAGAAGAAACTTCCTTGTATTTTCAGACGTGTTACCGTCCATCGATCTAAAAACGGAGAGTATACATCAATTATTCATTTTACTTGGTACAGTTCTTCAAAATTCATTCGGCACAGATGCCATACAATAGCCATCAGAGACTGCCAGCCAGAATCAGATAAATTATTCACTATCGTACTGCTCCAAGCTCAATCAGATGATCACAGCATCCGATAACAAAAGAATCGTGTTGATGTTCCATGGGCAAAAGATTTTGAAAAAAAATTGAGGGACTTGCCCTCAGTTAGAAATTCAGTAAGATCTTCTCTTTTGATACACCGTCAGCCACAAGCTCGGATGTCACTTCCTGCCATGTATAAAAAAAAAGTCGCCGATAAGCTATCCACTGTAAGTTAACCAGCATTATCGTGCAACCAAATCTGGAGACTTTACCAAAAATTGGAACAACAACAATTGGTTCATCAAACAAAATCCTCTACTTTCCGAGAATAAATCATAAAGCTTACTATCTACAGCATTCATGACATGTGATTTTAATTTCAGAACCCACTGAGAATAAATCATAAAGCTTACTGTTGTGACTAGTAAAATTCACCCGTAAATGAGCTAAGAAAAATGAGATGATGTATCATAAGATAAATAAATATCATAGAAAGTAATTTTGTCATAGCTCCATGGTCTCAACAGTAGGTGAACACCAAAAATCTAACAATGAAATCTGAAAATGGTGGGTCTGGAAATCAGGTATATTATGTTCTGTTCTCAGTACCGGATCATATTATGACTTGTACATTGTTCAAAACTAATACATTCAGAATAATAGGAAAAAGTTCGTGCATCCTCTCCTTCTATTTTGCTTATGGTCAATAATCATGACTTGTTTCCAAACTTTGGTTCTAAAGGAATGATACAAGCCAGATTTAACATTTTCAAGCATCAGCTCCAGCAACCTAAAAGATACACAAAAGTAGCTACTTATGTCCTATCAAATTCTAGGATGAAAATGCAGGAAACTTTATTAATAGCTTCAAGAAAAGGAGAATATTATTAAAGAAAAAGGATACCGAGGTTTTGCATGCCTTAAAATTCCCTCAAATTTTGATTTAAATAAACAAAAAAAATTTACAAAACTCTTGACCTTCCAGAGGATTGACCAAGACAGACAACTTAAATCTAGATGAAGGTTATCCAACAAACTCAAAGTTTATTGTCCGTGAATGCCAGTTTTTTTTTCTTTTTTTTTCCTTTGAGAGTGGCAATCTGCAGATCAATCAAATACAGAAAGCAATAAGATATATGGGTATGAGATATAGATGACAAGATCAAACAGGTTCATAAAGCAATTGTACCAAAACATACTGAGGCATCAGCAGATGATCACCAGCAGAATATGCACCTAATGTGTCATAGCAAAACAAGTCGCTGCTTATTGACAATCATGTTCCATAAAAAATTGGAAGCTAAGACATCTGTATCAATCAAAATGAGCACTCAATAGTGGCTAAGTTTTGAGTCCAAACCAAGCAATTCATTAGGTGTGAAGAAGATCATTACAGAAATAAAAGGGCCTAGATCATGCACGGTGAGGATGAGATTCTCAAACTACTAGAAGTAATTATACAGCATAATTTTAGATGAATCATGAATGGTGAATTGTCTTAGTGCTAATTACTAGAGTTAAGGTATCTGGGAGATTGTTTCTACCATCGAACTTGAATTTGTCTTGGTCCATCCTTGACAAACTACTGGGAGTTGGTTTACGGGGCTGAGCATGGCGATCAACAGAGGAGTCCATTGATACAAGCCAGGCAGGATACAAGTGACAGCTATGAAATAAGGTATCAAGAATCAGTACAGAAATAGCCTCTATGATTGTTGGGGTAAGGCGGCAACCGTTGACGTCCCCAAATAGTGGGAGCCTTGTGCATTGGGCCACCCTTTTCTTAGTACCGACAGAACAGGAAACCTATTAATGATGCACTTAGACAGTTGAAGCTACTTAGGATCATTTAACAATGACTATAATTAAAAGGCATCAGAAAAACATACCTCAGCCATTTGTTTGTGCCCACAAAGCACAGCACCAGTCAATAAAGGATTTAGAATCTCCTTAGTTCTTGAAAATGCAGCCTGCAACATGTTTGCAAGAATAAATTTGACGAGGATACAGGAAGTGAAGAGTTTCATATAACGATAATAGATTATGAGAGTGACCTGTACATAGCCTCGTTCACCACTCCATTTTTCATCAGGTTGTGACAAAACAGGTACGACTCTAACTCCAGTAGATTCCCAGTCCTTGAACCTATCCTACAAGGAGGAACAAACCATTTCACACTTGACTTCTTGATTCAGAATGATGCAGCATCTTTCTATGAAAGATGATAACCATAATGTCGAACATCATATATCATATCTGAGACCTGATATGCCATTCTCTGAAGGTTTCTAGCTCCGTAGTAAAGTCTCACATCAGATCTTTCATTTGCATTGAAACCTGATTCAATTAGCGAACGAATGGGACTGCCACAAAGAGTTGATAGAATAAAGATATTTTCAAAAATACAAATGTGTTGACTAGTGCCAAAAAAATTTAGCATACAAGAGATCAAAATCTTATACAGTGTTCTACAAGCAAAGAGATACATGAGATTTATGTATTGCATACTCTATAACTATAGCCTAAACATGATAGCAAACAGTCACTTGCCAGTTTGGTCAAGTCAAACATTGAAACTTAGCTCAAGTTATAAATTTAATCCAACAACAAATGATGTAACATGAACTTACTAACAAAGACCAATTCCCCTGACAAAAGAATGACAAGGAAGAACTTCTGGAATCTACATGCCAAAAACAGGAATGCGATATCAAAGAAAACTCATTTTTAAAGGACTGTCTAAATCTTTAGCAGCGGCTCAGGCTGTACATGAAAGAAACATTCTGCTAAACCATGTTTAGTGAAGAAAGCTTTTTTTTCAGACATGGCATGCATCTCATCTGTGAGTAATTACGATTTCTTCTTGTCTGTGCCTATTTTTTTCTGTTTCTGAAGGAAAGAGACCGTGTATTTGTTCCTAAGTTGTATAACCATGCCTTTATTTGAACTACAGAACATACTCTACCATGGTTGCAACGGATTTACTATCCTTAGGATGACTTATACAGCCCACTGGAATTGTCCCCTGTGGTTTGAAAAAGGAATTGCTTGAAGCACCTGATAGAACAAATTAAACAAAAGAAGGGAACCCGGGGACTTGGAAAGAGAAAATGAAATAAAATCACATCAACAAAATCCAAATAAAAACAGCAGACTGTCACCTGATACATCTAGCACGCATAGAACCACATGATCTACAGCAAGGTGACTTCCCAACTATATCCTTACCATTCTTTTCTTCTCTTGTGATTGATACAACCCTCAAGCGGTAACAATCTAGAAGATTCATCAGCCCAGGGCAACGAAACAAATACTAATTTTGACCGACCATCTATACATCACACTTACTCTTCCCATTCCTATAAAGGCATCCCCTATCAAACCAGAAGACAACAGTAATCAAAATATAGGAAGAAAAATCCAGGAAGAAGGTGTTGCCAGAAACACAATGGTTTTTCTCTTCAAAATATTAAATACTAAATCACCATGGATCTGATGCTTAGAGTTAATGAGAAAACGCATGCTTTCTTATGTCAGCACCAAATAATGACATAAGAAGGCTCCATCGCTGGTTATAGAACTCCCATGTAGATTACATCTAAATTATAGTTAGGAGAGATACGACACTCTAATTAGCAGTTAGAATTAAAGTTGTTCCGTCCACAGAGTTCCTAATCTAATTATCTTTTGCTACTTGTTTGGTTAAAGCTAATTCCCCACCCAAATTAACCTAATTTTGGTCACATTTACTCGACTTTCCATTTGTCTTTTCAGTGCTTGTATAGAGTTCACATTTGCTGAAGAATCCACAGAAGAACAAAGAATTTTAATACACAAAATCGTATCTATAAAAGAAGTCCACAAATAGAGTCAACTAAGAAGATTCTCCAGAGATTAATTGGAAATACGGAAGGGACCAGAGCCCCACCTGATTCCGGATCCGGTGGCGAAGATAAGGACGGCGGGGAAGGCGTCGGGGGGCGAGATCCGCTCGACCTGGAATCCTTTCCCCATGACTGCACTCAGCTCGACGACATCCCCCCGCCCGAGCCCACAAAGAAGGTCGGCGGTGGAGCCAGGGACCCTCTTGACGAGGAACTGGAACTCGCCACGGGAGCTGGCGAAGGAGGGCGGCGAGGCGATGGCGAGGAAGGAGGGCTTGTCGGAGGCGGGGACGCGGAGCTGGAGGTACTGGCCGGGGACGGTGTAGGAGACGGCGAGGTCGGGGGCGTCGGAGACGTCGACGGAGACGTGGAATAGAGAGGCGTCGGCAGAGGCGGGGGCGACGAGGCTGAGAGGGGCCTGGGTCCAGGTGGCGGCGTCCTGCCGGACGGCGGCGGCGACGGCGGTGAGAGCGCGGCGGCGGAGGGGAAGGGAGAGGCCGAGTCGGAGGCGGGGGAGGAGAGACATGGGGCGGAGTAGAGGGGGCGAGGGACACGAGGCGGCGAGCGTAGTTGCCATTGGGGATATAGAGGGCAAGGGGAGGAGGAGTTGGTCTTCGCCGCCGAGAGAAGGGTGGAAAATAACGGCAGTTCTTAGAAAATATTTTCCCTTTTATTTTTTGGCCCTTTTTCTTCTGAATTTTTGTGTTATTATCGATCGTTATCTACATGGAAAACGGGATGGAGATGTTTGTGTGGTTCCCTTCATTTTTCTCTTTAGCTTATCTATAGTACGGTATCAAATTAAATTTTTTAATGTAAATAATTCAATAATATACTTTTAAATCTATTAAAGAAAACCTAAATCTTGAAAACTATGAACTATTCAAAAATTTATGATTTTTTAATATTTTTACTAATATTATATTAACTATGTAAAAGATAATCCTACGTCTATTCTATTATTCGACTTATTAACTATTTGATCCATATATCTATAAATTATGTAATAGCATACTACCACGATTTAATGATTATAAGTATCGAAATTGGTTTATGTTGATGGGGCTAATTTTTCAAATATCATTATATCTTGAGAATTTTTCATAAGATCAATATTTACTGAAGATGATTTCTCTAAAAAGTAGATCGTGGGAGACTTCTCGTGGAATGTAATTATCAATCTACCTAAATTAGGTCATAATTTTTTTAAAAAAAATAATTATATTTTGACAACATAATATTTAAGAAGGTACATGTTTTTTTAGGATAATTTCTCTTAGCATAAGTTCCTTACAAATTTCTCATAATAAATCCTTCACGTTATGAATGTGCAAAATTATGTAAAACTAGAAATAGAAGAGCGAGCATATATTTTTTAAGGTTATTAGATTTTAAGAATCAAATCTTTGATAAGGTGAATGTTTCTTTATAATAATTTCTCTTAGATAAGCCTCTCGTGTCACCAGTATTACCTATGTAATTAGTCAAACTGTATTTGAACGTAAACTGCACTTAATCATAAGTGATCTTAGAATTGGCTTTTGCATCAAAATAGTCTTTATCGAACGAACGCAGCTTTTGTTTTTAATCGCTGAAAGATTTCCGCTGCACTAATTCACTAAGCCTCTCGTGTCACCAGTATTACCTATGTAATTAGAAAACTAATATCATGAGTATGCTCGACGTTGTTACTCCAATGCTTAAGTTAGTTTGAATCTTATACAAAAGTCGAAAATAATATTTTAGATCTCGAATCGAGAATATTATTTATTGAATGATGAAAAAATATTTTTTAAAATTCAAAAATATACTTTTAAATTTGTTTAAGAAAATCTAAACCTTAGAAACTATGAACTATTTAAAATCTTATGACTTTTAATATTTTTACTAATATTATATTAACTATGTAAAGGATAATTTTACTTGCACTCTATTGCTAGATAGTCCAATCACAAGGTCTATAAATTTTATAATAGCATATTAACACAGTTTTATAATTATAAGTGTCGAAATTGGATGTTCGTTCATCTCATCAAGTCGATCGGGCTAATTTTACAAATGTTATTATGTCTTGAGAATTGAATCTTTGGTGAGATGGTTGTTCACTCAAGATGACCTTTTTAAAAATCTAGATCATAAGAGACTTAATTGAAGGTACTTAGTGATCTACCTATGTTAGGTCGTAAGAGATGCCACAGAAGTAATTGTATTTTAAGAACATGATATTTAAGGAGGTAGATGTTTTCTTAGGATAATTTCTCTTAAAATAAGTCTGTCCTTCTTGTCACAAATCTACAAAATTAGAAACTGAAGTGCAAGCACATTTATTTGAAGGTCATTGTATTTTGAGAATTAAATCTTTGAGGAGATAAATACTTTTTCAGAATAATTTTTTTTAGGTAAATCCCTTGTGTTATGAGTGTTATTTTCACTACCTAGAAAACTAGCATCATAAGTATACTGGAAATTGCTACTTCAATACTCAAAGTTAGTTTGAATCTTGCTACTTGAATGCTCAAGTTAGTTTGAATATATGAAAGAGTGGAAAATAACATTTCACATCTCAAATCATACTAAAAGAGTTTTACGATGAAGAAATATTTTTTTAAAAATAAATATTTTTCTCCTCATCTCAAGTTGAGTTTGACCCAATGGGTGTTACATGTCAAGTTCTAATGAATCCAAAATATTAGTCATATCAAAATTATTTTTGTTAAGAACGAGTCGGCACTAAGAGGGGAGATGAATTAGTGCAGCGGTAAAAACATCGGATTCGTAAAAACTTCGTTCGATTAAAACTGATCTCGGAAGGTGTTTAACTTTAAAACGTTTGGAAGAATGTAATGAGCAAAGTAAGTAAATCAGTTTGCAATATGAGAATTAAAAGCAGAACAAGAATGCAAACCGATTTATAGTGGTTCGGTTGTCTCGACCTACATCCACTTCGTCGATTCCTCTTCCGTCGAGGCCATCGACATCCACTATCGATATTCCTTTAATAGGCAAAGATCAACATCTTTTTTATAACTCTATTCTCCTTTTGCATGCTCAGGAGAGAACCTTTACACCCCACTTTTACGAAGTTTCCCTTACACTTTTCCTTAGAATGATATCTAACTTTAGGAGGAGGGACTCTATACTTTACAAGGGTTTTCAACTCTAAAAATATAAAGTTTTTGTTCATTATTCTTGCTTCTCCATACAGGAATAGCTGAGGTATTTATAGACCCCAAATGACTTCAAAACTTGGAGCCAAAATTTAAATCCCCGAAATTTCGAGGTACGGGCGGTACCACCGCTTGACTCTCGGAGATTGTGCCACAATAGTTTTCACATGTTTGATCACTGATTGGGCCTTTCTTTTGGCCCAAACTTGGGTCCAACTGTCCCTTAATTAGGTAGGTCCAATTTTAATCCTAATTATGTGCTAACTATGAAATTTAAGATATTTTCTAAGCTAAACAAGTTCGTAAGTCTAGATTTCTTCCAGCGAGCTTCCGGCAATCTTCCGACGAACTTCCGACGATCAACAGACTCCCGGCAAGCTCCTGGACTTCATGACAATCTTCTTGGCGAGTTCCGATGAGCTTCTTTAGCAAGCTCCTGGACTTCTCGGTCAGTTCTGGTAGAACTTCCGACGAACTCTCAAACTCCCAACGAAATCGCGTTCTTGACTCCGAGACTTCATTTTGCTTTATGCCTTGCTATCATAGTTAATCCTGCACACATAAAACACACTTTGATCTAGATAATTGTTACTAAGCTTGAATCATGTTGTCCGGCATGTCATTGGTCCGTCGATGCTTCATTCGATTCTTAAGCGCATCGTCCTCTCTTGCGACGTATTGCCCAATCGGCCAGTTGACCTTCGCAACTCCGATATCCTTAACGCAATATATGCTTTTCTTGGCCCGATGCCACATAACTCTACCATACGCGTTTGAATTGAATCGTAACTTGTGACGAGATATGATACCTTCCGCGAGCGAGACAGATAATGGAAGTTTAGGCCAGTGTGAATGAAGTCAAGTAATCATTTGATCTCTCTTGCATAATATAGAATTATTTATAAACAACAAAGAATTGCTTCCTACAAGCTACGTTCTAAGCATCGAGACTCACTAACGCCATAAACCAAAAAATGAGGACTTGGTTATAAAAGAAACCATGGCCCAAAGCCTTCTGTCGATATATCGATTGATCCTCTGACTCGATGTCCAATATTTTGACATGTTTTCCTCTGGCTCAACATGAGTCTTCATGCTTTAATTGTCTCATCCTAATTGAAGCATCCTACATCACTCAAAACGTAAATCAAATCATAAATACTTATCAATTGGTTTAATCTTATATTCTAACAATTTTTTCATTCAATCTTATGGATATTTAAAAAAAAGGTTAACTCCAACTAAGTTTTGAATATAAGCATTTAAAATTATTTTACCCGAATGATCTAATTAATTTGAAATAAGTCAAGCTCAATAACTAACATACGTTCGTTATTCTTAAAAATAATCAAAGTAGCATTATCTAATCTTACTTAGGATCAATTTTAAGTAAAGAATCAAAATAATATTTTGGAGATTGTGACTGATAAAGATTAATAGGTTTTTAGTAAATTAATATATTAGAGATTGTGATCGATAAAAAATTATATATATAT